>CM067085.1:600000-895000 GCA_034008185.1 Gorsachius magnificus
TTGGCTTTTTAATACTGGCTCAAGTTAAATGATGATAAAAAGTGTTTTAGATGTACTCTTACTACTTGAAAAAAGTCCTGATGCTTGTGAACTTAAAACCCCAAACCAAACGGGGAGGTGTGCTTTTGGGGATTGTGATTACATACAAAAATAAATACTTGGAAAACTTGGACTGAAACTCTTTTCTGGGCATTTATTCTTACTTACTGGGCATTGATCTAAGTAATCTTTGTTCCACTTGACCTGTATTTTTGGACTGAATTGTAAAACCTGTGTGCATCCTGAGTCTAAATGAAATGATGATTAAAAAGATGCTTGCAAGGCAATTCTCCCTCTGCCCGCTTTTCATCTCAAGGGTAATGAGGCTTAAATGCGGTGTGGAACCAGCTCTGCCTATCTTGGTTCAGGAGCTGTCCGCACTGAAGAGGTAGCATGGGGTCTTACTTTGATGTAGCTCTTCCTCTCTCTCGGGCAGAATCCTTTTGCTGCCCTTGAGAAGCCCATTCTGTCCAGACTGGCCAACCAGACCCAAGCCTGCCTAAGAGCAGAGGTACAGCTTTACCTTGTGGTTATGACGATGGTTAGCTCATTTGAGTGTTGGCTCTCCTCCGACATCGTTGCCTAATTTGAACCCTGCTCTGTCCAGAAAGAAACATGCAAGTTATTTCAAGTTGCTGGGCTAGAAGAAAAAGCTCCACTTAAAAGATTGCGACGAAACCTGGGCTATGTTGCCCCTACCTGCAAATTCCCGCGTCGAGCGCGTGCAGCACCACCAAAGGCACAGTGTGGAGCGTGGCTGGTGGCTTCCTGCTTTTCACTTGTGTCAGAACTTGGTCTTTCCTCCGCATCTGTTCTCATGGATCCTGCCCCTCGGCTTCCATTGTTGGGACTGTGCACTACTTAAAATTGTTGAACGACTCCTTGGCTTTGCTTTTGGTATCTCTCTCAACCTTGCGTTAGCTGACTGTCAGTTAGGCCTCGACAAATGTGCCAGAAATGCCATGTAGACGCTTTCGTGTGTATTTGTGGACCCGGCGTGTTTGCATCAGCCTTTAGTAGTGCATAATGTAAATGAGTAATGTGTTCCAACTTGCCCTAACAATAGGGTGTTTTTTCTGTCTCTGTGTAGGCATTTTGCACTTTTGTAGGACTCGTATCCATACCTCTGAAGCAAACTTGTGCAGGTTCTGCAAAACCTGTTCTAAAATCTGAGGCTATTTAGACCCTTCCCTCCATACATGTTCCTTATGACACAATATTTTGAAGAATGAGTGAATCAATATGTCTGTTCTTGAATTATGGAAATAAAACCCTAAGCACCATTCAAGTACTGTCTGAAGGGAATATGGTATTTCCAGGCCTTGTGCAAAAGTGGCATTTTTTAATGAGTGGAAAAGTCTTTGACTTCATCTTTTAAGTTGGGATTTGATCCTGGATGTTGGTTAGACATTGAAATAAATCACTTATTGGACTCTAAGGTAACAACAATGTCCAGGATTTTGAGGGAGCGCTCTCTTGTTTCTCCATTAGGGAGGCCAAAATGCCAGGCAGTCAGGAGCCAGAAGACCAAACTTGCTTTTAGAAGCTGTCAGTTTTCTTATGCAGTTACTGGAGTCGCTGGTGAGAAATGGGTGTTTGAGTCTGCAGTGCAGTTTTATGCCTTCCTTAACAAAGGGTCCGCTAGGAGTAAAACTTTTTTAATTCCCAGTCTGGGGATTTGTAAAACTGATGTGGAGACCAATTATAATTATGTTGGTTTAGTTCCCGAAGTGGATATTCTTTATTCTAAAAGAGGCCCTACTGCATGCAAACAAGAGTATTGAAGGCCCTGAAATGTTAGCATTTGAATGGCTTTGGCTTGGCTTTAAAATAAATATCTACTGGGTATAGAGCTCTGGGGAGTGGACTAAAGCAAATGGAAAAGGTGAATTAACTGGAAGTTGTTCCGCAAGGCTGGGTTAATAGAGCCACAGCACATCAACACAGGGGCAGATGAAGAGAGAAGAAGGGGATTTTGAGAGCTTGTTTGTATTTTGAGGCTATTCAGGAGTGAAGGAGATGCAATTTGGGGGCCACTGTTCCTCTCCACAGAGTCCTCTTGTGGTTGTTTTTGCTCTGCAGCATCAGTCCTTGTATGGCCTAAGAGAGTTTCCTACATATTCCTAAAGGAATAGTGAGAAACATTCCTGGCTGTTTTCTGATGTACAGTAGGCTTTAACTTGCAGCTTTTGAAAGACTGTGGTGGTTATCTCCTGGTACTTGGTGGTTATTTGAGACCTGGTTGAAGAAATCAACAGGTTCTCTCTTTGAAGAGGGAGACTTACTGTTTTTCCTGTCTGTGATGGAAAATCTGGGAAGAGAAGCAAGTGGGCTTCTCCAGGCATGTGTATGCCAGAAGATGACTGAAAGCAAAACAAGTTGGTAAACCCCCCTTTTCCTGGGGAGAGAAAGACCCTAACTCATAGCTTTCGATTGCCTTCTGGTGGGAATGGCGAACCAACCCGCTCTGTGTAGGGTAGGGTCTTCAGCTTGGAACTCAAATGCCTGGGAAGTGGCCCTGGGGTCGCAAGGTTTACAGGGTGAAGAACCCATGTGCTGGGAGCCAAGGTCTCCTCTTCTGTCGGGCCTCTTAAAGGAGAGTCCTGGAGAACTGAGGTGGAGTTTGGCTCTCTTGACAGTCATTGGTGGTGTTAGAGGTGGAAGAGGGATGCTCAGGCAGGCTTCATGGGACTCTTACATGTCACCACGATAGGGGTTAATGGCAAAAGGCCAGGCGTGTGGCTGTACCCAAAACAAAACAAGTTATTGCTTATCAGCTCTTAATTGGTGCTGTTCAGCTCTGTGCTACGCTTAGTGCTTCGTGAATGTGGGTAAAACAGGAGCTGAAAACATTGTGTTGAGATTTCGGGTGGTGTGCCTTGGTGTCCTACCTGATGCACTAACTGGTATGCCGCAGTACCACCGCACCACGATACGGTTCTCGGTGGCAAGTCAGAAGAAATGCGATGGCATGGGATTTCACGTTTGACTGGGGATTTGTCTTACCCAAACGGTTCCTAGTAGCACGCCTACCGTCTCGCAGGGTGAGGACTGTGGTTTTTAACAGCTTGTCATCAGCAGGAGGTGCGAGGGAACGGCTCCGCGCGGTGAGAAGGCTGGGGACCTCCCAGTCACCCTTGTGTGGATGGCACCAGCAGGGACCCTCTGCAGGTTGAACTTCAGGGTCCCTCAAAGGAGCAGGGCTTGGTGAGCATCTGCTAAATCCTTGCATGGCAGTTAAGTACATGTAGAAAAGGTTTCTTTCCAGAATGCTGACCAGTGTGAACGTGAGGGGAAAAAACCCCAAACCAAACTGCGAACAATTAGCTGTAAAATGAGATCTCTGAGGGTTTGGTGTGCCGATATGGTGAAAAAGGATATGGAATGTATCTTTTTTTCTTAAGGTTCTGAAATAGCCTTCCAAAAATGCTGAGGCTTTTTTGCCACGATTGACCTGATTTCAGTCCCACTGGTGTGTGTGTGTTTGTACGCGAAGTGAGGGATTCTTCTGGAAATGAACACGTCGCAGTTGTAAAGTTGGTGCGTAAACATGTGGTGCACTGAAAGTGTTCCTGCTTATCCCTGGCTCTTCAAGGTGCTCCCAGGACAATTCTCCCGGCTTCTCTGTAGCTCATCTCTTGGAGTTACAGCCTTCCTGCAACGAGCGCCTAAGTAACGGATCGTTTCTTGGCGTCATGTTTGCCTTAGCTTTACACCAAAGGCTTGCTTGCTGTTGGCTGCAGGGGGCTCTGCGCAGAGGCGTGGAAGAGCCTTGGTGTGTCTTGTGTGTGCTCTGTCAGCACTGCTAAACATCCCAGGAGCGTGAAGAATGTCCCAGGTTCGGGTTGTATTGGCATATTAATTAACAGATGAATGTTGAAAAAGCTAAACAGGTCTGATTTAACACTCTGAATTTACATACCACAACTGTGTGGAAAAGATGTCTGCTAAACCTGTTAGTTGACAGCTTGATGCAGCTTACAGTTTTTACCCAAATTGTTTTTAGGATTACAGCTGATAGGCAATCAGTTGTCTTTGGTTGTAACAACTGAAGAAAAAAGTATGCTTAATATGTTGTCTTCATTTGGGTAATAGTTACCGGTCAAGACAGCTAGAGAAGCTGCTGCATCAAGAAGCAAATCGACGCCAAAGGGAAGAGATGAGGCTTGCATGGGTAACCATGAATTATAGCTTCTATTAAAGTGGGGTCTCTTGCATAGTGAGGGAAAAGTACAGTGGGTTTGCCGACGTAGTATTCGATCCATGTCTTGAGACACTGAGGAAATATGTAAGCATCTCAGCGTTCAAAGGAGATTCTGCTGATTCTTTGATCTTGAAAGGCCACTTTCCTTACCAAACAAGCAAACAAAAAAAAACAAAACCGCAAACCCATGTCTTCTCTGCTGAAAGTCATTTAAAGTGTTTAAATAAAATAAATGAACATAGAAAAGATTTTCCATGTAAAACATGCAAAAAAAAAAAATCAGCATTTGATTTTACTATGAATTGAGTTAAAAACTAGAAAGCTGAAACTCAGACCTCTGTGGAAGAATTTGAGGAAATAATGAGATTTTAATCCCTGGGCTGACCCGCCCCTGAAGCAGCAACTGAGGCTGAGGTCTCTTCCTTTGCTGTCATGTTCAAAGTATAAAAGGTAAAATTAACATAAATAGTCAAACTGGTTTGGGTTTAATTTAATTTGGTTTTTTGTTTGCTTGTTCTCTTTCATAAAAGAACACAGTAAATGCTAAATAAAGCTTATTAAACGCTCGCCCCTGCTGAGTAATGATGATTTAAAGGTGATTAAACACTCCCTCCCAATCGAAGGTATTTCGGAGATTCCTAAACCGTTCCTCAGACCTTTCACTTGGGGATGGTATGGAGGCTGATGGGCGCTTGCTGCCGACAGGGATCGGAGCGCCCGCAGCCCGGTAGGGCGGCTCCGCTGGGCTGTGGATCCGGAGCTGGGACTCCTGAAAGCAGAAAGGCGTGTTTCCATCTGATCTGTGAGTGAGAGATGGGGCGATCTTTGACCCCACACCCCCCCAGGTCACCCCAACAACAAGATCAACTGGCTCGTTTTGATTAATTTAGTTCCGTAACTGCAGGTACTGTGTCCTTTGTCTAGTAAATGGGCTTTAATAGCAAAATGTTTTGATAATTTTTCTTGTGTAATTAGCACAATCAAGCTGTTGTAAGCCTATTTTCCAATTAAAAGTAAACTTTTGAAATATTCCGTTTGAAACGGAGCAAATAATCAAAATAGATGTATGGCTTTCTATTATGGTAAACCGTGAACTGTAAGAGCTAGGAACTTGGGTTCCTGCATGTTACGGTAGAGGCACGGAGCCGCTTGGGTTACGGCTTGGTTAATGAAAAATGCCAAATGCAGTGTGGAGCAGGCCTGCCCACGCGGCGGTGGCTTAGGCTGCCGTTTGCTGCACGCTTCCCTCGCAGCGGGATTGCTCTGCTGCTCGCTCCCGCTGTCTGTCGCTCCACGTGCTTTTTGCACCTCCCTTGCCTGAGCTCTTGGTTGGGGTAAGAGTTGCAGCAGTGGCTGTGGGGGCTGTCCCTCCCCATTACTGCAAGCCAGCACAGCCAGCTCTCAATAGCAATCAAAAGTTGTCTTCCATCCCCTGTTATTCCAAACAAGACTGCCCTTTTCCCTGGGAAACGGTCTTTAAAGTCCGTATTTAGTTAGTCTTAACAATACATTCATTTGAGTGGGACAATAATTAAACTTTCTTTAGAAAAGAACAAAAAGTAAGTGCAAAATCAGATACAAAAATGGTTATTTAAATTGTGACTCAACCTGGTAATCTGAATCACCTTGATCGACTTGGATGTCTTTAAATACATACCAAAACCTGAAGTGAATATTCCACCTGTGCAAATGTAAAATGCTGGTTTGAAAATTTCAGAAAACCAGGTACAATTCCAAATGTGTTTTAGGTTTTTTTTAAAAAGCTTGAATTTTGCCTAACTCATTGAATCATTATGCTCACACAGTTCCTCAGTAGGATTTATTTTGCATTTCTGTAGCTACTTTTTTTCCTGGTAGTAGTCCAAAGAGACTTCCATCCCATGCATCCATCCTGAGTATGGAATTCCTTGTTCCAGTAAAGTGGTTGGAGCAAGAGGGGAAGCGTGGCTGTATTCAGGGTGTTGGATATTCATTCTGTGGATTTATCCAACGTGAGCTGAGAAGGGTTGGGGCTATGAAGTGCTTTGAAAGAATGTTGCTATCGTTTTGTGCATTTATAAGAATAAGATTTTGAGTTTGAGGGAGGAGACAAGAGGAAGGAGATAAAGATGAAGTCTTAAAGCAGCATGGAAGGTCCAAAGAAACCTTTTCCCTTCCATAAGAAAATTTCTCTAATGCCAGGGTGGCACAACACAGCCCCTAGAGCTGTGGTGTGGAGAACTGGAGCAGTCTAGGAAGGATGGAAATACTCTATATAGTGCTAAAATAATTCTGTGCAATGTACTTGCCTGAAGCAGCTTGTGCAGACGGGCTGGATTTTCAGGTGGCCAGGGGTTGTTTTCTCCGGGGGAGCAGTGCAGACCTGCAAAGATCCCCAGCTCGTACAACCCTCCCCAGAACTGCAGGTTTGGCAACTCTGCCCCTAGGAAGTTTACCACAAAATTATTCTGGAGCCCTTTGATTTCTTTGCAGCCCTGCTTGTGGGAACCTCGGCGTTCCTGGGCTTTGTGCCGTGGCTCAGGCTGCCGGCGCTGCGCTGGCGTTGCTGCGGGTGCCCGTGCCGTACGGCGGCGGCAGCGCAGGCTCTTGCACGGGTGATGGCAGAGCTGTTCGGACACCTCTTGCCCTTTCTCCCCAGCTGGTGGCGGGTGGGCTAAGGCCACGTTGATACGTTCAAGTACAGACCGTCAAGGAGAGCCTTGGCTCGGAATTCATGTTCCCAGCAGCTTGTAGGCAAGAGCTGCCTTGTGCTCTCTGGCTTGCGTGTGGCACTAATGAGGTGGTCTGCCTCTGGTCGTACGGCAGTGTGACAGTTGCAGGGCTTTAAAGACAGACAGCAGACTGATGAGCGCAGCGGTGAGATGTAGGTTCATCGTTGCTGGAGGAGAACTGGAAGGTAATGTACAGTTGCAGGTCCAGAAATGCATGGCCCTCTAAACAGCTGCAGGTAGGAAGTCATCCCTTACCAGGGCGGTTATTTAGGGACCCGTTGTTGGTAGTTATGTTTCTTGCAGCAGTGTCTGTGGGTCAGTGTTATCTTGTGTCCAGCAGCACTCGTCTTCACCAAAACCCAGATGCTGTGTTGTTGAACGTTTGGTGTCATTGCTGACTGGCGCCCTGGCTGCGCCCTGGCTGCACCCTGCAGAACCTGGTAGGAAAAAGGGGTTGATCCCAGATAGAAAAAAAGTAGTTTGAGGTCAGGCACTGCATTCAGTTATAAGAGCTACTTTAAAAATAAGTGGTGAGGGTGGGAGAGGCAGTCTGTGGTTTCTCTTAGCATTCTGCTGCTGAGGTGCCCTGGATGAGATGGACCCCAGGCTCCATATTCCACCAGCTACGTGGCTGAGGGAGGAAATATTGCAGGTGCTGTTCAGTATCGCCTCCATTAACTTCTTTCTTTGACATTAGCACAAGTTTGGTTTAATCCTTTTGTAAGCAAGGTGACAGTGTTTGCAATTATCTGCTTTGTAGTATATGTGAATTTGCTCTGATGGGGAAGATAGCTGGAAGAGAAGGAGAGGGCATGGACTGGACAACAGATGCAAAGGTGAAGGACAGGGGAGGTTGTAGAAAGTGAAAGTGATCGCTCGGAAGGACTTGGAGCAAGTGAAAGTGATCATGGTGTTAGTAAGGGGACGGAAAAGGGAGAAATCAGTGGGCTTTCCTTGGTTAAATGATTCATGCCGTGTAACTTCCGTAGGTAGCTGAGTTTCAGCCCGATGTGTTGTTGTGAGCTGGGCATTAAGAAAATACGGCATTGCTCTTCTAATTCAGGAAAATTCTAGGCAGAAAGAAGATTTTGTTTGATGGTGTACACGGCTCTTCATGAAAAACAAACCTGACCTACAAACCCCTTCATGCGGTGGCCTTTCGCTGGCCTGTTAGTTTCCACCTCTGCTAGCCCCAGTCTTGATGGACCTTGCTCTGGGAATCCACGAGGGCTGTTAGATGATCTTTCCTGAAAATTGCAGGCAGGGTAAGAAGGAAGTCCCTTCCATCAGACAAGTGAGACCGTTCGAGCCCAAAGCTCTGGTACAAACAAATGGAGTCTCATCTGCGTCCACGGTGAGTGTTATGCAAACACAAGGCAAACGACTGCTGCACAGACGGGTAGGGATGACTTTTGTTTTTACTAGCTCAGATTGTCAAGTTCATATCATTCAGTCAGTTCTGGGAGTTTTGGTGTTTAATCTTCTTGTTTGCTCGCTGGTGCTTAACTGTACTTGGAGTGCCCAGCTGCCCGCGGTGCGGGTTGGAGAGCTGCGGTGGCAGGGGGCACGGGGTGACGGTGTCTTGCTGTTAGCAGAGCTGGGCGTGCGGGGAAGCCATGGCGATGTCGGTGCCTCCGAGTGCTGCTGCTTTTAGGGAGCCCTTCTTTTCAAAAGGGAAATGGCTAATAAGTTAGTAGATGCCTTGGGAATTGGCAACAGCTGGCTATAAAGCAAGAATCTGCTACAACAGTAGTCACTTGTGAAGTGTTGCGTAGAGGGGTTTTGTATGCATTCAGTAGCAAATTACCATTTGAGCGTATGCTGTTGTTGCTTCCCCAGAGTTGGCTGAGGTTGGCGTGAGACGCCGATTTGAAGCTGATTGCCATTGCTGTGAGACTTTGTTAAAACGGTTGCACGGCGTTTGTGGTTGGCGCTCTGTCCTTCCACTTGCAACACAATGGGTTCTGTTCAACGGGAACGATTTTAATTGGTTTCCACTTGGTGTTATGTTAGAACTCTGCTGCTAGATGTAGAAACTCATGACATATGTTTTGTTTGTTCCTGAAAACATACGCTGTACTCTGCTTTGGTAATTCAGATCCGTTTTACCTGATTGTCAGCTGGAAAAAAAATACTGCGTTTGGCAGCCCTTCAGCAGCAAGGCAGCTTCCTGCGGCCCGGGACTACAAACTGTAGAGTTTGTGCGGGGGGGCTCTGCATTACAGACATGAAAATTCCTTCTCTCATCGCCTAGTGCACGGCAGCGTGGCTGGCACCGTGGGGAGGGATGGGAGGCAGCGCTGGCTCGGCGCTCCCGCTGCCGGGAGGACCGAGGGTGGGTTCCGTGGCTGATCCGCAGCACCGCGCTGCGGGAACCCCGGCCTCGGCGGGCGGAAAACATCTCTGCTGCGATCGCCCGGCTCCGCTTTCCCAGAGCGCCCAGTTACGGCGATCGTGTGCCCGTGCCGGGGAGCCGCGTGCTGGGCTGGCGGCCAGGTCTCGTCGAGGTTAGGTGCCCCGTCTGTCGGGGGAGAAGGCGGGCAAACAAGCGGGGGGGTGTCTTTGGTGGTAAGCCTGAAGCTCGTCATTCTCTTTGGTGTGATGGCTGGTTAGAAAATAACCAGTAGTCATGACTTCTGTTAATTAACTACTAAGAGTTAAATAAATGTTGTTGGAAAAACTAGCCTGTGTTTATTTGGTGTGCCTTTTTCCAGAGGAGGCTGGTGCTAGTTGGTACATGCTCCGTTTCTGTGCATGTCTACAGCGTGGCTTTACGTTTTTTGTCTGTATTGATTTTCATGATTCATTGAACATGATCTAAGCAAAAAGCGTACTTAAATGACACCGGAGACAGCTGTCTGTTAAAACGGGACATTTATGTGCGCTGACATGGCGCCAGGGCTTTTTTTCCATTACTTTATCAAGTAACACACACCAGTAATATTTCGTTGTTTAATTTCCTTTTCTAGGTCACTGGTATGTCACCTTTCTTTTGTTTAAAGAGCTGTGGCAAATTCTTACTCTAAACTTTCCTATCGGTTTTGTTCCTGTTATTTTTCTGATAATCCTTTCTGAGGTTATTTTGAAGTGGAAAGGGCTTTACATTGCATTTGGGAGTCTGTATGAGGGACTCATGTTTTGGTTTTGTTTTTTTTTTTCCTTCCAGTAGAGCTGTTTTGGATAAAAGCAGAAATGGATAAAGCTCTGGAAGCTGATGTGTAGCTTTTTCCAGTTTTAATCTGTCTTTCTTTGTATGGCCAGCTGAAGTTCCAGATGTTGTTTTGGCTTGGAGATAGTGAATAGGAGAAAAATAAGCATTCTTAATGTTAGCAGAGTCAGAGTGGCTGGTTCTGTACTGACAGGAAAACGGAGAGATAAAACCTCCCCTAGTGGTGCCTGCGCCGCCGAAGGAGCCGATAAAACAACGCCGTCCTCCCTGGAAGTGTGTCCCAGGTTGGCAATGATCAGTGCCAGCTGCCAGAGGAGGCAGCTGCGGAGGCTGAGAAGCGTCAGAGGAACACCAAATGTTGACTTGCTTGGGTAGCAGTGGGGGTTTGGGTGTGCAAATCCCCCCTCTTTTTTTCAGTTAAGAGTTAATTCTTAGCCCCCTTTCTTCGCGCCCCCCGTCTCAGAGTCCTCGCTTACCTTCAGTGGCTGCCTGGATGTTGATGGGGGTGCAAAGCTGGGCTGGAGGGATGTCAGTGAAATACACTTTCGGGGTCCGATGGCTTTATGGCTCTTCACTTCCTCGGCGTTGTGTCTTGGAGCACCAGCGTGGTTTTTGAAGCTCATCCCCCCGATGAGCTCCATTTATTGTGACTCACGCAGTGTTTTGGGCACGCATGTGCTGGATTCCCTCTGGAGGAAGCTAAGCTGCAAGCTCGGTTTCTGGCGTGTACCAAATGTGCTCCATCCTGAAATGTGGGTGCAGAGGTCTCTGCCTCTTCTGGACAGCTTTGAGCCAGATGTGGGAGCAGCAACTTCCAGTAAAGGGATCAGGCTAAAGGCACTCTGAAATAACACTGCTGAAATGCTTGTTAGGGGTATGTATGGTGGCCGGGAGTACAATTCCCTGTACCAGTCTGTAGCTTATATATGTAATAGTCTATTCATCTTCCATGTTACATGATATTAAATATATAAATATTCTGTGTCTCTTCCTGACCTGTTCCTCCTGTCATGCTTATTTCTAAAACATACGAGCAGTTTATTTTTAAATGATGGCTGCAGTTCTGCTTATTGCCTCCTTAATCTTTCTTTTTTTTTTTTTCCTCCTCGCTGTTGTTGAGACCAGGAAATCGCAGTCTCTGGCCAGGGGCCTGCTTCCCCCATTGCCTGCCCCTTCCAGCGTGGCATAGCTGTCCCTCGGGGTTTTTTGCCCTCTGTGAGCAGTCCTTGTTAAGAATGCTCAGTTCACTTGCCTTGTTCAGTACTGTGAAGCTAAAAGCTAACAGTGCTGGCACTGACTCCTAAGTCATAGAGGAGCCGAGCTGTTGCCGCTCTTCTGGTATCCGAAGTCTTGTCTGTTTGCTGCTTGGAATTGGGATGAACTTGGCCATGTCACAGTTTGTGTATTTGTTGAAACAAGGGTTTGGCTTTGTGTTTTGGGTGGGTGGGGGGGAACTGGTGTGTATTGGTGTAACAGGGTAAGGGATACTTGGAGCCGGCTGGATGTCCGTGTTAACATAGGCTAGGGCTGTAATGATTTAACCCTTTTTGCCTTGCTTTTGCCCAGAGGTGGGAGTACGTGCCTAGAGCTGGCTGGCTGAGCAGCTGTGGTTGTGTAAGCATTGCCTGATGCCCCAGGAACACTGTCCTTAGAAATCCTGCAGGTCTGGGCCGTAGAAGAGCGTCAGCATAAATGGGCTGTTGCATATGCTTGCTGGAGGAAGATGCTGAAAGAAAACCTGGGTGTAGGAGACTCCTGCTGCCTACCTTTGTGCTGTTCTGCATTCCTTCGCTCGGCTGCCCGGAGGCAGCAGCGGGGTGTCTTGCTCATGTGGTTCATGACTCAGGCCAAGCCCAGATGTTTTCATGCCCAGTCTGGCCTATTTTCTGAGAATAATTTTGGATGCTTCAGTCCATTTTTTTGTGGTTTCCTTAGCGTCTAGTCCAGCTGAAGCTAAGCTGATTCCTGGCCTAATTGAATGCTCGTAGGCAGACATGGCAGCTACTGATGTGCCTCTGCAAGAGTGTTCCCGCTAACTTCAGAGCGCTCAGAATTAGATCCACACTGGGGGGAACCTGAGGTTGTTTTTTGTTGCTGGTTTTCTTTGAGTGGGAAGCTTTGCAGCTTGAGACTCAGAAGGGTCTATCTTGTGGTGGCCAGGAGATAGGTGAAAACGTGACCGATTCCCCTGGAGGTAGATCTGGCCTTGCTGACTAATCTGGCTTTGCATTTCCACTGAGCGGCAATAAAGACATGGAAACCTTTTCATACTGACTGTTGGACCTCTTCATTAGTATTATCATCTGTGCTGACAGGTTGATGACAGTAACTATCCAGGGCTTCCAAAATTTAGTTCCTTGTGCCTCTGACAATGCTCTCTGCCCCTTTTGTAGGAATGGTTTCCACAAAAGGTTATTTGTGGGAAGTATGTTCATGCCATTAACTTGTGCATTCTCATCTTGGAGGAAAATGGCTTCATGCCAAATACTTCCTGATGTTGGGGAAAAAAAAGTGGTGTGGTCACCTACTCTGTATGAACAAGTGCTGTCTTTTCTTGTACCCTATTCGGAATGGTCTCTCACTCCACCACTTCCCATTAGTGAGGAGGGCTCTTGACCCAAAGCGTCCTTGGGCACTTCCTTCTTCAGAGGCAGTTGGTGAAGGTTATCTTGGCTTGTCTTCAATCTGTTACATTGACAGTCATGGCTGGATCCTCTCTGTGGAGATGTTGAACCCTGGGAATAGCCGCTGAATGTATGTCATGAGCTCACTTGAATCAAGAGAGCATGGCTTTGTTTCTACATGATCATAGATGAGTTGCTCTTAGGCCGTCCTTCATCCAGAGATCCAAAGCTAGACTTGTCTGTAAAGAGAATTCCAGCTTGCGTTTTACTTCACACTTGCCGTTTGCAGCTAGGAGCATGTGCGAGGTCAGCTGCAGTAATTTAGCTGTCAAATCGTAATTTGACTGATTGCTTTTGGTATCTATAGCAGCAATTAAAACAAAAGTCTGGGTAAATATACGGAACAGTTTTTCTGAAGAGTACAGTCAGGTTTGGCAAGGCCGTGTGAGGTGCGTCAATTTGAAAGCTTACAGCTAAATTGGTGGAAAGGGACCATTTATATCGGCTCTTGGAAAGAAGTGTCAGGGTTGTATATATTTGGAGTAAATCTGATGTAGGTTGAGGTGACAAGATGACCGGTTATTAGACTGAGGATTGTGTAATGCATCAGTTGTGACTATGAAAGGGTAATTCCATTACCAGGAGGGGCCCAGATGTTTGCCTGTGAGATCAAGATAGACACGGTTACAGCAGCAACCAAGGGATGTCAGGACTGAGTAATTTGGAAAGAAAGATCTCGAGCTGTTTTAACACATGGGTTTGAACGTTGGCTGGGTTAGTGTTGGCAGGTACGGCTGCCGCAGGCGAGTGGTGAGCAGGACAGAGACCCGTGGTAGGGACCCGTGGTGGAGGTTGTGGAGCCTTATGAAGCCTTGGGAGGGAAAGGAGGAGAGCTCGTGGGATGCACTGAAGGAGCCATAGCAGAGCAAGGGGAAAGTACCACGGTGTAGGGTGAGAACAGGGTAAAGCTTTGGTGTGAACAGCAGCACAAGTAATTTTGGAGTTAATGTTGGGGGGGGGGGGGGATCATTGGGGAGTTCTAGGATGGAGAAAAACCCCAACTCTTCCTTACCTTACTAGCTCCTTAAACTCAGCTTTGAGTTACGTTCATCTTAAAGTGATGACTGACCTTCTGATGTTGTGTTTCTAGACTTAATGAGGTTCTGTGTGCCTCCGTGCAGTAGTGTCCAACCCACATCATGTCAGTGGAAGAAGAAAGGTTGTGGACGACCATGCCTGTAATAAACTTGGCTTTGTCTCTCCCTTGTGTTTAAGAACAGAATAATACGGCTCTGGCCTGTCCAAACAGGCAAGGCCAACCAAATTGTAGAACAATATTGTTAAAATCCTGTGGTGGCGTAATATAATCTCTGAAGAATTTTACTTTCTCGTGCAGCAGGGTGTTTCCTCCTTTTCTGGATTGCTAATTGCATTTGGCTTTTCGGGCTCCAAAGCAGTAGTTGGTGAAAGAATCTGATGAGATGAAAGGCTGTTCAGCGACACGTGCCTATGGAGCGTTAGGAATTTATGTTCTCAGTCTGATTTGTTCTAAAAATATTTTGTTAATTTGTACGTGGCTTCCTCTGGCTCACTGGGGTTTGGGAGCAGTTAAGCTGTGTGGCGCGCAAAGCGAATACCTGACTTTTTCGTGTCCCTTAACCTTTCCCACTTCGTAGCAACCCATCACTCCTGAAGAATGCCGCTCTAATCCCAGCGTAATCTGCCAGCAGCGAGCCAGAGGTGTGCAGCCCTGCTCTGCGCCGTGCCCCGGGCCATCGCACGGCGGCCACGCGTGGTGGGGCTGCTCCCGCCCTGCGCCGCGGCCGCGCTTCCCCGGGCTCCGCTGCACGCCGCGCGCTCCCGTCCTGCTCGGTTTTGTAGGTTCGGTGGCTTTGTTTTAACCAACGGCTCTGTGTCGGCTGTGTTGTGCGGCAGTTACGTTATTCTGCCAATGTAATGAAATGGATTAAGAAAGACTTTTTTTAGCTAATTTCTATCAAAATACCACAAGTTGCGTTCTGGTTAGGATGCTTGGGCTACGGGATATCAGTAGAGTATTCTTGTGTAAGGACCCTGTGAAAATAACCGTGTAAATCAGATTTACCCAGGCAGGCAAAGCCCTGCTGGGGTTATTGATGTGGGAATGAGGGTCCTGGCTGGGGGTGAAACATCCAGCGGGATCAGGGGGCACCGGAGTCCTGCAGCGTGCTTCAGCCGCTTACCGAGTTTGGCTCTGATAACATCAGGGGCTGGAAATAAAGAACACTTGCACCTCTTAAGGTCCCCGTGTCTGTGCAAACGGGGCACTAGCCTGTAGAGAGACGCTGCTTAATGCGCTTGTAGGACCTGGCTGCGTTTTTTACCTTTCCACGGGGCTTGCCAGGGTGAGAGGTGGTCTTTAAATGCTGTTCACATCATACGATCAGACCCTAGCTTCTCCATTATAAGAAAAAAACCAAACCAACCCCCACAAAAACAACCCCAGGTGAAGAATTGAGTATTTAACATTTGTGTAAAGAAAGAAGAGGGGGGAAACCAGAAAAAAATTGAACTTCTTCGTGTGAAAAAGAGGACTTTCGTTGGTGAGACTGAAGTTAAATCCTTGTTTTCAGATACGCTTGTGTTGGCTGAAGTGTTCCATGAGAAACTGAACAGGCAAACTGTGTCATGCTTAAGTAGTTCAAAAAAAGTGTTTAAAAATCCTGATCTTGGGTTAATAGTCGTTGGTTTCATTCCCACCATCGCCTCAGTTTTCTGTGAAGCTGGCGCTGCAGCTCCGGTGGAGTCAGAAGCCGCGGGGCAGGGCTGTGCGGGGCGCTGGGTGTCTGGCTGCTGTGCACGAGCTGTGACATGGCCTGGGACCTCGGGGGGGCCTGGCAGAGCTGTGGCAGCTTTGACACCCGGGTTCAGGCCGTGGAACGAGGTAAGGTGTTGGACCATCCAGTGAAACCGAGACCTGCTGTCATTCTGCCTTGCACGTCGCCTTCCGAAACTTCCCCCCGGTGTGCTGGGGCCTTCGAGTTTTCAAGAGCAAAATATTATTTGGGGGTTACCAGCAGTTCCTCCTAAGTGGGCTCACAAAATGGCAAGGACCAGCCCCCCCTGGCAGGGGGCTCTGCTGAACCAGGCCTGTGTCAGGAGAGGGACCTGGCAGTTGTTTATGAAAGGGAAGTGAAAGTGAGTAACAAAACCGGGAGCTTTGTTTTAGACTAAAAACAAGACAAAAAACCCTCCGGGGATGTTCTGATGAAAATAGTTCTTTATTAGGCAGATTGTTAGGATTTTGCTTTAAGAACTGTGTTTTATTTGGAGAGCTGGGGGGGTGATGAAGACCCTGCTGTCTGTCTTGCTGATTTTCTTGGAGGGACTGAGGGTCTGTTTCACTGTGATTTTGGTTGGTTGGCTGGGGCGGGGTTGGCTTTTAAATGAACCTAAGGTTTTGCTGCCGCGGAAGGGATGCCTGTCTGAGGTCTGCTGTGTTCCCACCACCCCTCCCGGGCTCGCGCTGGCACCGCTGTGCCCTGGGCTGAGCCTGGCGGGTTTGGTGGCGGGGAAGGTTAAATCTGGTCAGTGGCCTCCCGGCTCACGCCGCGGCCTCCGCAGCCCAGGGGAGGGGCGAGAGCCTGCTCGGGGGGAGGGCCGCGGGCTGAGGTTTGGCACTGCTGTGCCTTGGGTTGATCCAAACGGGTTGTGAAACCATACCCTGATAAAGCTTGACTCGGATCCCGTGTCGGACTGTGTGCCCCGTCCGTGCAGATGTGGGTTCAGCTCAGGGTTTCCGCCCATGCCCCTCGTTCTCGCCGCCTGCCGAGGCCGGGGCACCCGGGAGGTCCCACAGCGGTGGGGGGCCGGCAATGCAGAGACGCCTGCTCCTCCCTCAGCTCCTTCGTCACACGCGGCACGGATAGCATCTTTAATAAATGGTGTTGCTAGCTGGATGAAAGCAGGCCGAGTCTCAAAGACTTTGAGTCAGTTGAAAGTAAGTATCTGTTACTGCGTGCATTTTGGATTTGTGTGGCTACGCTCTTTGTCCTAAATAATGCAGGAACAGCTTTTACAGGCAATTTCTGATAATTTGACAATGGAAAATATTTGGGTCTTCTTCACAGCAGGTGGACAAATCCAGGTTTTCTGTTTAGTTTGGAGGGAGTTTATATCTGCACTGGAAGTTCTGCGCCGAGATCTGACAGCAGATGCTGGCTTCTGAGAGAATGGTTCTAGGGGGCAGAAGTGGTGTCCTGCAGCAGGATTTGAGAGGGTGTTGTGCTTGCCTCCTATGCCCAAGGCCCCAGACCAAATTAAGTCGCCAGCTGTTAATAGCAACTGTCTCTGCTTTGCCTGGGCACTTGGAATGGCCTTAGCAAAGTGAGTGGTACCCAAGGTTATCAACAACCCTGAGTTATTTCTGATAGGGAAAATATCCAAGAAACTTCTGTTGCGCTTGTGCCATGGAGCCTTTTCCGTGGCAATTACAGAACGCAGTGTTCCCCTCTGATTGGAACTGTCTGTGTGCCACGGAGTAATACCTGTGTAGCAGCAAAAGGAGTGTGGTGTAATAAAATGACATCATTGTTTATATGTAAAATATGTGAGAAGCTGCAATAATTCATGTATACCTAACGGTGTCTTGAGCTGATACGATACGCGTGCCTGAGGCATCGAGTAGGTAAGATGAAGTTACTGCACATTTGGCTGGTCGCTTGAAACTGCGAATCCACATCTGTTAATTTGCCTGTATGAGCGAAACCACGTGTGGTTGGCTCTTCACACATGTGCAGTTGCGTACCTGACTTCAAGATGCTCGCAGCGATGACGTGATCAGCGGACCATAACTTGGTGAATGAGCGTTGTTTAAGGGATGTTGCTGCACGCAGGCTCTGCAGAGGAAAGCTGTTCCATGGTGCAATGTTAATCCTTGATAGCTGCCTCCTGGTGAATTTATTTACCCTGCAAGGCAATAAATAATATGGAAAGATACGTATGTGGCTTCAAAGGCACCAGGAAGCTGCAATATATATTGGGGTTTTCAGATCAATTTAAAAGTGCCTGTGCTTACTTCATCCTTGTGTAAGCACTCCACCATGAGGTTGCCCAAGACACCCATATTGATGCAGTACCTACCCACAACGTGGACTCTTACACTCGGGCTTTCTAACGCCAAGCCACTTCTGTCCATCTGTCTTTTCCAACCACAGAGAAGTTCTGGTGCCCATGCAAGGTCGTGAGCCCACCTGCTCACCAGCTGACCTGCCTGGGGAAGCTGCCATTATTTTTGGTCTCTTCTGTGCCCCTTGTGCATCCTGGGCCTTCAGCTGCTCCGCTTGCTGTCCAGGGATTGCCCTGTGCTGGGCACGAGAGCCCCCTGCCTTCCCCTCCGTTGAAGGAGAGGCGGTGCGTGGCTGGCTGGTGCCTTCCCAGCCCACTCAGGATGGGGCCGGTGCTGCTTCTGGTTCACTTTTTTTGCCTTGGTGAGACTTTTTCCTCTCTTGAATAAGTGGCTGTGTCATCCCTCCATGTTGTCATGTGTCTGTCCGCCCACCCTACACGGCGAATGCTGCTCGTTGTCCCGTGCTGTGCCGTTCCTGCAGTTGGTGTGTCAGCTGGAGCCTTTGGGTGACAGCATAGGCAATAAATGGATTCTTCGTGCATGTGCCAGGAGGGAGACCAAATGGGATTTTATTTCTATAAGTGACACTCATGCTGCTACCTTTCCTTTTCTTGCAAGAACCTAGGGAGTGGCTCTTCATGAGCGTAGCTGGAGCTACCGACGTTTTAAGGAGTAACTTTCATGAAATCTCATGTTGTACAGGTTGTTTTCCTCCTGGTGGTTTGTATTCTTATCCTTCAGTGTCGTGATTTTTGCCTTGTCTGTGAGGTGTTTAGGAGAATGAGTGCCTTGCACACTTCACTCTGGTTTTGTGGTCGTTTGAATCTGATACGTTCAGCCTTTCGAGGCGGTGAGCTCATGCAAACCTCCTTGAGCTGAAGTGTATTGATGTGTGCCTGGTGCGCTTGCAGGTGGGTGCCAAATGGAGTCTGGGGCTGGCTTCCATCTTGCTGAATTCTGGCAACAGAGTTTAGAATAAGAAAGGAATGCCCAAGGTTGCCGTTCTCCGATGTTCGGAATGCCTTTGTGTGTGCTGTGCTGAGGTTGGTAGTTAGTTAGCCTGAGTTTCCAGTGGGAAAAAAGCGAGCTGTGAATTACTGCTTTTAAATGCACATCTTCCCTTCTAAAGACACAGCTGCTGATGAATTTAGCTTGTGTGTGGCTATTGTGGATGGCAGAATTACAATCCAGCATTATGGATGTTTTCTTTTGATAGAAATCTGGTGAGGTACATGCAAAATATGTGCAGCCCTTGGGCTCTTGGCAGGTTGCCACCGGGACTGTCAGCGATAGTGTGGGTGCTTCTGATCTCATCAGAAAAGTGCACTCCTCTAATGGCCCATGTTCCCAGGTCTGTGTCATACTGAGATGAAATGTAATCTTCAACTTCTTCACTAATTGGACTTGCTCTTTTGTCTGGCGCGGTCTTTGCTCTGTACCGGGGTGGTGGCATCGGAGACTAAACGTGGTCTCCCAACAGCCTGTGCTGCCCCCAGCTGCCCCAGCTCGGGGTTTCGTGCCGCCCCAGCTCACTCCCAGTTCTTCTCTCCCCTGCGGCTCGTGGCAGCAGCGATCTCAACAGCCCCAGCTGTGGATCCGAGGTCTCCCTTGCCCTTGTGCCGCTGTCAGGCCATAAAGGAAAGATTTGACAGGAGACAAATGGGTTTCTTGGGAAGAAAAGAGCAATTTATATTTGCCATGGAAGTGGGAAAGGTATTGGGAGTTTTCAGGATAGATTCTTTAAAGTGTTGTGACTTGATAGAATTGTTATGGTTTGTATTCATAAATTCTTGTATCTAAACCACTCAGTTGTGCATTTGTACCTTAAGTTGGGTATCCTAACAGAGTATTGTATCTGCCATACGATATGCTTATTAGTGTTCATTTAGGCTTCTGGAAACAGTTTGATTCCTCCTTTGGAACCCAAAGCTGGCTCTGGAGTCGATACTGGCCTGCTCCGGGGCTAGGTTCACTTTGTCGTCTGCACTTCACGACAGATTTGTTGGGAAATCTCTTGGCTGCCGCTGTAAAAGGAACTTTTCCGTCGTGACCTGTAGTGAGTTTGAGGTTCTCTAATGATATGCTTTTGTATGAAAAGGTTAAACCCAAATGATCCTCTTCTCTCTGTACCCGGGTGAAATTCCCAGCCACAGTATCCTGTCTCCAGCTCTGCCATGCAGCATCCAGCGCCTGTATGTAGGAATTACGGCCCGGAGTGCCCAAATCCCGGCTGCTCGTGTTTGGAATGCCCTCTAGTGGCTACTGCAGCCGAACTCCTTCTGTAGGATGTGCTGGGGAGTTCCAGTCGCACGACGGTAATGATTGGTATGTCTAGAAAGGAAAATAAATGTTGTGCATTATTCGCTGGTTGCTTCCTAGCTCTGCTTTATCTGGATTAAATCCCAGTCCTCCCCTTTGGAAAAGTTCTTGTGAATTCATACACCAGATATTAACCGGATCTCTTGCGGATCTCTAGATCCATAGCAGCTTACTGTGGAGTTTTATTAAAGAATGCTTTGTTCTTTACATTAAAACTTCTGTTTTCTTCCCCTCTAAACAAGGAGTAAATGGAAGAGGCATGCTTGCCAGTGTGAGCAAAGCCAGGTTTTGGTTCTTACATATGTGTATTATTAATTGCTTTAAAGTCACTTCCTTTTAAGCAATGGAAACAGGATTTTTTAAACTCATCCCCTGCTGCGCCTGCAGTTTGCAGCTGGGGTAACCTGTAAGTGAAACAGAGCAAAAGCCCGGCTGCAGTGTTGTGTGTGGTTTCAGTGCCTTCGCTTAAGAGGGTACCGTGGGAGTGCAGGTGACTGTAAGAACCCGAGCGGTGTTTTGGAGCCGCAGGACGCCGCGGCTTGGCGTGGGGCCGGTGCCTGGTGGGACCCCTGGAGAGGGGCTGCCCGGCCCGCATCCCGCAGCCGCCTCGCGAGTGGCCTGCTCTCCAGGCTCACTTCTAATTGCTGATTTAACAGGCACACGGTGGACATGGCATAGCCTGAGCAAAATGGCAACCAGCAAGGGATCGTGACACCTCTTCCGAGGCTCTGGCAGGATTTCAGCTGTCTAAACTGTGTGCCAGCTGGTGCTGGGTAACGGCACGGGCTGGGAGCAGACCTCGCCTCATCCCACCTGGGATGCTCTCCTGTCTTAGAGCAGGGATTAAGGATTCGATGTGGATTTAATATAGTGAAGAGTTTTATTTGTCATTTTTAAGTTTTGGTGTGGATGCACTTGCTCTCAAATAATTTTTGAAGAAAAAATCAGTGGTTTGCAAAGGTCAGAGGCTCCCTCCCAACTCCTTCCCTCCTCCGGTCTCCCAAGCCCAGCGTACCCGGTTGAGGTGGTGTAACTGGGCTGTGCCGTGCTGCGGGCAGCTTGCCAAAAGCCCGAGAGCTGTACTGAGCCTGCACACACGCGGCACGGGATTTCAACTGGCAATGAGTGCATGCGGGGTGGGCTCTTTATGGGCTGTTGTAAGGCGCACAGCACTGCTCAGTGAAAGCAGGCAAAATTATTCTTTGAGGCTTTTGGGAGAATGAATGTCTACAAGAACAAAGTTTCACAGAAGCAGGGTTTAAATTCTTAGTATTTGTTGCTTTTCTTTGAGAGGACCGTGCATGCTGTGAAACGCATGAAGTCTGTTAATAGTCTGACTGTGCTGCTGTTTGCATTTATAATGGGGAAAGTCCGTTCGTACACGTCACCCTGCCAAAGAGGCTTGCACAATAGTTGCTTGCTAGCACAGGGCTGGACGCTGGAGGTGGGCTGTCCAGCAGGCCCTTCGGTAGGCATGGGGCAAGCTGTCCCTGGCCTGCAGGACCAGGGGCTGGGCTGGAGCGGCCTCTGGGCCAGTGCTCGCCCGTGACGCAGGGAAGGATGCCAGCCTTTTTGTGTTAGGCACTTAAATGTGTTTCACAAAAAAAATTCGGTGTAATTTTGGGTGCATTACCCAGTGAAGTCATCCCTGGGCTGTGTTGAAGAGGAACAGCGAGCAGTGTTTTGGATGAGGGATCAAGGATGACGGTTACTGTGGCGCCATGGCTTTCTTTCCTTATTTCATCCCTATGGTGAGGACTGGTTAAATCCTCATAGCTGTCGAGTATTGCAGACTGCCCCAGCCTGCGATGACTTTGCCCTAAAGTGCAGATGTGGGCTGGGGACATGGGGGCATGTGGAATCAGAGGATGGGGAGCTGGTTGTGGCGCCCCAAGTGTGTTACAAATCCTCTTACTGAGATGGGAAGTAGTCACCGTGGGCCAGCTCCTGTGGGATGATGTTTGCCTCTTTGGGGGGTGCAGTTTGGATTTCCTTCCTCCTCCCTCTGAGAAATACAGGGCAGGGGTGTGTGTGTGTGTGTATATATATACATACATATATACACATTTTAGGGAATTGAAAGAAACTGTTTGAAAAGAAAACAATAAATAGGTACATGCAACTTGCAGGGTCTTCCTGGTTTCCATGCCATGGTCTGCTTCCTGCATCTTCAATCCTCCACTCTAGCCAGCTGACATCTCTCATGTTCAACCTCCTTCCCGGCAGGACCGGACCGAACTCGCTGCCGGTTCCGCTCCCGCTTTCCCTGCTTCAGCCAGGGTTGACAGGAGGAAGGGCTGAAGCGGCCATGGCGGGGGGGGACTCGCAGGCGGCGGGGGGCTGCAGGGCGTGTGGGTCTCGGAGCCGGCCCGCAGCGTTGGAGCCGGTGTGATGGCTGCCCACCAGCAGCAAACAACCATTGCTGCTTTTTTAATTGGGCATGGAGGGTGCAACTGTGAATTACAGGTCTGTAGGAAACGCAGCAACGGCTCTGCGTGTCAGCAGCGTGCTGCCGATCGGTGTCTTAACCTGCTCCATATCGTTAAATCCATTTTTGTCTCTTGTAAAGCCCCTTCTCCTTGTGCTCGTGTCCCTGCTGTCTGAGGGGCTCTCCGGGTGGACCGGCCGGGCTGCTGGTCCCTGCCAGCTCGCCCCGAGCGCTCCCCTCCGCCCAGCAGCCTCCGGGCGGCTGGCTCGCCCCGCTGCGGCTGCGGGCTGGCATCGTTAAAATCAAAGTGTTCTGCCTCTGCTCTTTGAACCGTTGGTGTGTTGAAAGAAAGAGGGCACGTCTCATGAGCCACCTCTGTCTAGACTTGCAGAGAGTTATCCGGGTGTAATGCCGAGGAAAATGCTGGCGTAAGCAGTTTGGCCGCCGGGAGCGCACGCGGTGGCTAGGTGGCTGAGGAGGACGGCGTGGCTCTCGTGTCCTGCGGCCGCCCCCCCTCTGCAGCGACGGACCCCTTTGAGCTGATCCCGGAGCATTGAGCCCCTAATCATTCCCTAGGATAGCTTGCTTCTGCTTTAAACTTCCCGTACTGGATTGCTCAATGATCGTGCGTTGCATGGCTCTATCTCATCGTGTTTGCAGCATAGTTATTGAAGGTTAAATATTGGCACGTATTAAGAAGGCATTGGCACGTAACCAGAACAAGGAAGGCAAAGTTATTGGGGGAATGGATGTTTGAGAGTTCGACTCCTGGAGGTTAAGTGGCGAGCGCTGCCTGCTCTGTTCTGTAAGGATGAAAACTCTGAATACTTGGGTTCAGGAACGTTTGATCATCTTAGCTGGTGGTGAAGCAGTTATAGAAATGTTTCTCATATTCTGCAAAACAAATCCATGTCAGGAAATAAATATAGAAGTGAATGGCTTGGCTTTCGTCACCAAGAACTTAAGCAGCCTGCTAATGATTTGAAAAGGCAGCAGCAGAAGATATTTGAAAGAAAAATGGCAACATCAAATTTATTTTCAAGTTTCATCTGCTTTGCTAGAACTAAATCTGAAAAATGAAGACAAACACTTACACGTCAGAAGAATGGTAATGACTCAGTGCCTTGGTCAGGGAGGGTAACTCTGTCTTGCACATATTACTTGCCGCTGCTTTTGGCTGGGATTCCATGGCGTATGATTAGGCCAGGGAGTCTCTGTAGGAACCAGGTAGCACAGGACAGACGAGCCCTTCCGAGTCATCCAGCCCTGCTTGTTGGGTTAAATCCCAGTGAAGATTGATTGTAGCTAATCTCTGTTCCTTGGTAAGAGTGGCCATTGAAATGCAGAGTTTAAGAAACTGCAGGAAAGCTCCTTTCAGAAGCCTGTTAAATAACTCCGACTTCATAGTAAAAAGTGGAGCTTTTATTTTCTTGTAAAGACCAAGAAGTCCCCTGGAAAGCATTTGCGGTACCCAAGGGAACTCGCTTCTGTAGTTGCTGTTTTAGAGGGAGCGTGTGCCGCTGCTGGAGCCAGGCTGAGCTTCCACACAAGGTGTGGTTGCCTGTCCTCAGCAGCAGGGAAATGAGGCTGGGCCATTGAAAGGAAAACTGCTGGACTGGCAGCTTAAACTGGGAAATCACTCTTCCGAGGGTGGTGGCTCCCTTAAGCACATCTTGCTCTTTTTCTTGCCATCTAGCAGTGGTTTCTGCTGGTTAAAGTTACTCAGGATTTCCTAGATGACATATCTGTTTCCCCTCAAAGCCCAAATAACACACCGTTTCACAGGCCTTTTTTCAGTTCACAGTAATTTAACATCTTAATACCCGGTTGAAACAGCGTACCTTCTATTTTACATGCCTGCTGAGTACTGGAAGGGGGCGTGTTTTCCCACCAGCATGCCTCTGAATGCGCGCTGTAGTTGCATGTGATGTTTCTATGACTCTTAAAAAAAAAAAGAAAAAAAGAGAAAAAAAAAAATATTAAGAAATTGCCATAAATGATGAATTTTATAAAGAGAATGAGTTGGGAAACAAGACACAGTAAAAAGGAGGCCAATCAAGCTGGTTTGTTTGGTGTTTTGTATGAGGAACTGATGAACACTGATTTTTGGGGCGGTTATGTTTTAAGAGAACAGTGCGGGTGCCCACAGCTCTCACCTCTCTCCTCTCTCTGCAGCTCTACGATGGTCGATGGAGTTCTGATTCTTCCTGCGCTGCTGCTGCTGGCGTTTCCCTCCCCGAGCTGGCAAGGTGAGCAGCGTGCGTGCTGGTGCCGTGGCCGCTGCTGGAGGAGCCGCCTGGCACCGCTCCGCGGGCTGACAGCACGGGCAGATTCCTCTCAGGAATGAGATGTCTGCTTTTCCATTTCAGGTTGCTTCACAGTCTATTCGTTGCCTGTTTATGTGTAAAAAAATTTATAGCGTGTGCGATTGGCATAGCTCTTGCCAGGGCCTGGGGAGAGAAATGGAAACCGTATTCCAGTGGCAAACCACGGAGCTATGTACCGTGTAGGCCTGCCTAGCCCATGGCATGAAGCGCGGTTGTTGCTTGCGTTCTTAAAAGTGAAGGTTTTCTCTGGGAAAGCTCTTTGGAGTACTTAGTATGGTGTTGGGTAACTTTTCCATGCTTGCTCCAGTAAGGTCTTTGGATATGGAATGGGACTTTTCCATAAATCATTTATGTAGTTGTGTGCACATAAAGTTTTTATGACATGCAGTGCATTTAAGATTTGCCTTGGCAAAATCGGAGAAGGGTGTTTCCTCTGCCATGGAGAGGCAGGAATGGTCTTCTGGACGTCTTGGGAGATGACCTCCTGAAAGATGCATACTTGCTACTTTGCAAACAGTCTTTTAACAAATGTTGAATGAAGGTTCTTCTGTAACTTGCTTTTCTGAGGTTTAAAAGTGACTCAGGAGGTGTATCTAGTGTTTGTTATGGGACATGCATGTTCTTTTGTATTTACCTTGTTAAATCTTTCTGAAATACTCTGCTGAACTGCATTTACTTTCAAATGTTGATGCAAATAATAAAAGTGCATTAAATGGAATGTTAGAATGGGTGGCGGGAGATTAAAAATGCACAGAGGTCTAGTGGCTAAATAGGAAATTGAGACAAAATTTGGAAAGGGAGGAAAGCTGGATGAATATTAGTGGAAATAGATTAAACCGCTGATGTTACTGATACAGCATTATCTTGAAACAAGGTTTGGTAGCAGTTACCACGCTGTGCTTTCTTACCGCTCTTGAAGCACAGCTATCTGCTTCTCAAACGCTTTTCCAGCTTTTGGAGCGGCTTATATTAAAAATCTTAAACCACCTGCCCTTCACATCCTTGGCGTGACGAGCAGTAGATGGGCGAGATGCATGTTAAAGTCTGAGGCTCTGGTTCGTTTCACTTGTACAATGTGTGGAGTGGGACACTGGGAGTGCCTGCACAGTGCCACCTATAGAGCAGTATTATCGACCCACCCTGCCCTTCCAAAGCTACCCTATGGGCGTTCAGAGCTTCGTTATTTGGCCTGACTCTGCTTAAAAAAGGGGAGTAGGTTCTAGGGCTTAGAAGGATACCTCTGTTGAAAAGATGCCAATAAGTGATCAGCAAGAGAAGAGTTACTAAATCTGTGCCAAGACGTTGTCTTTCTTTCCCTGGCCGTCTGTGATACTAAGTCGGAAGGAACGGGATCGTGCATCATCTGGGAGCAAAGGCAGAGCTGGGCCAGATGTGCTGCTGGAAGGGGCTTTGGGCAGAGCTCGTGTGGGGGCAGGAGCCTGTCAGCAGAGATGGGCAGACATTGTGTCCTTGCTGTCCGTCTGTCTGTGCCAACAGGACCTCTATGAAGAGCAGAGGTTCCTGTTCACGACGCGGAGCTGCCGTGCCGAGGGAGAGCTGGTCCAGCAATACTCTTTAAAGAACTCTGTGTTTGGGCCTGCATTTCTCTCCCACAGCAATGTAATCAGAGTAATCTCGCTTTGCTTTTCTTGCTTTATTCCTTCCCTTCTCTCCTCATACTTTTTCTGTGAGCAACTACTTGTCTGAGCACTTCAATAATACTGCTCTTCCCTCTTCCCATGTTCTCTGGTGGTAATGCTGTTCCGTTTCCTTTGGAAACAGTTTCCCCACTCCCAAGCTGGTTGCAGGAGGAGTGTTTGGGGAGGCAAAAATAGCTGGTGCACCCCTCAGCAAACTTTCACTTACATCTGCCTAGGTTTTGGCTCCTTCACCAGCCAGCCCCAGCAGCAATGGGAGAACTCGCCACTTTGTCCCCTAAGCATCTCAGTGCCGCTCGGTGCCCGCGAGCCAGCAGCCCGCGCTGGGGCTGAGGTGGTAGGACCAGAAGCGTAGCCGCCTTCGGAGTGCTTTCCAAGGGGGAGGGCACCTTTGGAGATCCTTTGAAGGAATGGAAGCTGAGCCTCTACTGCCTGCTAACATTCCCACGTGCTTGTTCTGAATTTTTAAAAAACTCACGTTTTGGGGGAGAACAGTCATTTTGTCTTCCCTTTGCACAAAATAAAATCAGGAGGCTTTGAGCTTCCTTTTCCCCCCTGTGTATTTTATCACAGATCAGTCCGTTTCCTTCCACGGGGGTTTGAACCAGGTTTGCGTGGTTTGCATTTTTGATGCGTGAAGAGTGTCTGGGCATATCTTTGGGCAGCATTCAGGGCAGGCTCTGCCTATTTCTGCATTGGTACTAGGCTTCAGAATATGGGATGAAATATGATTTAAAAAAAAAAAAAAGAAAGCAACCCCAAAAATGAAACACTAGAATTCTAAGTGCAGAGACATGTCTCTTCCCTACTACTTGAGTGTCCAGAAAATTCTTTTATTCTAAAGGTTTATTACAGCACTTTACTTCTGTATTACTTCTCTATTAGCCCTGTAAAGTGGGGAAAGCGGCTTTTCTTCGTTTCCCAAGAAGCTAAACCCTGGCTAAGTAATGTAATGCCTGTGCTTGAGAGCGTGAGGCTTTTCACTTGCTAGCAGCCCTGCACAAGTGCTGCTTCCCAATCCCGATGGCAGCGTTAGGAGCACGGTGCGTGAAATTCTGCCTCTGGTGCTTCTGATGCTGCTGCCCTCTCCGGTGACGGGGGCCAGCGTCCAGGCTGCATTCTGACTGCTTGGCTGCCCCAGCGTCCCTGCCAAAGGCAGCCCCTCTCCCAGCTGCGAGGGCTGGGCAGGCTCTTGGGTCACACCATGGCCAGGAAGCATTTGGGAGCTCCCGGAACTCCAGAAACTCCTGTCCGTCCTGCTGGAAGCTGGCTCTGGGAACAGCCTAATCCTCTCTCCACCCCTGGGCTGGGGGGAGGCTGCACCTCTGCCTGGCCTTGCAGCTCTCCGACTGACCGTCAGCATCCATAGTGCCTGTGCTTTTTCTGTTTTACAGGGGTTTTGTAATAGGGAGAACAATAATAAGGCTAAAGAGCTGGTTCTTACTGCTGGAAGATTCCAAGACTTTTGTTACATTCATAAATCCTATATAAATTGTTATAGGCTGCCCAGGGACGGGGTCGAGTCCCCATCCCTGAGGGTATTTAAAAGCCAGGCAGACGTGGTGCTTAGGGACAGGGTTTAGTGGTGGGATGGCAGGGTTAGGGGAACGGCTGCGCTTGGTGAGCTTAAAGGGCTTTTCCAATGTAAGTGATTCTCTGATGATGATTATGGCTGTTGTATAATGCTTGTTACTGTATGCATGGAGAAAGAGAAGAAACTCCGAATAGAGCAGTCATCTCTACGAGCTTATTTTCTGTTCCCTGAAATGGCCAAGAGTCGAAGGGAAGCTAGCCACCAAAACAGAGCTGTCTAATGTACAATTAAATGGATTCTAAAGATATTTTAATTTTTCCAAGTCTGCTTTCCTTTGTCTTCAATTCATTATGATATGAAGCCCTAGCAGATCCCACCTCTTTCCCCAGTCCTAGTCAGGTAAAAAAAAAAATTAAAAAATTGCTGCTTTTAAATATTTCAGCCTTCAAGCGTGAAGTCCCTTTCATCCTGCTAGAGATTTGAGGAGCTCCGTGGCTTCCCAGAATTCTGAAATAGGCTTGGCCTGTGGTTTGTAACCTTTCTGCTTTGATTTCAAGGATTTGCATCTCAAGAGCGCTCCCGCTCCGAGGCGAGCAGCCAGCCTACGAGGGGTGGCAACCCTGGTCGGGCTCTGAGGGGTCCGGGTGGGAAAGCTGGAGCCGGGTGGCAGCGCGGGCTGGGATCGGCCGCGCGTGCCCGAGGTTAGGCGATGACCGCAGTGTCTGTGCAGTCGAGTATGCGGCCGCGGAGGCACGGCGCCGTCCTGCTGCGCAGCTGTGCCTGGGCTGGGGGGGCTCCCGGCCCCTCGCCCCTGACCCAAGGGGCTGCTCCTTTGCTTCGCCTTGGTGACGAGGGATCGGGGAGATGGAGCTGTGCCTCTTAAACCTAGGCTACCACCACGTCATGTCTTGGCGAGCGAAGGGCTCGTTTGCTTGAGACTTCTTCACTCCCGCCCATCCTTGGCCACCTGGCTTTTATTGCCAGCCGCCTGTTAAGGGGACTCATGTCGCGCAGGTTTCCCTCTGAACGCTAGCGTGGACGTGCTGAATGTGTATGATACCCGTGCAATAAGAATGATACCCGTGCAATAAGAATGATACCCGTGCAATAAGAATGATACCCGTGCAATAAGACGTACCGGCTTTTATCCGCAAGGTGAAATTCTGAAAGGAAGGTGATGCAGTGGCGGTGCCTCGCTGGACGGAAATGATTTGATCTTGTTAAAGCCCTTCTTTAAAAGGTACGCGTAGTATGGGTTTGTGTCCTTAGAAAGAAAACTGAGACTCTTATGTTGTATACATCTGGCCTTACTTTTTTGGTTTTTTTAATTATTTCAATTCGGTGTTTGCTGACCACATCACGTAGTTAACACAAGTGTTTTTTCAAGTCGAAGGTGCTTGAAGAAGCGGTGTTGCTGTAGTGCCAATAAGAGCAAGTGGCCAAGTGCCTTTTGTGCTGGCTGTTCAGGGTTAGGTTAAAGGTTGGACTCGATGATCTTAAAGGTCTTTTCCAACCAAAGCGATTCTATGATTTTGATGGAAAACTAATCGCTCTCCTAAATGTGAAGAGATCACCTCGGAGTTAAGGTGTGTGCCCAGAAATGTATGTAGTGCATTTCTGCTTGGGGAGCAGTTCGGTCAGTTTTCCCAAACAGTTAATGTTTACAGCCCAGGAATTGGATATAAAATATGAAATAAACTGTCTTGATTGGTCACTGCTTGTGTGAAACGAACTTCACAAAGTAGGAAATAACTTGCCTCTGCCTCTGTGAGCTTCCGTCACTACCCTGCATTCTCGGAGCCTGGCGGTTTGCTGGCCCCCGGATTCGGCTGGGGCTGTGTGCCTACGCGTGCCCGTGCAGGCACCAGCAGGGTCAGACCCTGGACCTCCCAGTTGACCGACTCAAATGCGGAGTGTCTTGGGTCTTGTTCTGTTGAAATACCTAAATAATTAGAGTCAGTGCTCTTAATTGTTGGCTTTCACAAGGTGAATAAGCAAACAAAATAAAGGAGCTTCAGTTTTAACGCTTTCATAATAATGAACTAATAAACTCGTTAATGAGAAGTTAATGCAAATCTCTGTATCTGTGTGGCACATCAGATTTTCTCTGTGTGTGTGTGCACAATATATGTGAGCCAGAAGTGCAGCAATGACTCTGTATTACGAAACAAAAATAACACCGTGAACATGTTTGGGTAATGGAAGTATTTTTAAGCTTGACTTCTTGCCTGTGCGTGTTGCCCAACTGCTGCATACGTAGCTGGCCTGACAGCCTTCCACGCTCCTGGAGTCTTGGGAACCGCTCCGGAGCTCTTGTTAAGCCTGAGCTGGCACGCTCCTGGAGCTCTTGTTGGGAACACGCTCCTGGAGCTCTTGTTGGGAACACGCTCACCTCTGAGCGTGCGGCTGGGGGAGCTCATCTGCTTCAGCTGTAGCCTCTCGATTGCAGCTGGCCCGTGGCATTTGCGGGTCACCTCCGCCCCCAGACTTGCTCGCAAGAGCCGTGGAGATAAACCACCCCACTCCAGCTCTGCCTCTGCTGCAGATTCACCGTATGCCAACAAAATGGGGCTTTGCAAGCGCAGCGGGTCTCGCTTCGGGGAAACGCGGCTACGATACCCAGCCCTCCGCAGCTGGCTCTGTGCTCGGGGAGAGTGGTGGCACTGTGTGCGGCCGTGGGCACGGTGTTGGGCTGGTACCTGTTCACCGAAGCATCGCCCCGTCTGTCTGCTCTCGCGCCGCTGACCGGCAGTGATCTCGTAGCCGCTGGCCTGCAGAGGTGGGAACGGGAGGACGCGGTCGGGGCTTCGGCTGGTTCTACAGCCTGAATAAGCCTTCCTGTGTGGGTAAAGCTCAACCTATGTTTTTGAGTGAGCCTGGCACTGCAGGAGCATTAATGAGGGAAGGGCTGGCTGGTACAGGGTAATATACCCTGGAGCTGGAAAACCAACTCAGTAAAGAAAGGAGCAGTTTGGGCATAAGGAGTGGTAATGTTCATGAAGGAGAGTGTCTCACTTTCCAACCCAGGACTTCTTCACCAGGAAAGTTTCATTTTTATAGCAGATAATCGATCTGTATCGGTCCGTGGACCCATCAGAATCTGCAGCAGTTCACACGCACATAGTCAGCGTTGCTCTGTTAAGTGGAGCCACAGCCCGCGTGTCGTGTTGGATCGCTCGCCCGCCTTCAGAGAAGAGAGGAATGTTTGGCGTATTTTTTTCTTTATTTTTTTTCTTTAAAAAGTTCCACAAAGTGAGTGAAGCTATTACTTGGTACGTGTTTGACTGAGGTGGTGTGTACCGGTATCTGAAATCAATGTGACAGGTGCTGTCTGATTTCAGGATTCTTTCCCTAATTTAGTTTTTGTTCATGGTTCAAAAATGGAAAATGATATTTGTGTATCTGTTCATTGTGGAAGGAGGTGAGGAAAACAAAGCGGAAAACAAACTGAGTTATTTCCCCAGTGGACAGGCTCTAATGATAGGCTTGAAAAGGTCCAACACATGGTGTGCTCAGCTGCTATTTCAGGAGCATACACTGTATTTGTGGCTGGAAGCTTTTCTCGTGTGTTAGAACTGAAAAAGAGAATGTAGATGTGAGTTAAGCTGCCATAAACGTGCACGGGATGTGTGTGACGGAGAGCGGCGACTTGTTCCGTCCTTCGCCTCTGTGCACATGGCTGCTCGCCACCGCGGGCACCCGTCTGTCCCAGCAAGCTCTCCAGCTTCCAGTGTTCCCCGTTAGCTGGCCGAGAGTGGTGTCCTCTCCTGCAGAGGCCGGAGTGACCCAGGGCTGTGTGTCCAAAGGCATGTCCCACTCCCTCCTGCCAGAGAGGGTGGGCTCTTCCCAGCCCAGCTTCTCCAGGCGCTTCGCTGGGGATCCTTACAAGTTTAGTTTCCTACTCTGTACATTCTCATAAAAGTTCCTCCTTTCCGTGGCCGAAGCATGTGGAGTTGGCAGGGAGGCGTTGTAGCTGCTGAGGGTGTGCACTGCTGCTTGCTCCACTCGTTGCCTCCATGGTTGCTCAGACTCACGAGGTGCTCCTCGAAGGCTCCTCTTCCTGGGAAAGTCGGTCCAGGTTTACTTTTCCAGCAAGCCAGTTAAACCTGCTAAATCCTGTGTAGCCGTGTCCACTCCGCATTGAAGCGGCCTTACTTGGATTTAGTTATTTCTGGAATGCTTGCCAATAACTATTTCCATGTAGAAATAGAATATTGTTTAGCAAATCTGTTTTAAATTTGTGCTGTTTGTTAGAGTTTTTTTCCGCTGCTGAGTGTCCCTGCGTAGATGACCCTCCCATGTTGTGTACCCGCAGCAGTGCATGTGCAAGAGGGGACCTGAAATGTCACGGAACTCTCAAAATTTGAGTACTTGGAGTGGGGGATATAACTGGTGCTGCTTTGGTGGTGCCAGCTTGTATCTTTGCCTTGCTGAAACAGCTGAATTAGTATCGTTAGCGCCTACTTGGTGGTGCTTCATGTGGTGTTTCTTCCCTTACAGAGAAGGTTTTATTGTCCAATGATTTCATTATCTCTACATAACTGAAACTATTAAGACTACAATGGTGTGTTTTCCTCAACTCTCTCCTTTTACAGATGATGAACGGAGGCTAAATATGGCCCACTACGAATGTGTGTGTGAAGGCATGTCCTGCGGCAATGGAGACCGATGTAAAGGCCAGCAGTGTTTTGCTTCCCTGAGCATTAATGATGGTGCTAAGGTTTACCAGAAAGGCTGCTTCCAAGTCTACGAACAAGGGAAAATGACGTGCAAAACGCCTCCGTCTCCTGACCAAGCTGTTGAGTGCTGCCAAGGAAACCTGTGCAACATGAATATCACTGCGCAGTTGCCTTCTTCGAAAGGTGAGAGGTTAATGAATAAATAGTGAATTCTGAAAAAGAAAAAAGTTTCAGCTTTTCATCTGATACAATGGGAGTGAGATTGCTTCAGTGCTGGCGACAGTAAGGGTTTAATCAACACAGTAAGGCCCTTCCTTCTCTGTTCCCTACCCTGGGGCCCTCTGGCAGACGTGTCCGCAGGTTGGATGATCCATCCGTATTGCTGGATGAATGATGGGGCTGAAGTGCACAGTCAGGGGCAGGATTGAGCTGCTGCCTGCCAGTGAATTGCACGGTCGCCGGTGGGGTTGGTTTGAAGGGATGGGGGTGGTTGTGATGGCTCTGCAGGGGGTGGCTGCGGCAGCGTCTTTGTGTAAGCACGCACCCATAGCTCTGGCTGTGTCGCCGCCTCTCTTTTGAACTAGGTGGCTACCAAGTTAAATGCTGGTGTCAGTGCTGCTGGTTTTAAAGACTTTTGCTGGGAATTTGCAAATTTATTTTTTCCTCTCTCTGTTTCTTCTTCCCCCCCCCCCCCCCCTTCCCCTCTCCTTTCCAAGGGCAAACCTTTGAAGGAGAAGCTGCAGGTTACAGCATGGAAACACTAATCATTGTTATACTGGCTCCTGTGATAGTGCTGATAGTTTTTTCTGCGGTAGCTGTGCTGATCATCCGGAGAATACAGAAAAACCATATGGAGAGGCTCAATTCTAGAGATGCAGAATATGGTACAATTGAGGGACTCATCGCGTCAAACGTTGGAGACAGCACGCTGGCAGTAAGTAACCCCTGGGCATGGGGACAACTTGTGGGAGCCGCCTTCGCTTCTGAAGTCCCCTCTCGTACCCTCCAGGCATGGCCACATCAGTAACAGGACCTTTTGCTGCTAGGGGACACCACTTAGCACCGTAGTTAAATGAAGTTTAATCAAAAGATGACTTTTGCGAGTGTAGCGCCTCTGACCTGGGGAATTGCTATAGACTGTAGTCAAACTGTTCCTCGAAGCAGAGGGAAGTGCCTGACTGTTGGGTAGCCTGAAGTGATACGAAAGGTGTAAAAAAAAAAGTAGTGCACCTTTGGTATGCGAACGGCAGCCCAAAAGGCTGGGAAAGGTGCGATGCTGGGGAAGAAGAAAATAGAGATATTTTTAACTTACAAAAACTTCAAACCTGACTCCCATGATCTTAGTGGGAGGGCGCTTGGATGACTTAAGTAATTAGTGGAGTTTTGTTGACAGAAGAGCGGTACGGTAAGAATTTTAAGAAATGAGAACCGCTTACTCCCAGTTCAGTTTTTAAAATACATTCTAGTTCACGCAGTCTCTAGAAAATAAAATGATGAGGGGAAGTGTTTCCTGTTTAAAGACTTCATGTATCTTACCCTTTCACTTGAGGCCAGGAAAAAAGCATTCCCAGCAGCTTTTCCATGCTTTACAGAAACTGAGCAAGCAAGGCTTCAGAGGCAGCTTGAGTGTTTATTTCTGAAACGGGTGCAAAGAGGAGCAGTTTCCTCCTCCTTGCATTTTTAAGATAAAATCTCTTCAACATTAAGAGGTTGGAAAACGTTTTCCGTTTTGGTTCTTTTCCCACTATAGTGTGGTTTCACTGCAGGCTTGAAAAGTGGCTAAAGAAAAATGGTCCAGAACACAAATATTTTTGGTAATGCGCTACTAAATACATTGACTGGATATTTTCTTCCTGAGTTCTGGGCTGTGTTTCTCTCTGTAGGAGAGCGAAACTGAAATGGGTGTTTCTTTAAGTGAGGAATAACCTTTATCTTCCTTAGAAATTGTTGGTTGCCACCAACTAGGGAAGCAGTTTTGACTATGTCCAAAAAGATACCCCAGATGACTGTTCCAACTTCTCACCTGCAGGCCCAGTTATGGGAATTCGTTAAAAAATAGATCCATGAGACTGCTCAAAAAATTGAACTGTTTTTGGGAACCAGAAACTATTTCTTGCATCTGTTTTGAGGCAGAGATGTTTCTATAAAATACTGCTGTGAATAAGTGCTAGAAGGCACGCGGAAAACCCTGTCATTCACAAGACTCTGTGTCGTGGCAAGTAAGTTGTCAGGGTTTGAGATGGCCGGTGAGGGACACCAGTGGAGCAGGGAAGATCCTTCTTTAAGGAAGAATAGGTTAAAACTGAGTAATCAGACTCCTGATCATTTGGATGCTCCGATACGCATTTTTGAAGCAGCCCGTATGGGGAATGAGTAAGTAAACCAGTGCTTCAGCCAGGAAGAGCCTGGTTCCCGTAAGGGGATGGGGTATGATGGAGACACACACCATGGCAAGGGGTAAGGAGAGGATGGATAGGAATCGGTTGTTCGCCTTCTGCAGTACAGTAACGGGGGAGGCATCAAAATTAGCAAGTGAGAGCAAGGATGAAAATAAGGAAGGTGTTTCTTAACACAGCAGTAACTGAAACAGCGGAACTCCTTGCCTGATGATTTTTCTAGATGCTACAGGTTTGTATACATTCAAAGGGCAGCAGGATGAGAAGCCTGTGTGGTGTTAAGCACGCAAAAAATTAAACAAACAAAAAAATCAATCTAGCTCAGTCCCTGAGCTGAATGTGCTTGGGGGCTGGGAGAGTAAGGAAAGCATTGTGTATGTTAAAGTATTCCCATACTTGCTTCTAATTCTCTCCAATTCTAGTACCCCAGTGCCCCTATATACTTCCATAAGTCTGATAGTCCTATACGTCTACTACCCCGATTCGCTCCACTTGTAATACCCTCATAAAGGGCACGGCTTTTGGGTATGGTCAGAGACAAGATACCCATCCAGAGGGAACTTAGGGTGGTCACTTGGATAACAGAGCTTTGGCTTTTAAATGCCAACTTCTGTGGTAAGATGGAGCCGTGGGAATTGCCTCCCTCTTAGAGCCCGAACTGCCCGGGCGCTCCGTGTAATGCGGGGTAAGTGTGGCGCAAGCTGCGGCAGCTTCCTGCTGCTGCCCTGCCTGGGCTTGGCCCTATATAAACTATACTTGGTAATCTTTTTCTTTAATGCCTTTGGCTCTCTCTAATTAGCCCACAGGGCTTGATCGTGTGTTAATGTTTTAAACCAGTCAGTGCCGATACGTTTCGCCATGTGTGCAACAGGTTATCTGTCTCTTAAGCACTGACTTGTAGCTTTTACCAGCTCTTATCTCTTACCAGTGCAAGACCAATTCCACTCCACTTGCAAATCATTTAATGCTACTTGGAAACGGTGATAAAACCTGAGAAGAAGAAATCAAAATTCTTTTTAAAAGAAATTGCAGGAGTTGCTAACCGCAGGGGCTTGCTCTGCTGGAGCGGTTGTGCCCTGGGCTGACAGACCCTCAGCTGGAGGGCTGCAGTGCCTCTGCTGTGCCTGGCGAGTGCTGCGGCTGGACAAAAAATAGAATAAAATAAAATTGGCAGTTCCTTGTTTCTAAGTGTTCATCTAAATAGTAAGTCTTTTTTTAAATTCCATATTTTCTTCTCCGTTGTGTGTTTTAATTCGCTGGGTTTGTTACACATCAGATTAGTTTACCTTTAGGATTAGTCTCCATAGCGTAGCAAATGCTTAGAGCCCTAAGCTTCCTAATGGGGAACGGAAGGAGCTGCGGCCTCTTCAAATCTTGTTTTTACAGTTGCTGCAGATAAGTTTGGGTTGTTTTGCCTCTGCAAGCAGGAAGGAAAATGAGCTCTCAGTTTGTATTAAAAAGCAAAATAGCAGTCTTCTGTCTTAAATTATCTCTTTCTTGAGCACTCAATAAAAAATTGTTAGGGGAAATGAGATTTCATCGGATCTAGCCGAAGCCCAGTAGTGCAGTTTGCTGGAAATACTAGAGAGTTGATTACGCTTATGCTTCCTCATCCTGTTTTCCTTTGTGAAGGAAGAAAAAGCCCAGTGATAGAGTTGTTAGTGCTTTGAACTAGTACGGAGTCCTAGCCACAACAGTAGCTGGGTGTTAGCATTTTAAAAGGCTAATAGGATTTTAACATTCAATTAGAACCTCCCTTATGTTTTTTTTATAAGCTTACAGTTTAAAGTCTGGATTCCATGCACTAAAAAATAAAATAAAAACTTGTAAGAAAGAGTTGTTATGGAAAATCCTCTAGAGTGGCCTGCCTGGTGTGGGTGATACAGGTAATACTCCTATCGCCTTGTATGGTTTAAAACTGTCTTCAGTTGTAAAGGTACCAAACTTAAACAGTTTGGGCCAAAGCTTCCCATGACTGTGAGCTACTGCATGAAGGAGGACTTTTTTTTTTTTTTGAGGGGCTGTTCATCTCGTGTGGTTCAGCCTCTTGAGGGAAGGAGACTTACGATAAATTATTTGGGTGTTGTCTTTTAAAGATGCTCTGATTTGGGGCAGGGGCTTGAAATTTATCAGCGAAACCCCTGAGGGATGTGCTTGCGGCCGTTCTTCTGGGGGCTCTGTCCTGAGCCACTTCAGACGGGCAGGGTGTAAAGGGTCTGTTCTTGGGCGGGTGGGTTCCTTCCCCTGCGGGTGCTGTGCTGTGCTCTGCACCCAGATGGGGCACGCTTCTTCCCTGGGCCAAGGCTCCTTCAGGGGGTTCTGGCCATGGTGGAGAAGAGGAGGGTGGGCAGCCCTTGGCCCCCGGGGGCGGTTGCTGACCACCTGGGGCCAAGGCAGTAACGATGGCAAGGGCAGAAACGGGAGCTGGGGTGGGAAGTGGGCAACGTGTGTATGGCAAAGGAGAAGGGGAAGGTCGGGACTAAGACGGAGGGAAGAGATGAAAATGTAATGGAGGAAAAAGACAGAAAACTGGATGGGGGGCAGAACGAGGGATGGGCAAAGAGCCTGTACTGGAGAACTGTTACTCCCAAGCTATCTCAGCTTTCTGTGTTACGCATGTGAAACAAGTCTAACCAAAAGATGGATCTCTCCCCTTCCCCGCTGAGGGTAGCGGGCTGTGCAGCTAGGGGTTGTGGCCATGCTACAGGGGATGTATCTACAAACCTTGCCCTGACAGATTACCTGCCTAACAGCAAGGTAGAACGTGATTCAGTTTCCCTTCACTGTTACCAAATTAAATTTTAGCACTCATCTTGGGGATTTGACTAAAACAGAGGTGTTTGACATGAAGTTGCTGTGTGGTTTTTAGGGGATCTGTGCGGGTCTGACAGGTATGATACAGGACCTGTTGGATAGCTGTTCTTCTCTGGGGTCTGTAAGTCAGTGGGAGCAACTGGCACATCCCAAACAGTACTGGGTGCAGTTAACCAGCAGCTCGCTGGTGGATCCCACTGCTAGAAGCAAACCGGGAGCAAGGCAGTGACGGTTGCTGAAGCAGCCTGCCGCCTGCTCTGGTACAGCTGAAGTGTTGCAGGGTGCGTAGGTTCACAAATTCATGTTTGGACTCAAAAGTGGTGAGGATGGTGCGTGGGTGATGGGGGGCCTGGGCTGCTGTGCAAACACCCGCTCATTCAGCCCTTACAGAAGGGTATTGGAGAAAGTAAGTTTATTTCTTATTGAGGTGGCTCAAATTATTGCAAGACATAGAAAATTGGGGGCGGAGTTATTAACCTTTTTGAAATGGGTGACAGACACAGAATTGAGAGCATCAGCTAAGTAAGAGAACAACAAAGTGCTGGAAAAAGCTGGAATTTCACTACAGAGGGTAGCTCATAGGCTATGAGTGAGCTTCCAGGTTTGCAGGCAGTAAATTTATTGGCACTTATGTATTAAACAGAATTATTTTATTAAAATGATACTGTAATGCCAAACAAAAGATAGAGACAGAATAAGAAATCTGAGGGTGAAATGATGCTTGATTTGTTTGCTGTTTGTTGCTGTGTTATGTGTGAAATTGCCAACAGAAAGTGATTATGCCCAAGTCATGGCTCCCCTCCGAGTCTCTTCTGTCTATGGGATCATCTTTGCACTGGTAGAATCTTGGGAAGAGAATTGTGTCCGTCTGCACGGTGATGGCAACGGTATGTCGTGCTCAAATGGCAGCACCAGAGCCATTGAGATACCAACGAGGTTTAACTTGACCAATCCAGGGAAGCGGTGTACCTTCATGTATTTAAGCAGGGGGGAAATGCAGTTTCTCATAGGGTATTAACTTCTGCTTTTTCTTTTGAACAGGATTTGTTGGATCATTCCTGCACATCTGGAAGTGGTTCTGGACTTCCTTTCTTGGTGCAAAGAACGGTGGCTCGCCAGATCACGCTTGTAGAGTGTGTAGGTTAGTATGGATCTTGTTCACGTCCTGTGCACGCCTTGGTAACAAATGCAGCGAGAAAGCTTTCTCTCCCATCCCAACTACCTGTTCTTACTCAGTTGCTTTCATCAAACTCTTGGGGCTTCAGCTACAGAACACACTTGGGTTTAGAAAGTGAAGTGAAAGAATTCTTTTGTACCTGTGCAGAAGAAAGGGGCGAGTACCATCTGTGGTTTATGATTGAGAAAACTTAAGCTTTGTTCAGTCAGGTGATGTTAGAAAAGACAAACTGGGCTCATTCAGGTGCTTCAAGTGACATAAACTGTGGTTTTAGGAAAGCAAGCTCAACTTGAAGTTTAAAACTGTCAAACTGTGAAACAAACGTTTGTTAAATAGTTTTCAATTAGAGAGCTTTAGGGTTAGAAAAGGATTGTCTGGATTTGAGATCTGGAGTTGGCGCATCAAGCAAAGTGGCTAAAGTGGCATTTTTTTCAGGACTTCAGTATAATTTTAAGGATCCATTGAACTTTTCAGCATATATATTATTAACTGAATAGTGTTAAATTTGAATTTAGTAATTTTAGGAAGCGTTTGTGTCAAATTTATCCTGAGGCAGAGACACTGAGCCAAGATGTTGTACTGGCGCTAAGGAGGTGAGGAAGGCACGATGATGATTGATTCTGCTGGAAAAACAAAAGACTATTTTAAATGTGTTATGCTGCTGCTTCAGTGATTGGAACTCGGAACGGGTTGACACTTTCCTGTAAGTCGCTAGAAGTTTTGGCTCATCAGGGTGTTAAATCAAGCCCCAGACTAAACCAGATCAATCTGAGAATCTGTAGGGACTGGGCCTACATTTTATCAGTTTCTTTGCTTCTGGCTTACAGTATGTACTGAGTAGGCACAAATGTTCACCCTCGTGTTAAATCCAAGTCTACGTCCTCTGATGCTCTGCAATTTCTCTTTGTCAGAAGCTGTAGAATAGGCTAGGCATGACGATTTTGCCTGCAATATAGATGTATCTTTTTGTGCATGTATAACTGCATGAATAAGTGTGGAGTGATGCCTGCTCCCAAGGTAACACGGGCTGGCCCTGTTTCCAGAGCCCGTGTGCTTTGGTCTGTGTAGCAGAACCAGATGAAGGCGCTGGTGCAGGAAGTCTCATCTGGGTGTCAGCGTTGAGGCACCGGTGTGGGGTATCTCTGGTTCTACCTGCTGCTGGTTCATACTTGCCTCTGAAGAGCACTCCAACGGCAGAGCGATGAAGGGCAGCATTTGGATATTTATAGCTGTCAAATCTAGCACAGTTCATTGCATGAGGCCTGAGGCTGTCGTATCCAGGCTGCAGTGAAAATGGCAACGATCAGAACTTCTCCAGCGTGCCTTGTCGAGGATGTTGTGTTGCCGTTGGGCACTTGATAACTTCATACACTCTTCTAGGCTCTTTGTAACAAGCTTGGCATGCAGGTAGTGTGCCCTGAGCTCCACAGGCTAGGGGTAGGTTTTTTGGTTTGGGGGTTTTTCTTTATCCTTTTTTGTTTGTGGGTGGGTATTTTGGTTTGGGGTTTTTTGTTGTCATTCTGCATTTTATGTGTCTGGCTGTGCTGATTGTTTTTGCAAGGGTTGATGCTGAAATAGAAATGTAAGGGCTGTATCCCCAGCATTCTATATCTTTCCTGTCTTCCTAACTTCAGAATTCAGAGATGTATTTGTATTCTGGACACTGACCTTGTAGTATGTTGCTCAAACTGCTTAAGCTGCAAAGGTGCTTGCATTGCTGATAGTTGAATAATTACAGCTGCCCCGTGCGAACACTGTGCCACCGTGCAGGGAGCAGGGAGCCACGCTTGCAGAGCCTGCAGCTGAAACAAGCGGGGAGAATTAAGGGACAGTGGAGCACAGCGCAACTGTGAAAGTGGGCAAAGTGTATGCAGGTGTGATCAAACTACATCGGTGTGAGATTTGGGCCATAATTGTTGAATTTCCATCCTATTAGCTAGTTCTGCCCTTCTGCTGTGTGAAGACTGTTAGTTGACAACTTGTACTGTGTTCTTCCCTTGCCAGGAAAGGGCCGTTACGGAGAAGTTTGGAGGGGTCAGTGGCAAGGAGAAAACGTTGCTGTGAAGATCTTCTCTTCTAGGGATGAAAAATCCTGGTTCAGGGAAACTGAATTGTACAACACTGTATTGCTGCGGCATGAAAATATTTTAGGTAAGCAGAGCAGCCACGTTCATGTTGCCTAGCGGGGCTGGCGTAAAGGTGAGTTAAGCAACCAGTTCACTTGCAAAGCACTGCAGATTTGCTGGGTATCTTACGGTCTTTGGGATTAGGCTCTTATGTTTGTGATTAATAGCTGAAGAGGAATTTGAAGGGGGAGACTTGCTGGAGGGTGCTGAAGTCTGAATCTCAACCGGAGAAGGTGGTGTAGCAACCATGAATCACTGTCCTCCTGCAGAAATATTCCAGCAAGAAGCAGTCAGCCAGATTAATCAGCTGCTGGCAGCACCGTGTAGTAAAGAATGGAGGTGCCCCAGACCTGCGTGCTAAGAATTCAGCCTTGCAGCTCCTGTTGCAGGGCAGCCAGATGGCAGGAGTAGTGCGCAGTGGTTTAGGTGAAGTTCTAGTGGATCTAGGGGTTTTTATAACTTCAGTTTACCTGGGAGAAATAAAGGGAGAAAATGTGGGGAGTTTATAATGAGATTTAAATATTTGAATACTTTTCCTTGTATAAACTGCAGTATGAATCCATTATTTTCTCCTGTTTAACCGCTCTGCTCAGGGTCACACTAAGCTCCTTTGGTGTTCAAACTTCGGCTATGGTTTCCCCTTTATGGTGGATCTCATTTCCCTGTAAATATGACAGTGCGATGCTTTTGGATCTTCTGCATCCCTTGTACCTTGCGTGCTGGGCTCTGAGAGCTTACAAAATGGCTTTGCTGTGTTGTGAGCCATGGCTGAAGTTTCAGCAGCCCTTTTGGTCCCTCATGGACATGACCTTCTTTTGCCGGTGTGCCACCCTTACAAAGGAAAGCAGCAGCAGCACGCCTTCCGTGTACTGATGTTACCTCACCCACAACCTGTCTGTCTTCAACCAGTTTTACTTGGGCTCCTTATTCTTGTTCCCTGTCGAGAACGTTCCTTGGCTCTATAGCTCACCCTGCCAGACGTTTGCCTAATGTTTCCTCAAGCAGTTCCTTTGTTACTACAAAAAGACTGTGGTGGCCTCCTGAAATGCGAATTATTGAACTTGCCTTCCTGAGAGAGCAAGTGACTTGGCTGAAATGACGTTTACGCATTTCCCATGTTCCTCTGTCTGTGTTCAGTCTTTCTTGATAACTGTCAAATTTGTTGGCTATTTTATAGCATTTTTTAGATGCGCTATTAAACAATATCACAGATTACCAGTGTCACATTGTGCAGCAATCTGACTTCAGGAGAGAAAGCGGTGGGCGTTCTTCCTGACAAATGTCCTATGTGGGCTTTTAATAAGCATGATTTGTTCCTCTAAATCGGGAATAAAACTTTTGTTGCTTCCTGGCTAAAGCTGGTGAGGTCAACAGTGTGCTGATACGCAGGGAATTCGGAGGGAATGCAAAGGGAGCTGCTCCTGAATTCTGGGTTCAGTTTTAAGACACCACATTTTTGAAAGCAGTTCTTGAGGTTCATGAGTTTCGAAGAGAAATTCCTCTCCGTTCCTTCGTAGAAAATGATTGTGAAATACAGCTCTGCCTTACTTCACCATGGAAGGAAGTTGCGCATCACTTGAACTGTCTGGTACTCGAAGTAGAAGAATTACTGTTTGGTTTTTGGTGTGCTAATCTTCTGGTGCTGCCACACTCTCCTCAGGCACCTGCCACTTCTGTCCCACGGCTCCACTGTGAGCTGGTGGTTAGGAAGATCGGGCATTTGGAGCCAGCAGCAGTTCAGAGCAGTCCCGTAGGCCTGATGATTTATCAGGCTGCAGCCTTTCAAGCGATCGGAGACCACTGGAGAGCAAGCTGCTGCTGTGGTGACACGGGCTGCCTTCAGTCGCTGTGTGGTCAGGAGGGTGCGACGTTCCCTGTGGCGACAGCAAGCTTTGGATACGGCAAGGCTGGTTGTCGGAGTGTTCCAAACAGGCTTACCTGGGGTGTAAATGTGGAGCTGGCACAACATCCAGTGTCTGCTTATCGGGATGTGCTGTGCACGTGGAACACACTTCGCCCTGCACTGCCTGCTTGTGATGTCCTTAAAAATGGCAGTGGTTACTTAGGACCTGTCTGTCCGCGGTGTTGCTTCTCTCCAGTGCCATCCTGTTGAGTGGACAGCACCAGATGTGCTACAGCCTGGTGGTCGGCTTGTTTAACTGGAAACTTCCCCTCCCCAAGTCCCTCACAAAGCAGGAGACAATTTTTTTTTTACAGTATGTGGTCCTAACAAGTAGTTGTGCTTGGTGTGACTGGGACAATATACAAATGCATTCTGGTGAACAGACTTGAGCCAGAGTTCCAGGATATGTTAGTTCTTTTTTCATCTCTGTAATGCCTGCAGTCTGTTTTCAGTGCAGTACAGTCATAGAAAAGTTTCAATTAAACAGTTTTAAACCGTAAGAGGGGCCTAGTGGTATTGATTCCTTTCTTGGGGAAGTCTTGAAGCAGCTCTGTCATCTTATTTTGTTGTGTCCTCTCTGCAGGTTTTATTGCCTCTGATATGACTTCCAGAAACTCTAGTACCCAGTTGTGGTTAATTACCCACTACCACGAAATGGGGTCTCTGTACGACTACCTGCAGCTCACCACCCTGGACACCGTCAGCTGCCTACGCATAGTACTGTCCATAGCCAGTGGTCTTGCACATTTGCACATAGAGATATTCGGAACCCAGGGGAAGCCTGCCATTTCTCATCGGGACTTGAAGAGCAAAAATATCCTCGTGAAGAAGAACGGACAGTGCTGCATAGCAGATCTAGGTGAGTTCGTTTTGATGCTAATATACTCGGTGCGTTCCTGCAGAAGTCAAATACACTGGATAACTCCAACCGTAAACGTCTTAAAGTAACCTTAAAATAACCTTACCTTGCTCCAATACTACCCTGAAGGTTTATGACAGCCGCTAGGTGGCACTTACAACTTAAAAATGCCTGCCGCAGCCCAGTGTAGCCTTCCAGTTCAGGAGCAGATCTAACATTTTGGAGTTTTCCTTGGGTTTGCGTTGTTAAATTCCATTCATGGATCCCAGAAGGCAGCAGTTATTAGGCTTTAGCTCATTTTTGAACTAATAAATGTCCTTCTACTTGCAGGCGGAGAACTATGCGCTCACTGTCCCAAGCTCTGTAGGTCCATCCAGCTTGAGTGTTTGCCAGATAGTTCCGTGAGCCCCAAATTGGGTTATCTGTGACCAAGTGGTTTTAGGTTTGAGGCTGGTAGGATGCTGAGAAGCAGTTGCAGCAGTACGGCTCGTTCGCACCTCGGGGCTATGTCTGACAATACTTTTTTTCTTTTCTCTGAAGACCAGGGAGAAAATAATGGTAGAACAATTGTATGGGGAGCCATTGGCTAGACAAATGCGTGTTGGGAGATAGGATTTATTTTTCAATAATAATTCTACTGCATAGTTCCTATCACTTTTGCCTGAGGGACATGAGATACACACAGGGAAAAAATGAAGGCCACACACCTGGGCCTATCTAACTTTTCAGAGGGAATAGTAAGTTAAAAAAATGGAGCAGTTAGTTGAAAATACAAAACTTCAGAGATTGGCTTTTAAATAAATTTGTTGCTCATGGGGGGGGGGAAGCAGCACATACTGGCACTGACTGAGATCACATGAATAAAGGGAACTCTGCCACATTATTTATCTGGAGGCTTCAGATGTGTGAGAGACGTTCTGAGAGTGCACAGCAATAAACATTTCCCAGTTAGTTTTTATGGTGGTAAAATAGCTATTTTTTTAAAAGTGAGACCCTCAAGCATGTATCCAACATGTTCTTTTGCTCCTTATCCGTAAAGGAGAGTTACCAAAGAGTTTGTCATTTCTGCTGTATATTCATGCCCTTTTTTCTGCATAGCTTTGTCTTTCCCCCCGCCCCCCCCCCTCTGGTCTCCTTCTCTGTTTCAACACATGCACCACACAAGAAAAAGTGGCGCTTAGAGACCGGTAAGTATGCGCGGGTGGAAGGGTTCACTAGGGCTGCCCAGAGCTAGGCTGGACTGGGGCTCTGTCGGTCACGCCAGGTTCTGGGCTTGCAGCGTACCCATTAAGAATAGGTGTCAGCTCGGAAGCTGAAGAGGAATAAAATCACTTTGTGTATCTTGTGGCTGTTTTGCCAGCAGCCCAGCTGCTGCACACCCGCCCTGCAGCGTAGCTCGGCGTTTGCTGCCGTTCAGCCCCAGTCCTTCTGGCTGGCCCGAGCGCCGGAGCTTTGTGACTTGGCTGCTTGTCCTTCAGCAAGCGTGCTGGAAGCTGGGGTCTCAAGCAGCCACCCAAGTATCCAGAGCGGCGGTTACAGAACGGGCTGTTTCAAACCTGTTCTACCTAAGCAGAAACTCTGTGATAAAGTCCAAGGATGGATGGCAGCCTCGGTTCAATCTGTCAGCGTGTGGAAAAATCCTGCCCTTCTAAAGCAATTCACGTGCGTGGTGACAGGTCTCAGTTGAGAAACGTTACAGAACAGCAGAATAATGCTTATACCAAAAGAAGAAAAAGCCCTACCCTCTTCTTACTCCATCCTTGCCCCTGCCCATCCATGTAGCGTAGCAAAGGTCCATTTGAAAGAGACACTGGTGTTTACAGGGGAGATGCAAAGAATGCTGACAAAACGGGTTGGCTCGGTTTTTGTTTCCAGCAGCTACTCCAATATCCTAAAGAGGATTTTCTGGTGTCTTGAAAACCAGTGTATTTCATCAGTGTGTTTCCTTGTCAAGCTTTTTCTTTTTTCTTATTTTTTTTTTTAAGAATTGCGATCTTACAGTAAGATCTTCTCTGACGAGCGCTTACGCGCCCTTGAGTGAAATGTGCATTGAGAACTCCCGAGGTGAAACCGAAGCAGGGCAATATCTGCTTCCTAACTCATAAACAGCACAGATGCCACCATGATGAGCCTCTGATTACAACACTGTTGTCCCCTGACCTTATTGCAACACTTTCTTGGTCTGTAGCGTGCAGGATGCTGACGCGCATCCCTCAGCCCTCAACCTTTGACCTGTCAATCTATTGAAGCTGGTTTGCCCAATTTGAATGGAGTATTACGATCGTTATCAAAGTGGTCTCCAAAGTCTTGATGGCTTCAGAGTTTGCCAGGAAATTTGTTTTCTAACCTTTGTTTCCACTGTGCAAGTTTGTTTTTTTAAAATATTATAATCCGTACATATTGTATTGTGTAAATTAATATAAACAAATACATAAATGTATAAGAGCACGTTTGTATATACATCTGACAAAAGTATTTTTATCTGGAGAGTGGGCTTTCCGACCCTTCACCAGTTGTGGGGTTAGTAGATGGTACCTTTCTAGAGCTGCCATAAGCATATTTTTTGAAGCAGCTTGAAATTACTTGAAGTGCATTTAAATTGTAGGAAAGCGTGTTCCAAATTTTTGTTAGGGTGAAGTATGGACTGGTTTTTGGAAAGAAAAAAAAAGTTAACAATCTGGTGATAGGTTAATTTGTTGTGGGACAGTTAAAAAGCTCTTGAAGTTTCATCTACAACAAAGCCATGTTAAATGTAAATAGTGTATGTTATCCTTCCCGGAGTTGTTGAGGAAATTAGGGAGACTTTGTGCCATCTTTTGTATTGCTTAGCTATGTCATGCACCTGGCGCTGTTCAATTTGCAGTGCTCCCTGTTTACCATGGCAAAATGAGTACTCTGTGTGTTTCCAAATTTACGGTAATTTAGTCCCTCACATAATGTTCTTTGCTTAAATGTTTAGTAATTAGTAGAAACCAGGTAGAGTGGTTTTGACTGACTCATTTTAGATCAGCTTGAGGATGTTTATTTTTCAACCTACTGCAAATATGGTGTTTTTTATTTTCCAGCTTTATTTTTTTAACTTGTGTGTATCCATCATGCAGTGTTTTTCTTCTCTCTTCCCCACAGTTCGGATATATCCACCTACCCCAAAGTTCTATAAATACATTTGAATGCTGTGTAAAATTGTTTTCTCCTCAGTAACAGATGCTTGGCCTCCTGTGTATACGTGCCTAGAGCGCTGGTGACATCCAGTGGCTGCAAAACACTTAATGACAACATTTTGCAACAGGGCAATAACATGCTTAATGGTAATCCCTGAGGAGATAATTGGGCTAAGTCTACGGGCACAGGGGCTGTTTTTGATGGCAGCTTGGAGCTGACCCAGTTGGTCTTTGGACAGTTGGACTCTCAGCTCCTTCTTTTCAAGAAACTGATGGGTGTCACTGCTCACATGTCACTTCAAATGTTTGCTGCTATAGTTTTAAAGGGGACTTAACAGTGATTTTTCTTTTTTGTGTCCTTTAGGCCTTGCAGTCATGCACTCCCAAAGCACGAATCAGTTGGATGTGGGGAACAATCCCCGTGTGGGTACCAAGCGCTACATGGCTCCAGAAGTCTTGGACGAAACGATCCAGGCAGACTGCTTTGACTCGTACAAAAGGGTCGATATCTGGGCTTTCGGGCTGGTCCTTTGGGAAGTAGCTAGGCGCATGGTTAGCAACGGTAAGTATTTGGGACTGCATTACTTGTTTTTAGAAGGGGTTAAGCAAACGGTAACTCACGGCAAAGCATCTGCCACCAAAATGCATAGGATGTGCAGTAAAACACTGGACCTCCGAAGGGTTTTGATTTCTGATGCTTGGCTGCCTGTGTTGAAGCTGTTGGTGTGTTGGGTTCCATGGCTGAGGGTTGTCGTTCCTGTTCAGGTAGAGAAGGAAGAGGGTCCCCTGCTACATCCTGAGCCCTGCTGAGAAATAATTCATACTAAATAGTTAAGTTAAATTTTTAGATCATGAAGTCTCTAAACTCTTCCCATGTGTCCTTAAACCATAGTGAATTCTTTTAGGTGGCTCTTTGTTGTGGCAAAACCTAAGGAACAGAAGGAAAAATTGTAGGAAGTGAAGAAATGATCAGAATTCAGGGATGCTCTTGCTTTACCAAGTTAAATGCACTCCCAAAGCAGGACTTGGTCAAAGTACAGTTCTGCTTGGGAAAAGTGCCACCGCAATCCTGTTCTGTAGCACACGGCGTTGCTTCATGTTCCCTTGGCAAGGGGGTCTGAGGTGAAGAACCTTTCAGCGGGGTATCTGTTGGTGTGGTTCCTTGTGCTTCTCGGTTCAGAAGCCCTCTCTGACTTCTGGACCTCAGGTTGTGCTCTCTGCACCCGAGCAGGCAGGAGAATGCCTGTCTGCAGGCGCTGGCAGTGCTGGGCTGTCAGTGGTGACATGTTTGATCCGAGGGAATTCTGAATCGTCATATGCATCTATTTGCTCTGTGTCTGTCTGGTCCATCCCCACTAAATCCAAATCTGGGATTCTGTAACTGACATCAGACAGTGGGTTTATCTTCAGGGAAAGATGACTCGGTGTTTGTTTGCTGGAGTACGGCTGAGCCCTGAGGGTGGGCTGGAACCCCGCAGGGCAGGCAGGGCTGAGGCCAGTTTAGGAGCCAGGTACGAACTCGTTCAGAGGCGGCATGGTCGGGACGATAGGCAGCAGGCGGAGGGGCTCACAACGAAGAATTGAGGGCTTTTTTGTGGTGGGAACTATTGCAAGTCAGAATTTGAGGGAAGACTTTGGAGGAAAGGATTAAGATAGCTTTAGAGATGTTCTCAGAAAGCAGCTGTTGAGAGCCAGAGGAGGGAGCGTGAGTGGTTTCGTGGACAGGGGCTGGCTGCAGTAAGGTATGGCGGTCAAGGCTTGTGGTCGCTAGCACAGAGTAACAAAACCTGGCTCAAATTCTAGTGGAAGTTAAGGTACTTGCCTCCTAGCGTTTCCCATGTGTTATCTCCCTTCCATTCCCTGACCCCGGTGGAAATCCCATCCAAATGGTGTGACACTGGACTGCAGGGCGTGGGGAGAGAGCACAGCTGAATGTGCAGCAGCTCTAGAACAAACAAATGTTTTTATTCTGTTAAAGTGCAGGACTTCTAAATACGAACTTTTTACTTCATTAGTTAATCTGTTGGTGGCCAGAATAACTTCACTGTGAGCTTAAAAAAAAAAAAAGGCATTGCTCCTTGTTCAGGGTAGTTCTTGGCACAGCAGCCACAGGCAGGCAGCAGTCTCCAGAATGGCTGCAGCGAGGCTTGTTGTGAGCAGGCTGCTGGAAGGTGGCACTTCGGAGAAGATTCGCAGACCTTTAAGGCTTGCTGTGAGATTCCCTGAGGCCTGGAGCACTGTCCAAAGCCCCCGTCTTCCCTAGGATACAGGCTGCTCAAATGAAGCTACTTGGAGGTAGCAAAATGCATTGGGTAAGCTCAGGTGGCTAATTTAAGACTCTTTGTAAGCCTGAGAGCTTGCTTTGGTAGCTTTGGAGAGTATCAAAATGGGTGTTTCTCTGATCAAGAGAGCGGGGTGATCTGTGGGGGGGACACAGCTGGTTTGGTGCAATTAAATTTGCAGGGTCCATAGTGAGCAGCTCCTCTCTTGCTGGAAGCCAGCGGCAGTCGCAGGACTGACTGCGGGAGCAGAGGAACTTCCATAGGCTTTCCACGGGGTGGCCGGAGCTCATGACCTCGCCTTCCTTCTCCCTTCGCTGTCAGAGGAGTTACGTGAAGACGTCTGTGCAGCGAAAGGAGTAGCTACAGTTCTGACAGTGTGTGCTCACTGATACTCTGCAGGGCTGTGGCTGTTGCTTGGGTGTCTCTGTAGATCTTGCTTTGCTCCAGCAGCTGGACTCGTGCGTGCATAGGACAAGCTGACGTTAAAGTAACGCAGGTTAAAGGTGAAGAAAATGCTGCTGTGCACGTGGGTTCTAGTTGACTTGAGAAGCAAAAAGCCAGCAAGCCCAGGGGAAAAAATACAATATATTGTAAATTACAGAAGTCCTCTTAAAACGGTGCGGGAGGGGGCGAGCTGTGGGTGGTGCGGAAGGGCGCCGGGGTCCCCCGCGGCGGGCGGCTGTCCCGGGGCAGTGGGCGAGGGGAGCGTGCCACAGTTCAGCGGCCGCCCCGCGCGGTGTGGGCTAGAGGTTGCATGGCTCGCTGGCACCGCTGACGGCCAGCGCCGCTCCCGCGGGTCTGACGCTGGCTGCGGGAGAGCAGAGTACTCCAGGATGACTCCATTGGAGGAAAGGCGAGACCCGCCTCGCTTCTCTTCATTGCTGTCGTATCCGAAATAGCCAGCTACGTACCCTGTGCTTCGGGAAGACCACGTGAAAACAGTAAACTGGAGCCAGACCCTCTCTGCTGGTGATGAAGTTCACCTGTAATGTCGAAGGGCCCTGCAAACCGTTTCAGAGCTGTACGGCACCGCTCTGAGATTCCGCATTTGGCTCGTATAAAGCCACTGCTTTCTCTGAAACCGAAATACAGACGTTGTGGATACACAAGAGGTTTCTTGTATTCTTAAGTTCTCCCAATAAACTTTATTCTGTGGTCTGGAAAGAAGCAGGAGGAGTATGAAAGCACGAGTTCAGCCCTGTAGGGGATGTTTGGTGTGTGCAATTATGAATTTCTCGGAGGAGGAGGAGGCTGGGTGATGCTTTCTTACGCGGCATGTAATGTAGCCTGTCCTTCTGCACCGTGCCAGAAATCCCCAGGGCAAACCCCACAGTCTGCTAGTGATTTTTGTTACGGTAACTCGCCTGGGTAGCCAGGTCTCTGAACCATGCTCCTGCTTTCTAAGGCAGCTGTAACTTCCTAAAGACCATTTCCCTTTCTACTAGTCACCACTGATAGATCCTCTGTAAAAGTCTGTACACCCCTATGGGATTTTGATCTTCACCTCTAATAGGACAGCAAAACTAAATCCCAACCGCTGTTGAAAAGGAGATCTCAAAACTTGCTACTTCAGTATATCCAAAGCAACAGAAATTCTTTGAATTTCACGTATGTCTGATTGTGGGACTGCTGCCAGCCTGCTAAGAAGCAGCTTTCAGATTGTTCTGCCCCTGTTCCTGCTGCTCAGAGAGCACCTCCTTCGCTCAGGGCTTCTCCGAGCCGCTGGCCCCAATGCCTGTCTTCTTTTTTAAATTGGCGTCCAAAGGAAGTTGAGCTGCCTATAGATCACTGGTGAGCCTCAGCCCCTGGTGAGGCAGCCGTGCTGCGTGCCTGCCGTGGAGAGCAGGCACAAGGCTTCTCAGCCGGGCGGTTCTGCGTGAGCTGGGTGCCACGGTGCAAGAGCTCACATGTCCACTCCTCTTCCGGCGTGGAATCCCAGAAAACGCCTGCAGACCCTGGGTGCCGCGGGCTCTGGGGCATTGGGCTTTGTGATGGTGTGTGGTGCCGGTTGCCCGAGGTATTTTATGATTTTAATAACAAGAAATAAAATCACTCGAAGCACCAGCGTGAGGGTCTGTAGGTGCTCACAGGCTTACTGGACTCGTATGGGAGTCATAAAACCATGCCAAGTGTGTGCTAAGCCTCCTGAGAACCACAGTGCAAACCTTCTATTTCTTACATTTGGCGGTGGGAGTCCCAGGTTGGCGTAGTCTGTAAGCCTCCACGCATTATAAAAGATGGCCTTTTGGCAAGTGAATTCTTCCCACCAGTTCAGCTCAAGCATCTGCAAAATGCATATAGTTCTTACTTTATGGAATTGTAATATGAGCCAATTAATTAACATTTTGGGTAGAAAAAGCTCTTCCTGTGATTGTAAGTGCTCGTCTGTTTAATGGCTGCTCGACACTGTGGTGTTAACTTAAAAGACTCCTGTGCTGCTGAGGTGGCTACGCCAGCCATCGGTGCTCTCCTGCTGCGCAGAGACGCCGTGTCACTGACGCTGGCAGTAAATAACGCCTCTCCTGCTTGTCTCTCGCTAGGTATCGTGGAAGACTATAAACCGCCATTTTATGACTTGGTTCCAAATGATCCCAGTTTTGAAGACATGAGAAAAGTGGTCTGCGTCGATCAGCAAAGGCCCAACATTCCCAACAGATGGTTCTCAGACCCTGTAAGTGCGTGGCTGGTTGGCAGAAGACACCAGCCGACCTTTCTTCTTCTGAAATAGCCATCAAAGTTACTTGCAGTTATCACTTGAAATGGAAGCGATCTCAGTGCTACTTGTCAGGAGCGTTACCTGTACGGATTTCAGAAGTGTGCTGGTGTGGACCTTTGTCTTGGAGCAGGAAGAATATGCAGGGAGCAAACTCCAGGACTGTTCAGCCTAAGCTATCCACAGATCAGCCTTTTAGTAGCGTGATTTAACAGTAACTACTTAAAAGCTGCTCTTCCGATGATGTTGTTCTCTCTCTGAGGGGACATTTCTTGAAGGGCGAGGTAGCCTGTGCAGGCTGCGCCGTGGCTTATAAGCACGCAGATTTAGAACGGAAATTTGGTGTCTCTCCTGCCTGCAGGGTCGGAACTGTTGTTCTTTCTGAAGTGCTAGGACTGAAGCTTATTTCTCTTCATCAAAATCAATCTGGACTCTCCAGGTTGACCAGTGTTTTGTCCTGTGTTACTGAAGCTGTGGAGGTCAGTTTGAACCTGCATGGCCGGCTAGGGCCGGCAAGGACGAGAGGTCCTGTCTAAAAGCTTCTGGTTGCAGAGCTGTGACCTGTGCTGCCGCAGCGGCAGCCGTGAATCCCAGCCGTTTAAAGCCGCGCTGGGCGCGATGAAATCACAGACAGAACATCTGCACCTTCTTGGCTTCCTTCGTTGGCCATGCAGGAGTCGGTTCAATCAAAAGAGATTCTGTAGAGTGCCTTCTTAATTAGTAAAAACCCCAGAGCTCCATTATTTAAAACTAAGCTGGCTTGTCACTCCAGCCAGCCCATTGCCTAATTATTCTCTTGGTTTAACCAATTTATACAGCTTTCTCATGTTGAAAAAAAGTTTAATATTTGATCGATAGCAGTAAACTATCTGTAGACTCTGAACATTGAGCATTAATAAGGCAATAGAGCCGTACTGTTAGTGCTGAACCCAGCCCAGTGCTCTCTTGGCTTGTGGTTTGTGTGCTTACGTGTGTGTCTTGGTTCTTTATTCTTTTCCCAGACGTTAACATCTCTTGCCAAGTTGATGAAAGAATGCTGGTATCAAAACCCATCAGCGAGACTAACAGCCCTGCGAATCAAAAAGACTTTGACCAAAATTGATAATTCCTTAGATAAACTGAAAGCTGACTGTTGACCTTCTTCTCGTGGTGCTCTCCTGATCGGAAGGCATTTGTCTGGTTCAGATGTAGTCTGGCCGGGCAGTTTGTACCATTGGTCCCCATGTGGCTACTTACAGAGGCAGAAGTTCTTACCAAGCCCATCTGTTTGGGAGACATCGGAACCGTATGGACTTTGCTCAGTGACTACAACGGGCATTTCACAAATGGTCAAGCTCTAAGGACTCAACGCTGGATGTACTGTTGCAAAGGTAGTGGCCTGAAGGAAGACAGAGAAATCCTAAGACAAGATCAGGGCATTAAATAATGGCTTTGAACAGCTTTTTTCTTTCTTTTTTTTTTTTTTAATTCTCCTAATCACTCCCAGGGTGAACACATGGAAGTGGTAAATTTTAATCAGCAATATTGCCTGTGCTTCTCTTCTTTATTGCACTAGGAATTCTTTGCATTCCTTACTTGCACTGTCACTGTTAATTTTAATGACATGACTTGCCAAAAATATGATTGGCTGTATACTACATTGATCTATGCCTGAGTAATAGGAGATGAATTTGGTAAACTGAAAATGTAACTGTCAGATTTTAGCTGCATTTTACATGTGTACTGATGTTTACAATAATGCTGAACATTAGGAATTTCTCGTTTATACAAAACTTGCAAATTATTTATTACTAGTGCACTTGCCAGTTTTTTAAACTGTAAAATAAGTGCATAAAGTTAAAGCTTATTTTTATGTGGCCTCTTTCATGATTTCTTACACAGATGTTTTTGTAACACAATATAACCTGAGACATAAATTGTTTTCTGTATTATCATATTACAACTCAATAGTCACATTTTAAGTGCTTCACATTTGTAGGTGTGTGGTCTGTAACATATTTTCAGTTCAAATACGGAACATATATATAGCCATTACCCACATGACGTTGTGTCTAGTATCTTACTGATCTAGCAAAGGAAAGCAGCGGAGGAATTAACTAGAATTTTAGGTCATGAATGCTGTGGGGAAAATGCATTTTATTTCTTCTAAGCTATATAATATGCATTTAAACTCTGCCAGAAAAATAACTATTTTGTTTTAATCTACTTTTTCTATTTAGTAGTTATTTGTATAAATTAAATAGAATGTTTTCAAGTCAAACAAGAGAGTGGTTTAGTTCTCTTACTGCCTGTTGGTGCCGAAGCCGTACTACCGCAGCAGCGGGTATCTCCAGTCGGATGCTCGCGGGCGGACGGCGCCGGCGCAGGTCAGTGCTGGCTGGAACGCCGGGGGCTGAGGCTGTTACCAGTGGGCTGTCTGGGTGTGTGTTTCCTAACTGAACTGCATCCCCAAATGGTACAGCAGGGAGCTGGTGTGCTGGCTCGGGACGTGACATCAGCCGTGTCCGGGCAAACCTCCTAGAGCGTGTCCTGCAGTCGGAGGTGCTTCATCCCCTACCTTACGGGGAAGAACTTGGCTCACTCCCCAGAGATCTGTTGGCTCTGCCTGTACCTCTTGATGCTCTCATCTTGCTTGTTACGCCAAGTGGAAGAGTGAGTAGGAAGCGACAGCGCCCTTCCATCCTGGGAGAAGAAACCCTGTGTTCATGGGCTTGACATCCTCCAGGTAATCAAAGGGCCTGGACAGTAATTAGCCATCCGGATGTGATTCCTCTCCGGGTTAAAAAAGCTTCTCTGAGGTTCCCATCTGAACTTTGTCCTCTGGATTCTGCTCTCCTGTTTCTCTGTACTTTTTTTTTTTTTCCCTTCTCAACCCCCCCAGTCTTGCCTTGCTCCGACCAAGTGGCAGGCCTTTCTTTTTCTGCATTGCTAGTATAGAAATAACAGCCAAGTTTGCGGGGTGGGCACTGTGTGGGGCTGAGAGACCGCGTGGTACAACAGCTCTGCGCAGCAGGCTGAGCTGCTACCAGTTGCTAGGTCCCTTCGTTACACCTGATGGGAAGCTGAGCAGATCCAGTGCTGCCACAAACCTAGGGAAGCGGGACCTGCTTAGTTCTTAGTGTTGGCTCCGTTGCCTGGACGCGTTCTGGTTTGCTGAAGCCGGTTGGTGCAGGTGGTGTGCGCTGGGCCCGCGGCTCAACAGCTGCCCCCTGGGGGGACGGTGCCTCCGCGGCGGCTTGAGGGACCCGGTGTGCCGGGCTGGAGGTGCTGTGTGGGCGGGGGGAAGTAGCGACGGTCACAACTGCACAACACGTTGGTAGCAATTAATGTTGTGATACGGGGTATTGCCTGAGGCTCTTTAGCCCTGGTGCCCGGTGCACACGCGTGCGCGTTTCTTTCAGGTGTATTTGTATGATGGAACAGGCATCAGCATCTAAAATAAATGGGAAGTGAGGCAGCCTGCCTGCGGAGGTGCCAGGCTGCTGTAGCGCTCGGAGGCGAGGGCAGCCGGGACGGCGAGAGGGGAGGTCGCTCCCCAGGCGGGCAGGGCCAGAGGCTTTAGTTTAAAGTGGCTGCTGAAGTTGTTTTGAGTTTTCACATCTCCAGCGTTTCCCAGCGCAGGTGTTGGAGGAGAGGGGCAATCTGCCATGGTGATGATTAACAGCAGTTCTGGCCCCGCCAGCTGAGCTTGCGGTGCCTTTCCCAAACGCGAAGGGCCAGGGTTTAGTGGTGGGATGGCAGTGCTGGGTTAACGGTTGGACTCGATGATCTTAAAGGGCTTTTCCAACCGAGGTGATTCTATGATACTGAGTGAGAGCGTGGTACGATGAGGAAGATGCTCGTGTCCAGTACTTGATCCATCTCTCGCTGCGCTGTGGCGTCTTCTGAAAAGCACCGTGGACGCAGGCCGGCGTGCCTTCGGGCTGGAAGCCGCTCTGCGCGCTCTGGAGCGGTTTACTCTGCTGCCGCTGAAGTCTGAATTTCCTGCCCGCAGCGCTGGGTACGGGCCCGTTAGCTGTGCCGGGGCTGGCTGGGATCCCGCAGGACGCAGCCTGCGGCGAGGAAGCGTGCGGCTCTGCGGGGCTGGGCTCCGGGAGCCTCGGGCCTCTTCCGACTTGGGATACAGACTTGACTGAGGAACTTTAGCAAGGATTAAAACTGGAGTCTCGGCTCTCCCTTCCTGTAGAGCAGGGATAACCAGCTAAAAGATAAAACCACCAACCCCCCTGGTAACATCCCCTTTGTCCTGTGGTGGGTGAAGAAGGTTATCCGAGCAAGCTGCTGCCGGGAGGGTGCAGAACTCTGTCCAGCGCTGGGACTGGCCGCTGTGCCGGGCAAGGTCATCTTAATGGGTGCTGCTGCTAGTAGCTTCCTTTTGCACATCAAAACATCCCAGGATTATTTTAAACAAAATCCACATTCATGCCCTGCTAGTGAAGTATTTTTGGTCCAGGCTTTGACTGAGCAACTAATTATTTTATTTCGATGGTTGTTTGGCAAAATAGAATCAAGAAAATTGAGTGGAAAATAATCATAAGTAGTTTCTTAGCAATTTCTTATCCCTGGGCTGAGGGGCGAGGCATTCAGCACTGTGCTTTTCCGATGGGCAGCTGTTACCGAGGGTCGTCGGTGTCCGTGCCTTCTGAACAGCCTCGTGGGAACTCGGGGGTGGCGCACCTGGGAGCGGGGAAGGAAAACCCAGCGACAGCCAGCGAAGGATTATCTGTGGCTGTTATTTAACCTCATTTGCAAGCCTCTGGGCAGTCATAGGAGAAAAACTGTTGCTGCTTTTCCCCTCGAGGTGTCCAGGCTTGGGCAGTGGGGGAGAGATCCCAAGCGATGTGTCTGAAGGTAACACCCCCACCTCCCACGCCGTTTTTCCAGCTCCTTTATTAATCGATGTTCCTCTGGTTACCCCCCTCAAATCTAATCTTCTAAAGAGATTTGGAATGCTTATATATAATCTGCTGCATTAAGGGCGTCGCTGCATTTATTACTATGGAGATGGCACAAGCGGTTCCGCAGCTGAAGCTGAATTATTCATGTGTCTGGCAGATTTGCACTGCAGGCAGCCAGTGTGGATCCGGGGTGCTGTCAGCCGCACCGCGCCTGGCCGTGGATCGGAGCCCCAGTGAGAGGAGGCCCCGTGTGTAAAAAAGGAAATGGAAGGGACACATCCATGTGCGACTAGCACCGTCCGATTCGGCTCTCCTGTTGGTAGGTGTGACCACGTGCCAGTTATAGGAGGAAGGCGAGGCAAGAAACATAGGTTCTCCAGATTTGGGGGGGGTGGTTGCTTTTTGTTCGGATTTCTCTCCCCCCCCGCCCCCTTTGCAGAAGGCCAGTTTGTTGCTGGTTAGGAACATGCTGCACTTCGACAGGTATCCTGGGGCAGCCGAAGGCTTCCTCCCACTTCTCTGTAACTTCCCTCGTGGGCCTTCTGTGCTGGCATTTTCCATGAAAAATCCATATTGAGCCTTCCATAATGTTTTTAGTTGCCTGGATTAAACTATTTTGATAGGGAGGGACAAAGGGGAATTCTCTTCCCTGTAGGGCAAAATGTCTGCTGTGCAAAAAGATCAGCTTCAGCGTAATGGTTGGCACTGGAGAGAGGAAACGGAGATGCTATGGGTGCTGTTCTGTTTGTACAGAGGGAATTTAAGTCTTGCTCAAACACAGAATACATTTTTTACACTTCAGAGCTAAGATTTATATGGGAAAAGCAAGCATTTTATCAAATGTGGAGTTAATGATGTCCTGTGACGTTGCTCTCGCCTAGGAACAGCACATTTGCTTTATCCCCCCTTGGAAGGAAAAAACCCAGCACCCTCCTAGTGCCTGCACCAAGAACTGTGCCAGGGCACAAGTGGAAGCATGCCAGGAAAAGCCAAGCGCAGCTGGACCTGGTTTATGTCTGTCTCAGCCTGTTGTGGTGGGCGAGGGGTGGCAAGGGGGACCCTCTGGTGCTCACGGAGGAGAAGCTGGGACCTTCCCCGCGGGAAGTGCAGTTTCTCACGGGCTGTGGACTCGCTTCGCTACCTTCAGATCCTGCGTGTCAGAGAGCCGTGTGAAGTCTGCGAAAGGGACCTTCCATGGGGTCTGGGACGTGCTCGCTGTACCGCTTCTGTACCAGCCAGGCTGATCAGCAGTCCAGGAACGTGACCCTCCTGGGCATGGTGGCCTGCCATGCGACACACCAAAGCGCCTGCCTGATGTCAGACTCGGGAGACCCAGGTTTTGGTTTGCTGGCTTGGGTTTTGGTGGTTGTTTTTTTTTCTTTAAAACAGAAAAAAATGTCCCCCTTTCCAGCACAGTCGTTGGTGTGTGTCACTCTGTGTAGCGGAGCTGGTCCCAGCAATGTGTAACGCCGGGGGTGCAGCCCCGGCGGAGCAGCGCGGGAGCTGGCGCACACGTCCTGCCCTGGCCCGGTGTAGCTCCTCAGGACTCTGCGCTTGCGGATCTAATAAACTCCTTTGCTTGTTCTCGACCGAAGCGTGCCTACCTTGCACCCGTGGCTGGCGGGCAGCGCTGTGCAGCCCCCGTAGGCTGTGCCCCCCCCCCCCCGCCCGGCGCAGGACAGGGTGTGCCAGACGGAGGGAGTGCTCTGCTGGAGGGGACGTGGCCGGGCGCTCGCTGCGGGGTGCAGGATGGGCCATGACCCTGGGTGGGGAGCGGGGAAGCATCCCGCATCCCACGGCAGCTGCTGAGGAAAGGAGCTGCTCCATCCTCCTCCCTGCCTGGCCACTGCCTCTTGCCAGGGAGGAGAAGGAGGAGGCTTCAGCGCACGCTTCAAAGCATACCAAGGTTTTGTACTGGGGTTTTTCATCTTTTTCTTTCTTATCACACCAATCTTTTTCCCCCATGGGTCTCTGCAGCAGTCTTCTCCATTGTTTACCACCCAAAAAACCCTCAAATGTGATAAATATTTCAGATTGATGGCATAGATCTCTTTCTTGGAACATTCTCCTGGAAAACCTGCAGCCTTAAAGTACGGCACCTACAGAGGTGGGGAGGGGACAGTGAACTGCTGGATGCTAGCTGGGAGTTTTACTCTAAAAATCTGCAAAAATAGCTATTGCATTACACTGCCTACCTCTGATAAAGAGGGGTATCCTTAACGTAAGTGCGAACAAGGAGGGAACTGAGAGGCCCCAAAGGCAGTTTACAAGAGCAGCAGAACCCCTAGCAGGGGGAAGCTCACCATGACTCGGTGTGCAACCAATGTGCAGAATGAGGAGGGAGGAGCAATGCCTTTTGTCTGCCCAGCTCCCCCTGTTCGACTGTGCGCTGTATGGGGATCTGCCATCCGCAATGCATGGCGTTAAAGAGCTTAACGCTCGTCACCACCTGAGCTGTTCAAGAACCGGGGAGCCCAAGCAACGCTGTCCCCTGGCAGGAGTCCCAGCACGGGCCCTGGGCGCTCACAGCGTCATGCTGGAGCTGTACTGCTGTCGATGGGCAGTCTGGCCAGAGTTCAGGGGGTTGTATTTTGGCTTATGCTGGAAACAAGCCAAAAACTGTGACAAATTTACTGTGTCAAGTCTCCTGTAATGAGCTTCTGTGTGAATTTGAACTACATGAATACCCCCCGTCAGCAGGAGGAAGAACACTGACAGCAGTTAAAGATGATAATGGTATTTTACTGTTGCTAATTACTAATGAGATAATCTTAAATTGTGTTTTCTGTGCAAGCTCCTTTTTTAGAAATTGCCTGAGAAATAATCTTAGTGTCGTCTTCTGTTTTGTATGGATCCCAACTTACAACGGAAGCCTTTAGGGAGAGGTCCCTGGCCCTATCCTTTGCTCCTACCCTTTGTTCCTTTGGCGTTCCCAGCGGATGGTTCAGTTCGACTTGAGATTTGCCAGGAAGAGCACCTCATCTCACTCCCCCAGGAGATGGTTCCGAAATGGGCCACCAGGAATTCCCTTAGGAAATATACCGCGTAAGCCCTGGTGGCCGGTACAGCCCGACCTGATCCAAAGCCCAGGGTGGAAGGGCTGGGAAGGGATGGGAAAGCCAAAACAGCGCGTTCTGGTCTGCAGCGGTATAGCAGCGACTGGTGAGGACGCCGTTTCGGGAGCACCTCTAGCAACTGCCCTCCTCTGAGCAGTGGTCTCTCTGCTCGTGCTTTTCACTGGTAATTAATGGACGGAGGGTCAAGTCCTTGCTGCGTTAGGCCAGGCACGAAGCAGAGCATGAGCTAAAAAGTTGCCGTGGGCTTAGTTTGTGGTTCACGAGAAAGCAACACAGGGAGCCAGGACCAAGTGCCTGAGTCGGCAGCAGTGTCCTGCTCGGGCTCTGCCAAAGTTCCCCCTGCAGCCACCGCTGTCTCGGCACTGGCAGCGCTGCGAGGAGGAGGAGGGTGAGGGATGGTGAGGAGAAGGTGGCCCCGTGGGCAATGGGATGGCGAGAGGAGGATGCGCTGGTCATCCCGAGAACAGAGGTAAGGAGTGGAAGGGCAGTCCCGTGAGAGAATCAACTTTTTAACTGCATTAATGCTCACTCCCTGGGTGCTTCCTACGCCTGAATGGTGCCAAAGTGTTCCAAGAAGGTCCCTTATTACCCTCCTCATCAAAAAGGGACCTGCTCAGATGAATATGAACTCTTCAGTAGGCTTATGGACTCCTGCTTAATAGATTTCAGAGCTGTAGAATGCAGCACTTGGGGGGTGTTGACTAAGGAATTGTAAATTGATTCTTGGAATGGTCTGGGAACTCTTTTACTTTTTTTTTTTCTAATTGCCATAGTCTATAATACAATGTTTTTGCAGAAATCCATCATTCTAGTGGCAACTTTGGGAAGGTTTCATAGCATTTCTGGATGAACAGTGTGGGAGACAGACGGGCTGGAAGCCAGCTCCGTGGTTGGGCCACTGCGCTGGGACGTAGAGGAGCAAGGTAAGCGGTAGCCACTGGCCTGCTGGCCATTCTGGGATGGCTGCGCACTTTGTTTTGTTTTGCTTGCACCAAATTTCAATAGGTCTTAGTTTTGTCCTGCTGTGGAGCAAAACAAATTACAAAACAAAATTCTTGTTTTCCAGCCAACCCTAGAAGTACTTCCAGTTGGCAAACGTTTTTATGGTGTTACCCATTTCCAAAGACTCTTAAATCCCCAGGATACGCTATTTCTGTCCTACTATGAACCATGCCATGCAAACATCCAGCTCGGGACCACATTTGCCTCACAATAGCCTCAAAGCGTGGTGGGGTTTTGTCCTCCATCCCTTGTTTTGTTGCTCTTTTGTTTTTCACTGGCACTCGGTGTGTCAAGGGCCTGATGAAGATTAGAGACAAAGGGTGAGAGATCAGCGATCAGGGACAACTGGGGGCTCCCGGAATGCTCTAGGGGCGCAGTGGGACGTGAGTAATGGCTCTCCTCCCCCCTGCCTTGAAGTGTGCTTTTCAGTGGTTCCTGAAGGGCCGGGCGGTTTCAACCCACGACCATTAGTACAGATTTCTGGAGCTGTTTCTAGCACCCGCTCCAGCGAACTCCAACCGGTAGCACTGGGAGGGAGCAGGAGGAGGGAGAGCACTCGCTGCTTTTCATTCGTATTCCCTACTAATAAACGCAAACACAGAGAATTCTGCTTTTAAACGACAGAAGTTTAAATTAAATTCAGGTTACTGTATCTTCTCCTCTTACTGCATCTCAAGCAGGTCACCAAATCCGTGGCTGCAGAGCTCAGCACTGTTGGCAATCTTTGGGAAACAAAGGCGACCAGCCTTGAGGGCGTGGGCTTTGCGACGGCGCGTTCACGCGTGCCTGTTGTTGCTTTGGCTGGGGCTGTATCGTGTGCGGTGGAAACCTCGGGTACTGCCTGAGCGGTGGCCGAGGCCAAGGGCTGGGGACAAACCAGCGCCGAGAACGAAGCAGAGAGAAGGGCTGAGAGAACGCGCATGGGTTCTGTGGTTCAGGGTGGGTTTTTCGGTTTTTAAACTCAGTTTCAAAACAAATTTAAAAAGTAAACAGTTTGTAATTCCGTATCAATAACAGTTATACTCCTAATGACATTCATTTACATGGAACCTATTGAGGGAGGAGGTTACGACCTGGCAGGCACTTTGAAATGCATTGTTCCAGGTTTCACAGGCATCCTATAATACAAAATATAACAGCACATGAAGTGCCCAGACAATTAGTTTTTTAATGGCCTAGATGGAAACAAAAGGTCTCAAGTGTGTTTTGAAGACATGCAGTATTATCAGTATTAAATCACGCAAATGGGGCCTTGTTTAAAAGGGACAGCGTTGACAGTGGCCATGCGATGTATGAAGAAGCTGGAGAGAGCCTTTGGCCCCATAGGTTTGATAGGGCAACATCTGTTTTCTGACATGCTACTTCTCTTCCATAAATACAGATATAAGGGGGGGAACAGAAACACTTGTCCGATATTTACATACACTGGCAGTATCCATGTTCTAAGTGATAGGGATTCATTTGTGCCAACAAGCCTTGAAATTTCTGTTTTCTAATAGACGTGTATTGAGGTCCCAAATAAACCCCTCCAGCTTTGGCGTGCAAGTTCCTACAACACTGCTTTCCATAAACGAGTCTTCAGTCATTTGGATTATTCAGTCTATGGGTTCATTGCCCTACCAGGAACTGAAATCCCACATGTGATCCCAAATGATGAGAAGGTGCTACGTTCAGATGGACAAATTCTCTTCAATTCTGCTTTAGTGGAACAAGATTTTAAGTATATATATTTCACTGACACTTTCTTGCCTAAATGCATCATCAGTCATCTATCATAACTCCAACCAAGAAAAGAAAGACTGGTTGGTTTGCCACCACCCCAACCCCCCCAAAAAACTCCCAACCTAAAAAAAATCACAAAACCCCCAAACCCAGAAACAGACCCGCAGAGCTCTAAGGTTTTATTAAGGTTTTTTCATCTAATTTCTGTCAGCAGTAAATGAAAGGCAATTTACTGCCTCTTGCGCAGGGTTCCACGGTGCTGATGTTACAGATGCTACCTTGGAACAAAGCCGGGCTCGTGACAGAGAAGAGAAAATGCAACTTTGAGTGAACAGTTTTTCTTGCATTCCAGTTCCTCCGACTCTGGATGAGACTTTGGCTTGTGGCGCTGATACGGTCGTGCTGCCTACACTAACGTTGTTCCTGGGCATTCTGTAAGGGGTGCAGGCGGTGCCGCCAGCTTCCAGGGCATCCAGCCCGTGGATGGACTGAGCTCCGCTGCTCCAGAGGAGGAGGTCTGGGAAAACCCCTCGCTGTACGCAAGAGCGTCAGCGGGCGATGGGGCAGGTTTCCCAACGCAGCGAACTCGTGCACTGGCAGTACCGGCGTCAGACTGGAATGAGTTGGTGAAATCATCATCGCCGTGACACTACGTCTGGTTTGATAGACTTCGTCCGTCCTCTCCAGCATCCAGGTACATGCGTACAGAGAAAGGGGATGCCATGAATCACTGGGCTCTGCTCCGTTGTTATACTGGAAGGGAAAACTATGGAACATTCTTCCTGCTGGACCCCTTCAATGCTGGTAATGAAAATGGAAAATTTGGGAACAAAAGCCTTTCCTTTTTATTTATGTAGTGAGATACAAAGTACATTAGGGGATGCCATTAAAGTAAAAGCTAGCCATTTTTTTATCAGAACTGTTTATTTACAAACAGAATGGATGTTTTGTTAAGAGCTATTTTTTGCCAGTGTGTGTGCGTGCTGCAAACTTCCTTCTATAAACTTTGATTCTTGCTCTTGACAAGCACAGAAGATAGTTTTCTTCATCACGTCCATAAAATGTGAGCAAGTCTGTTCTATGGATCTTTTTTTAACCTGAAAAATAACCTTAACTACTTTAACTACACAATTCTGTCTTCCTTCAAACAAAAGCAGAAGTAATAATTACATGCTACGAACCAGAGATGGCTCTCGATGTATTTACACTTTCTACAGAGCAGCTCATCTCGAGTGCCATCACGGGCACGTCCAGGACAACCAAGGGATCAGGCCCAGCCAGCGTGGGTCCTGCCTGACCAACCTGATCTGCTATGAGCTGGTGACCCACCCAGTGGACGAGGGACAGGCTGTGGATGTTCTCTACCTGGACTTCAGCAAGGCCTTTGGTGCTGTCTCCCATGGTGTTCTGGAGAAACCGGCTGCCCATGGCCTGGACAGGCGCACTCTTTGATGCGTAAATAAATGGCTGGGTGGCTAGGCCACAAGAGTTGGGGCTCGTCCTCTTTAATATCTTTATCAGTGATCTGGACGAGGGGATTGAGTGCACTCTCAGCAAGGTTGTAGATGACACTGAGCTGGGCAGGAGTGTGGATCTGCTGGGGGGGAGGAGGGCTCTGCAGAGGGACCTGGCCAGGCTGGATCCATGGGCCCAGCCCAACTGGGTGAGGGTCAACAAGGCCAAGGGCCGGGTCCTGCCCTGGGGTCACCACAACCCCATGCAGCGCTCCAGGCGTGGGGCAGAGGGGCTGGAAAGCTGCCCGGTGGAAAAGGAGCTGGGGGGGTTGGTCGAGAGGGGGCTGGAGAGGAGCCAGCAGGGTGCCCAGGTGGCCAAGAGGGCCAGCGGCATCCTGGCTTGTATCAGGGGTGGTGTGGCCAGCAGGAGCAGGGCAGGGACCGTGCCCCTGTGCTGGGCACTGGGGGGGCCGCCCCTGGAATGCTGGGGTCAGGGTTGGGCCCCTCCCTCCCCGAAGGCCCTGGGGGGGCTGGAGCGTGTCCAGAGAAGGGCAGCGGAGCTGGGGAGGGGTCTGGAGCCCCAGGCTGCTGGGGAGCGGCTGGGGGGGTTCAGCCTGGAGCAGAGGAGGCTGAGGGGAGCCCTCATGCTGCCTACAATGCCTGAGAGGAGGGGGGAGCCGGGGGGGTCGGGCTCTGCTCCCAGGGAAGGGGCGATGGGACGAGGGGCACCGGCCTCAAGTTGTGCCAGGGCAATTAAAAAAAAAAAAAAAGTTGTAGAAGAGGAGCTTTTTTGGGTCTTATTTAATGGCTACTTAATCCTAGACTACTTGGTTTTAATCCTTGCTGTATTCATATCTTGCTATAGGTTAATTCATTTCTCTTCTAAAAGCATTTCGTCAAATGATTTTTGCTTCTGAAAGAGCAAAGCAGAAACACAGGTGGAGTAATATTAATTTGAGCACATTAGTTCAGATAAACATGTAACAAAATTCACGGAACAAACCCACGACGCTGAGTTTGGTTTCCTGGGTTGTGAGCTGGATCTGTGTCCGGGGGCGCCCGCAGCCGGTGAGGCAGGCAGTCGGACTCCTTTCAGTGCGTGTGTGCTGTGGGGTTCTCTTCCTTCCCTCCTCGCTGGAAGGCCCCTCTCCCGGACGCACCTTTCACGGGAGAGCGCAGCCCCCCCAGCCGCGCCGGCCGTCAGCTGCTCCCCGCTCTTCCCTGGGAGCGCCTTCAGTTGCAGAGGGCATCAAGCCCAGCTTTCCCGCTTCCCCAGTGAAGGCTTCTGTCACTCATTTTGCCTCTATGCAGCTGGGGACCCCTTCGCTGGAATATTTTAGAAGAATTTAGTTAGGTCTGGTTGGTTTTTCAAAGGCAGGTTGCGAGGGCGGATCCGAGGCGCTGGATCCCAAGGCAGCAGGGGTGCCTCGCTGCGGTGCCTGAGCTCAGAGGGATGGAGCGGGACCACCGGCACGTCCGTGTGCTTGGCGTTGCTATTGGCAAGCTGTCGTTTGGGTTATCTGGGTCTCCATTCCACAGCATCAGACTCTTAATTGAACAGAGTCCTAAATTAATTTTCTAATGCTAGCAGCAAAACATTGGAATGCATTGAATTCCCAAATCCCGGGACCTTGCTGAAACTCCTTAACTATAATTGCCTCAGAAAAGGCGTTCGGAACACCACGAGCTCCAATGAGCGTGTCGGAGGGGAGGCTCGGCTGCGATCCCGCAGCGGGGAGACATCGGGGGTTAGGAGCTGGCACAGACCTTGTGGCTATGGCCAGTGATGTGACCCTGAGCAAACACTTCAGCAAAATTACCGAATAAAATCAACACTGACTTTTTTTTTTTTCTTCCCCCCCAGGCATTTGAATACAAGTGTGGAACCTCTGCCAACGCATTTGGAAATCCCGGGTAGCACAAGGTAGGCTGCGAAAGGCTGATCCGACAACTGTCGCTAACTTCAGTATTCAAAAACCTGGCAATCACCGCTAGGAAATTGCTGTCTAGGGAAGTCTGAAGGGCTTAATAGAGATGTCATCGTAACAGCAGAGTGTTACATGGCAGCAATAAAAATCTAGAGCTGCGTCTAACAATATGTGGGAAACGGGGCTCTTGTAGTATTTTTGCTTTAGAGCAACCCCAGAGAAATGGAGCATGTGCAACACCTTCCGAAAGACCACTTAGGCTGCAGAGTCTGCTCCTCTAACGCCTTTAAATAGACTGGGTTCAATCTTGATCCAAGTTTAGCTGATTTTTATGACGATAGCCTTAAGTATTGCCGAGGCTTCTGGGGTTATCATGGCACAATGGCTTTAAAAACACACCATGGGGGTTGTGGTGTGCAAGAGAGCTTTTGGGGTGCTCCTATGTACCGTCCGGGCTGTCAGGGGAGGGTGGGGGGTTTCGGGGTCTCAATGTGGAACGGATCACAGCGCGGTCTTGAAGAAACGCTGACAGCGGTTCAGAACCCTGCTGGGGGGGGGAGGTTTGGCATAGCCCGATGGAGCAGCCAAGGGGAAGGTGCCAGCCCCCGCTAAGAGGTGCTGGGGGAGGCGGCGCTGGCAGTCGCACTTTGGGCTAGTTTAGCGCATAGCTGCAGTTAAAGCTTCCAGAAGGCTGCAGCGCTCAGCCCTGAAGCCTGGGCTCCGAGCGGGGCTCCGGCCTTTCCGCGCCCCCCCCCCCCCGCCCTTCAGACCGGCCCCGGGGGCAGGGACCGGCCGGGGGGTGGGGGGAGGCTGCGGCACAGAGCGGAGCGCGGCGGGGGTAGAACCCGGGGGGGCAGAGCCCCGGCCGGTGGCGGGGAGGGGCAGCGCGGGCCCTGCCCGGGCGGGGCAGGTGCGGGCGGGCGGGGCCGGGGGGGGCCCCTCCCCGCTCCGCTATAGCTGCTCCCGGCGGCGCGGCGCGGGCAGCTCCGGGAGCGGCGGGGAGCGGCGGGGCCGGCGCCCGGCAGCAGCAGGATCCGTCCCCGGCCCCGCCGCCGGTGCGCGGCCATGGGCGGGCCCCACCGGGAGCGGCACCCTGCGGTACCGGGAGCGGCACCGGGAGCGGCGCCGGGAGCGCCCTGCGCGCCGCCGCCTCCGGGATGCGCGGGTGCGGGCGCCGCGCACCGGGACCCCCCGCGCACCGGGGGGCCGCCCCGTTCCGAACACCGGCCCCGGCGGGCTGGGGCAGGGCTGCGGTGCCCGGGCTCTGCCGCGCAGGTTCTTCGGCTCAGCAGGTGGTAGGGAATGTTCGTTCTCCTCAGTCTTTCCTCAAAAACTAAACCTGGGCTCCCAAATAACGCTCTGTAACCCAGCCGTTATCTTTAAGGTAAAGTAAGGCAGCGTGGAACAGGGCGCTTCAAGGGTTTTCTATTAGATTTGCTCCAATTTACTTTCTCTCCACGTTTTCACCACGGGAGTTCCTTAGCGTGATGCTCATCACACCCTTGCAGCGAGAGGTGGTCCCAGCCCCAAGCTGAAGAGAAGGGCTGTGCCCACTCCTGCCTAAAAGTGCTCATATAACCCCTTCTTCTGGGAAAGGAGTGACAAAGCTCGGCTGCTGGGGGTTGAAGCGGTTCCGTACAGTGTTACACGTAAATATTTGTTACCTTCGAGGGGTGTAAAACCTGGTCTAGCTGAGCTCTTCTCTTTGACTACTTTTTTATTACTTAAGCTTGGAAGTGCACCACAGAAGCAGGCAGCCCCGTGCTACTCTTGGTTTTCCCTGGTATGCTTGAATTGAATTGAAGCATCACCAACGCTGCGGCCATTACCGCTTCTCTCTGGAGAGCAATACGCTAACGAATCTCGTTGGCTTTGATTGGCACTTATATAAAGCAGCCTTGCCTTGCTTTGTTCTTAGGTTGCTGTAGCGTTGTCCTCTGTTTTCCTCGTCCTGTTAGTGATCTTTTCAGAGTCTGGACCGGGTATGGCACATGTGCGGGTGGTCCAGGACAGGCAGGCGCCCTCTTTGCCCTCACAGCTCTTCAGAGGGGGCCCCCAGGGGAGTTACACGTACCTGCAGAGGGTCTTCGGGTCTCGAGCAGCGATTGCTGTTGAGTGTCAAGTGTTTGGCTGTGTATCTGCTCGATCCACGCTCCATCTGCTCGTACTGCACCGCAAACCTGTCTGACCAAGGTTCTGGTGGTAAACCTCTTCACCCCTCCCCCCCCCCCCCCCATTCCCCCTCATGCAAGTTTGAGGGTGTTGTGCTGGGCAATGGAGGTCTCCTGAGGAACTTCCGCTGTGCCCCACTGTTGAGGAATATTTATAGGATTAAGAGCAAGCAAAAGTATTTTGCTATTGACGGGGTGAATGGTCCTGCTGCGTCCTGTCTGCTTGCCTCGCTTGGGCTTCTCAAAATCGCTTCCCCCTGGCTCCTACCGCCTCTGTTCTACATCGCCTCCATCTTGTTGCATCAAATGCTCTGCGTGCTCTCCTGTGTTCTTCGCAGCGTTATTGCGGGGGAAGTAGAGAGTGCTCGGCGTGCTGTAGGGTTTCTAAATAAACAGGAGTTGAGGATGTGGAGTGCAGTAAGGAAACGCGTTGCATTTGGTGGTGCACGTGAGCCTCTTGTGGCGCTCAGCACTGGCTTGTCTTGGTTTGTGTTTCTTAAGAGAGCCTTCAGACACGTTCTAAGTTTGTGAGAGTTTGTTTCCCGCTTAAATGCATCTTAATCTTCCAAAAAGCAAGCCACAAAACCCACAGGCTGTCCCCGGTGCGCGGCGAAGGTGCCTGTATGTACAGGTAGGTGTGAAGTGATCTTCCCCGTAGCTGTGGGAGCGCCCTTAGGCTGCATAGCCAAAAGCCGAGCGCAGGGCACGTGCGCGAGCAGCTTCTCCTTACAGCCAGGTACGATATAAACTTGCTGTTTAAAAAGAAGCAGCAAAATAGATGGCTGGTGAAAACGGCTACGTAGTGATAAATGCATGAAAACAGCAGAAAATTGGATTCCTGCTACGTGAACAGAACAGTATTCAAACAGCTTTGCCGTGGTGTCCTGTGCGTGCTGTAGAATACCCTTGTGCTGAGTTAGAAACAGCCACTGAAAACGCCCTGTGAATCTTAAGTCAGAGTTTTTAGCACACGCTGTTTATTCCCGCGTTTCCCATAGAATGCAAGCCTGGAATAAAAGCCCGAGGTCCGTAACACGCACGGCGACGGCTGTTGCCTGCACGCAAGGCCGTGCGCCCGCCGCTGCACGCCCCTGTAAGTGTGCGCCGCTGGCAGAGCCACGTTCTGGAAAAGCGTCTTTGTGCCAGCTTGATAATTTGGTTTGCTTGGCCCTTAGTAACTGGCAATACTGAAAAGCCTTCGTGCGGCCAAGCACCAGAAGTGCCGCATCCTTGGGAAGAAGCACAGCGGTAGCACGGCAGTTGTATTTCACTGACCAATTCACTGCTGTGTAAGAAATTACCAGTACGATGCCATCTTCTCACTTTTGCGGGTTGCCGAAGCGCTGCTTTCCTAGCTTTTAGTAAAAAGCTTTAATAATAAAAAAGCTTTAATGAAACAATGTGGATAAGAACTAGAAGCGCTTAATGGCCCGACTCCGTGAGCCACCAGAGCATCTGCCAATAATTTGCACGGGTAAAAGACTATCCGTGGGGTGAGTGGGTGTCATTTAATTCTGCTCTTTTGGAGTAGGCTCCAGAGCCTTACTGGTTGCTTGCAGATGATTATTCTGGGCCAGGACACCTTGTCACCTTTGAGGAGCACTGCTGGGAGGGAAGCGGTGCCGTTGTCCTCTGTGCGCTGCAGCGCGGCCGTCCCTCTCTTCGGGCGGGGGGGAGCTGTCGGATGTGCCCGTCGTTTCAGCCAGATTTGCGTTGGAGTGTCGGCTGAAATCTGTCTTGAGTTGTGGGTTACAGCATTGAGGTGTCGGAGCTTTCGGCACAAATCCCTAGAGAAAGGGGTCCTGGACGTCATGCCAGAGCCCTCGGAGCTGCCGTCTATCACGGCGTTTTTCTCCCTGTCAGGTGCTGGGAGGGAGAGGCTCGGGGCTTTTTTCTGTGCTTATTTTTCTAGGCTAGAAATTCAGCTGCTGCCTGGCTGTGACCCAGTAATAACCCGGTAATTAATGGAACCGCGACACGGAAGTGTTGAGCGGTGAGCAGAGGATGGGGAAGAGATCCTTAGCGGGCAACTCCATCCCAGTTCAAAAATGCCATTTCCTCTTTTTACCGCAAGTGCCGTTAGGCTCTGAGCTCTCCTGCGCTGTCTCTAGCCCTCCTGCAGAGAAGAGAGTCCTAGCTGAAGCCCGAGGTGGATGCCTAAATTGAGGTGCTGTGAATACCCGTTGAGGTGGGGTGCCCCCAGCCCCTTTGGCCACATGCAGATGGAGCTGGGCACGTACAAGTCGCTCTGATGGGGGCTGGCAGGTTTTGTCGCGTCAGCACACATCCTGCCCTGTCCTGAGCGCTTGCAGCGATGCTGTGATCCCGGTGGCCCCGAGACGCGAGAATTCTTCCATTGCCTTCGTGCTGCAGCGCTGGGTAACCCCGGCTGTGCTGCCCTGCCCGCCTTCATGCGGAGGCGGCTACGTTTCACTGCTGGGGTAGCCTCCGGGATGCTTTTTTCCAGAATAAACGGTCTTTGCAAGTTTAAGTTTCTCTTACAGAAGAGCCCCCCGTTGGAAGGGACCCACGGTGGTCACCTAGTCCAACTGCCAGTATGCAACTGGTGTTCTAGCATTCTGTTCTTGGTTTATCTAAGGTTTGGTGGCACCAAAATAAATAAAGTATGTTAAAAAGTCCACGTTTTCCTGATTCCATGATCACCAGGAAGCTGATTCTAGGTTATCAGAGCAGCGTTTGCAGACCTCCCGCTTGCTTCTCCCGCAGTACGTGTTTGGCTGAGGTGCAATGGGGCAAAACCGGCGACAGTTAAGTGAACGGGGACGATTTTGGTTGCCGAGCATTGCTTTGGAATACTGCACACTTCTCAGTATGGTAATTCTAGAGCATTCAGATTTCTGTCAATTCAAAGGCAAATGTCATTCTTCAGTAGTACCTCCGTTTGTGGAAAAGGCTGTGTTTGACTGGCGGGAGCTGCGTGGCAATGGGAAGGAGTCGGTGTGATTCCTGGACGTGCAACACCTTGTGGAAGTGCTGTCAGGTGCTGCCTGTGGTCAGCTTCCAAAGCCAGGGATGATTCTTCGCGCAAGCCACTTGAGAGTCGGAGCCAGCAAACGCTGCCCACGCCGTGCTACCGCAGCCGCCTCCCCGTGGAATTTGTACCCTCGTCCCTACCTGGGTGCTCCGCTGGCGCCTTGCGGGCTGAGCCCAGCAGATCCCTCCTCCGCTTTGTGGGGCGCTGCGTTTCACAGGGTCCTGGGGCGCGTGGCGTTGGGCTGCCGAGCCGGACTCCTCAGGGGGCGTCTGGCCTGGCTGAAGCTAGTGAGAAGTTAGCAAGCCTCCTTTGGCAGCGTATTCCAGCAGAAGTAACTTCACTGGGGTTTGGTGCCCTTTCCCTGCTAGGTTAATATTAACTTAAATGCCTGGTCTCAGTTTCTGTCTGCTGTTTCTTGTCACGGTTGTTGAGCTTTTCTGGAACAGGGGCTTTGAGTACCCAGTAGCCTGCCTCCAAAATGAAGGTGCTTGGTGTGCACGTTAGTAACGTCACTTCCCACGTGTACATTTAAGAAATGAAAGCATTGGAACGATTTCATGTCTGTTCTTCTAAGACATCTTCTTCAGTTCTGGAATGATTACTTCTCTTCCCTACAGCTTCCTAGTTTTCGCCTAGTTCGGTGTCAGCCCTTTTTGCAGGATGTCTACAGAGTGAGCTTTTAATCTGGTGCTTCTCCTTTTTTTTCCAGAGCCCTCTCCAGCAAGGGAACTCCTCCATATTTTTCAGAGTGGTCCAAAAATCAACTTTTTTTTTTTAAAAGACCTGTCATTGTTCGAGATCCTGGTTTCCTCTCCTGAAGAAATGGGTTGCAAGAGGATAAATGTGGCAGTGGCTCCCTTCCGTGAGCGTGGCTGGTGGTAGGCAGCAGATCCCTCTGCCTGTGCGTGTGGGCACAGTGCTCGGGGGGGGGGAATTCGTGTTTACTGCTGCACCTGAAGACTTGCAGAGTGGCAGCTGATGTTTACACGTTCCTCCTGCTCCCCCCCCCCGGCGTGGCTGCCCGCGGTGGCCGAAGGGTGGCCCAGCAGCCCCAACCACTGCTGCTCCTCAGCCGACGCTCCAGGAAGGGGGTGGGACGCGACGTGAGTCCCTCAGCGCTTTCTGAACCCCTCTGTGAGCTCTCCCGGCAGCTTGGGGGCGAAGGTGTATCTCTCTGGTCTGCGTCGCGGGTTCTGCGCGTCTCTAGTGCGTAAAGGTGCGTTTGTCCAGCAACTCGTCGAATACTCTAACGCCCTGTCCTCGGCGGTGGGGACAACGCTGCTGCCCGGCGCTGCTGGGGAGGGCGGCGAGGCAGCCGGAGGAGGAGCAGTGCCGCCTCCTGCTTGTCACGAATTTGCTGTCGATCGCGTCTGTGCTGCCCAGGAGCTTTCGGGTTAATGGGAAATGGCGAGGAGCTGATCCCGTTCGTCTTCTCAATGTGACTGATGATTTCTTTATAAAACTTTCCTATCTCCCCCCAGTTGTCATTGACTGAGAGAGCCCAATTTCTGAATCTGTGTCTGGCCCCCCTTGCCGTCTGCCCCGTAACTCTTTCTGCTTCTCCTGTGGCCTTTTGAAGCGGTGACGGGAGCCCATCCCACGCGGCAGAACGGGGTGCTGGATCTCCTACACCCGGTTTCTCCGGATTGTGCCCCCCTCTGCGAGCTGAGCTGGTGTTCTCCAGAGCTCCCCAGAAAGGCACAGCCTTTGGAATTCCATTCCTCTTGGAATCATAGAATTGTTTAGGTTGGAAAAGACCTTTAAGATCATCAAGCCCAACTGTTCCCCTAACCCTGCCTCTTCTGAGTGGCGATAGCAAATGTTGAGCTGGTGACTGCATGGGTGCAGCAGAAGCTGTTTTTCCCCTTGTACAATTTTACTCTCCGCTGGCTTTTGATCCCTCAGCATGGTGAGATCTGTTGCGATGCTCTGAAGTTGGTTCTACCTCTTCTGTCCTCAGCAAACCTCATGGCTTTGTTATTGACTCCCCTTTCCAGATCACCGGAGCACACGCCGTGCGTTCCTGTGCCGCTCTGCAGGGAGCAGCCCCTCATGACGGGGGCAGTGTCCCCCCACCTTTTCTCTCAGCTGCCACCAGCCAAAGGGGCTGACCTCTGGTTAGGATGGAAACAGCTCTGCCTCGTGGCAGTGACGTTTCTTTGCCCGTGCTCCGTCACCAGCAGTCGTGGGACGTGGCCAGAGGACGCCTGCTGAGGGGCTGTGCCAGACCCGCGCCAGCCCTGCCGCACGCCTGCTCCGGGCTTTGCTCTTGCTCCATCATGAGCAGCGGATGGGGCGTTGGGGAACAGCCAGTCTGTAGTTTTTAGGGTCTCCTCCGAGTGCCTTTGTACAGCAGCAAAGCTTTTGCTGCCTGGCACCCTCCCGAGAGCAGGGCGGGCAGGTCCGGTCCAGGTACGCATCCTACGCTGCGGTAGCGTCTCCTCCCATGCGAAGGTGGCCCCGAGGGCAGCTCTGTCCTTGCCCCAGGGCCCGTGCTCGAGGCAGGGCACCCAGGCAGCGTGGAGAGCCCACCCTCACGTGGGCCACAGAGCTCTCGGTTTGGGAATAAAATGGAAGTGTATCTGGAAGGGCAGAGTACAGAATGACTGTACAGATCGAGGATGGAAACGTTTGGGATATCCAGCCTTCCTTCCCATCGTGATTGACAACGATTAATTGCCGCAGGGCCACTTAGATATTTGCTTTCCAGTTTAATTTGAAATGCTCTGCTGCCCCGTAGTCACAAGCGGAACGGCTCGCTATTGTGGGTAGCTCTGGATTACAACTTAATGGAAGATGAATGCCCTGCTAAGCTGTGTGGTGAAGAGTCTGTGCTGAAACCTAGAGCCTTGTGTGCTTCCTAAGAGAGAGCAAGTCTGGGCTTTTTTCCCCCCATAATTTTTAGCATACTCTTTTAGTCCCATGCTATCCGACAGCTTATGTGCATTACGTGCTCAACTCTTTCCGTTTCACGTCTGAGGTTGCTCTGCGTCTGTTTGCTTGTTTAACTGTTAGCTGCTTTCATTATGCTGGTGCTTAAACTCGCCTTCTTCCATCTGTTGTTCCCACGGAGTATCGTCCTTGTTCCTTGGTTATCCAGCAATTCAGGTCTTTGAAGTCAACACTTGAGGAAAAACTGATGCAAGAACTAAAACCCCCAAATCTTCCGTGGCGCCTCCCTGCAGTGGTGTGTTGCGGATCGGACGCTGGTCTGGTTCTTCCTGCGACCTGAGCTAATTGCCCAGCGCGTTGGCCCGTACTGCGTGTTTTCCTGCGGCTGCATTGAAAACTAAGGGGAAAAAAAAAAACCCATTGGTTTTTATGTAAGTCATGGCAGATGTTTTCTGCTGAGGCGCCAGGCGTTCTGCCCTTGCTCCACAGCGGGTCTCATCCGAGAGGCTGGTGTACAGTCTCCGCTCCGATGGCAACAACAGCAGAGAAAGGTCTTTGGGAACTCCTTCTGTCTTAAAAATGCTGAAAGCAGGGGCACATGTTCCTTGGGTCTCCGTGTCTGAAAGTTGCTTTCCCAGTGCGTCCGGCAGTTTGTGCGTGGAGTCCCGGCCGCCTCGCCCGGCTGTTCGCTCCTCCTGCCGTTCGCTGGCTCTTGCCAAGCGCCACGCCGGGACCGCGCGCCTCCGTCGTGCTCCATGCCCGCGCTGCCCAGCCTGCGGCATGTCCTCTCCTCCTCTGCCCTGGCCCTGCCCTGGGCTCAGCGGGACAATGTGCTCGTCACCCTGGGGGGGGTCAGTGCTCTGGGGGGGAGACTCGGGACGAAGTTGTTAATGACTGCTGGAGAACTGTGTGTGCGGAGAACCGTAACCCTTGGTAACCAAGTTTGGATGCCTCGCATAGCACTCCGAGGCCATGGCATGTGTCAGTTGTTCACTTTCTCCCAGTTTCTCAACCAGAGAATGCAACATTTTAAGGGAAATGTTGTGCTTGAGTAAATAGAGGAGTCATGCTAGTTACTGGATTAAAGAGTGCCTGCTTTGGAAACTCCGGGAGCACATTTTCCTCCTGCCTCTTTCATCCTTTTCCCTTTGAGTCCTTCACCATCACCTTATTCCACTCCTCTGGTTTCCACGGCGGTGGAGGTCCCCACTTTCCCCCTGCTACAGTGCATGGCTGGTGGCGTTGCCAGGAGCGTCCACGGGAACAGAGCTGGAGAAGTGGTGCGCCCTCCCCAGGGAGGCAATGAGCATTTCTTGCTGCATGCAGGAACTTGCAGCATTTCCATCAATATTTGCAAATTGTTCCTCTTCCATCGTGCCGCAGAGTGGCTGCTTGGGGAGGGGAAGGGTGGCTCAAGGGTGGCGTTGGCTTGAGCATCATGAGAAATGTTTTGTCATCGTGCTGTTATCCCCCTGGTCTGTAAACAGGGGGGACATCTGGGCAGCTCCTCCGAGACAGCAATGGAGTCAAATGAGAGGAGAAGCTGTGCAGATGTGCAACGTGAAAGCTGGAAATACATTGCTAGGTTGTAGGACTGGCTACGGACAATTTTTTTCCCCAAACAGGAAAAAGGATAATAGAGGAAGTTGTCGTGAATAAACCGAGGCAGCACTGGGACAGGTCTAGTGGATCAACACGGATAAGTCACAAATTCTGGCGAGCCCCGTGTCCCTGAGGATGTCGGTGGGGATGGCGATTCAGGCTCAGCAGGAGTCCAGGGGTTGTACAAGTGCCTGTGAGGAGCGGCGGGGGTGGCACGGTGCGGGGGTGCGGCACTGGGTGGGAGCTGATGGGGTTTGTCACCTGCCCCTCTTCGGCGGGACTGGGCGTGGGAAAAGCGTGGAACTTCCCGAGGGCATGTTCAGGGGGCCCAGGCTCCTCCTGATTCCACTGGGATGCGGCCGCTGAAGTAGCGCGGGCGCAGGGGAGTTGCACTTCTATGGTCGTATGTTAAGATCATCTCTCTGTTCTTCTAAGCAAAGGATTCTTGTGCTCTTGGAAGCAAAGTCAAGCATTTGTATCTGGTTTGAGTTTTCTGTCCTTTATTCTATGTGAGAAATTCGCCAGTAGCACAGGCAGATAGGTGGGGAGCCTTGGGCTTCTATTTTTGTAGAATTGTATTTAAAAGCCTTCTACGTAAATCCTCTGTGAAGAGTCTTGTCTTGCCCGCAACTCAAGCCGTGATCTTGTCTTTGAATAGATTTGGCTGCATTGTTTTTCTGTTGGTTTTTTTTTTTTTCCTGTGTAAGAGCTTGAAATTGGGCAGCACTTAGCCTTGTGTGAGCGATGGCAGCAGAGCCAACGCTGGGGAAACCTGAGATAGGAGGCTGGAGGGGCAGGGAGCGCAGATTCCCCCTCTCGGTAGGACCCCTTTGAGGCTTGTTAGCAGCAGATGTGTGAAGCCTCCGTTCTTGCCGAGCAGCACGTTACCCCCAGCTCTCGTGGTGTTGTCCGTTTGACGTCTGCCACGCACCACCCGACAGCCCAAACTTGTTCCAGCCCAGGGAGGCTTGGTTGAGGAAGGCTTGGCTGGAGCCGCTGATCTCGGATGCAGGCTGGCGCAGGGCTGTTGGAAGGGAGAGCAGAGAATCATAGAATCACAGAATCGTTTGGGTTGGCAAAGCCCTCTAAGCTCCCCCAGCCCAACCGCCCCCCTACCCCTGCCATCCCACCCCCAAACCCTGGCCCTCAGCACCGCCTCTGCCCGGCTGTTAAATCCCCCCAGGGCTGGGGACTCGACCCCTTCCCTGGGCAGCCCCTTCCAGGGCCTGACAGCCCTTTGGGGAAGGAATTGTTCCCCAGGGCCAACCTCACCCTGCCCTGGCACAACTTGAGGCCGTTGCCCCTCGTCCCATCGCCAGATGCTTCCCCTGCCCCGGCACCGACTGCTGCTGCTGCTGAGCGGGGAGAGGATGAAGCCTTGGCCGAGAGATGGGGGAAGAGCCTGATGGAGCCAGGAGCGAGAGGCTGGGGGGGTAACGACGCAGCTGGCAACCCCGTAGGAAAGAAATCGGGACCGAGATGGGGGAGGGGACGGACCGGGGGAGGGGCGGGGGTGGGGGGGGGGGGGCAGCGGGAGTCCGGAGCTGCCTAAGGTTGGGATGGGACTGGGACAGGGTGAGCTGGGACTGGCCTGGGATGGCTGGAAGGAGCTGGGTTGAGAAGCACAGGCTGAAGGCTTTGCACCTGCTGGGGCAGTGGTTCTCAGCTTTTTTTGAAGGAATGATTAAACGAGGCAACAGTTCAGGTGTGGTAGGACAAACATGCTGAAAAGCTTTTTAGGATGTAATGTTTTTGGGTGTGGGTAAGTGTTTCTTTGTGTGCTCTTCCGCCTCTTCCAAACTGATCGTAGTGTTCCCATCAGAAGTTCGTGTGAACATCTCACGTGGCTCCTGTGTGCTCAGTATTTCCGAAGGAGCAGAGGGAATGCTTCTTGAGCCGCCTTGGTCTCTGGACTTTCTAGTCTCCAGCAGGCATGAGAATTCTCTGGAAGCACTGAGCTCAACATGCTCCTTTCCCAGCTCCTCCCAGCTTGTCATCGTCTGGCTGAATGCTTTTGCTTTCAGAAGCAATAATAACCTGGTTGGGTTGTGTTGAGAATTTTCACCCAAATTTTTAAAGTTTTTGTTGTTTTTTGCATAACGGCTTCTGCAGGAGCAGCTCTGCAGGGAGCAGGGCTGATTTCCATCGGTCTGTGAGCTTGCAGCTGTGAGCAGTGGATGGACAAGTCAGTTTTGAGCAACATATTCAGAACTAATAGGAAAAATGGGGTTGGAGCCTTTCTATCAGGGATGTGGAAAGGTGAAATGTGGAAAGGGGATGGCCACGGTGAGGAGGTAACCCCGGAGGAGCCTCCTCTGCCTTCCTGTTCTCACCCTGCGTTCCCAGTGCTCAGAGGAACACCCTTGGTGCTCTTCGGGTGTTGCAGTGACAGTTCTGATCAGCTCCTCTCTCACGCGACCTGCAGAACACCAGAATACGGATAAAACTGTCGGTTTTCTACTGTGGGGGGTGTCACAAAGACCATTTCCCATTTTATTTTTAGACCACGAGGAGGGGGAGAAAAGCCAGCAAAATGACGTGACTAAGACGCTTGCAACAGCCTTAGATTCATTTCCTCACGTAATGCTTTTATTTTGCAGTATTGGTGATGCTGTGCCTGTTTTTCTCCCACTAGACCTCTTATTTATCTGGATCTGGCGAGCCTTGCCCCTGGCATCTCTTCTAGGCCTACGGTAATGTCTTTAAGGAAGAGATTCACCTGCGCTGCTGCCGGGTGATCGATTGAGCTTGCTCCCTGCGCCGAGAGACCGCCGAAGCAGGCAGACAGGGATGTGGTTCCTAGCGTACCCCGCATCCAGGATAAACACGACCATATGGTGCCAAGGAAGTTTGTTGCGGGCCTGAGCCGAGGATAAACACTCCAAGCTGTTATTTCAGAAGGGTAGCACAGGATGTTGTAAGGAAAACAAATAGCGTCGCAGAAACAGAAATGAGATTTGTGCTGACGTCTGTCAGGGCCGCTCCGGAGGCTCCGAGACGAGTCCCCGTGACTCTGCCGCGTGGCAGCGCTGCCGCAGCCGTCGGTCACCGCACCTTCCTCAGCTTGGACACCCCCCATTCCCAAAGGGACGGAGTGCATTTGTGGATAAAATTATGTGTGTGTGTATGTCCGTACATACGTACGTACCCTAGCTCCTGTCAGCAGAGCAGTGTCGAGGCTCGCAGAGCTGGAACTGGCCCAGGAAGGTGAGCAGAACAAATGCCTTTTGGGGAGCCTGCGGTGGGTAAGGACTGTTTAAGTCACAAGTTGAAGAGATCAGGTCTCTGTACTCTACAATGAGGGGTTTGTTTTTTTTTTTTACAGAACCAATCATATAAAGTGCAGTTAAGGAAGTGTTTCCTGTAGAAACTGCTTTCAGCCCCAGGTTAAGGCATCTTGGTCATTGTATCACTGCTATACAGGCTGCTAAACTTGGCATGAAGCAAGCGAAAATTGTTTGTTATGAAGCAGGTGAAGAAAACGAGGAAGGCAAAAAAATGTCTTGTTGGCATCTGGTGTTTCACGGAGATGAGAGGCTATGGTTTCCTCCTCCTCTTCCAAGGAAGAGTCAATAAAGCCGGGAGAATGTAACAGTTATTAAATGTGTTTCTGTTTGATTTGGTAAAACATGAAGATAGGGTTAAAAACGTGCAAAGCCTGGAGGTCCTCAGACTTCTTCACCGAAAGAACCAGGGCCGCTGGTCGTGTGCCTGGAAAAGGGGCATCGTCCCGGAGGAGGCGGGGAGGAAAAGCCCGCGCCGGCTGCGGGGCGTAGGGTGGTGCGCGCCGGGACTGCGCATCCTGGCGATTCCCCGGGCTCGCTGCTGTAACCCGGCCGGCTCGGGCACGGCACGTGCCTTGCCGGGGGTGGGGTGGGGGGTGGCCGTGATTTGGGAAGCCAGCAGAGCTGCCTGAACGGTGGCTGTTGGTGAAACGTGAAATGCCGTACCTAGTGTGCCCAAATACACATCTCGAAATGGAGCGCGTGCTCACACGTTCGTCCTGAGCATTGTCTGGGGTGGTGTCTTGAGTCCGTGGGAGCTGAGAACCTAAACCTGAAGACCCGAACCTCCATCTCCCCACCTCTGCAAAAGGCAGCTTTCACAGGAACTTCCCCTTGGGGCGGCCAGCCTTCCCCGCCCCACAAGATAGATGCCATACGCCTTCCTGTGACCAAGGGCCACGTGGTTTAAAAATTTGTTATCTGTGGGTGCTGGGAACCTGTGCTGTCAGGGGCCTCCCGGGTCCGTCTTCCTTGTCCTCCGGCGTAGGTGACGGCCGCGGCACGGGACCTGCACTGGAGCTCCGGCGGGGTGCTTGCAGTGGGCCAGCTGCCGCGGGGGTCTGTCTTCCCGTGGTCTTCTCACAAAAGCTGGAAACTTCTTTTTCCAGGTCTGAAGTGTGTGTGCCAGCTGTGCGAGCACACCAACTTCACCTGCCAGACAGAGGGCGCCTGCTGGGCCTCGGTCATGCTGACCAACGGGCGGGAGGAGGTGATCAAGTCCTGCGTCTCCCTCCCAGAGCTGAACGCGCAGGTCTTCTGCCACAGCTCCAAGAACATCACAAAGACCGAGTGCTGCTACACCGACTTCTGCAACAACATCACCCTCCGCCTGCCCGTCGGTAAGTGCCGCCCGAGCGCACGGCGCTCTTCAGACGCTTGCGCCACAGCGTGGGGTGCAGGAGTGCTGTGCAGGGACGTGACCGTGGGGTGCAGGAGTGCTGTGCAGGGACGTGACCGTGGGAGCCAGCTGGAGGGGGTGTTAAAGGCTGGCTGTGAAACAGTCGCTATTTTTTATTCCCAACTTGCCTCAGACAGGAAAACCTAAACTACAGCTCTATTTGGGGAAAAGTGGGTTTGTTGCATCTCCTAAAGATGCTCCAAATGCTGTCTTTGATGTCCCACGAGGTATTGACCGTGAAGATGAAAGGAAGTGTCTGAAGGAAATGGACTTGTAACCTCACAGATTTTACGGGCTGCAATATCTGAAGGGATTTGAATTGGCGTTAATCTAGATGTTTGGAAGGCGATACCTGCTGTACAGGGTGTCACCCGTGATGGGGCAGCCCACCGGCACGCGAGGAGCCGCTCTCCTCCTTGTCCTTGGCTGGTCTCCGTCGCGGGCGCCATGCCTCTGAGCCGGATGGACGAGCAGTTGCCGCGGCTTCGCTGGCGCACCCGTGCCTCGGGAGCAAGGGGCTGGCGGTGGCCCCGCTGGGGTCCCGATGGCAGAGGGCTCCTCTCTGCTGATACGGGTCGTGCGGCAGGTAGGGTCCTCTGCTGGGGGGCAAGAGGGGTGAAGGACACCAGGTCATTGCTGGGGGACGTCTTTGGCTGGTGCCGTTCCAGCAACCTTGTTTGTCTTGAACTTCGGGGTTCTGCAGTTCATTTTAGCAGCCCGGAAGGCGTCTCTTCTTGGGTGTTAGCTGGGCAGTACTGATTCTTGTCCAGCAGGGTTGGGGAAGTGTAAGATTCCTGGTCCCAATTAGAGGGAGGAAAAACATTGGCACTTGCAGGAGCTCTGCGTATTCCACAGCTGGTGCAGCACTTGAGCCTGCCAGACTCAAAATTGTGTAATGAAGTTGATTCAGTGCTTTTTAAAAATAAATGTTTATACTATTTTTAGGTTTAATTATTTGACTCTTCTTTCAGAGATTTGTGTTTAATCCAGGCTTTTTTCAAGAAGCTGTAAAATGCGCTACTTTATCAGATGGTACCTTTCAATATACCGGTAAGGGACGTTACAGGTACAGAAGATGCAAATTAATACATAATTTACAGTTATAACTTGCTGCTGCTGTCTAGGACTCCACAGGATTGCAAGGGCATGGGCTGTGCTGTGTGGGATGCGGGGGCAGGCCGTGGGGGAGCTGCTGGGGTAGCCTTGGGGACCGTCGCCTCCTGGTGCGGACGGGCAGATGCTGGTGCTGCCCGAGGAAGGTCCATCCCCGCCGGCCTCCCCGGAGGAGCCAGCTGAGGTGGAAGCCGGGGGGGGTCTGTACCCCGGTGTCTTGCCTCACCTGTTGCCTGTGGGGCAGGAATAAGGATTATTTAAGTCTTTTGCTTTCAGCTGGCAATAGAAGGGAGATACCAACAGTGGTCATGCTCTAGAAATGCAGAAATAAAATACTGTGCTTTTTTTTTTTTCCCCCAAGCTGGGATGCTGGAATTTTGGGAGAAAAGCACTATTTATAGCAAAGCGGCGGAGGCGCGTCTGTCGTCCTAGCGCTTGAACTGGCTGTTGCAAAACCTCTGGCTTCATATTTCAGTATCATAAAAAATGACTTAATTTTTAGCCTGAGCCCTTTGCTCTAAACATTTGGGTGAATTTGCGTTAGCCGCAGATTGAACAGTGCCAATGTTATTTGCTTGCTGGTCTTCCCTGACAGCCCTTCTTCACGCAATTCATGCTACAGGAGAGCTCCATGTGGGCCCCAGCGAAAGCAAACTTCCCAAGGGCGTAGCTGCGGGCGCGGGAGCTCGGGTTTGGGGCAGCCTCTGCAGCACCCGCCGCCTTCACCTCGGGAGGTTTCGGGATGGAGGGGTCCTGCTGTGCCGGCGGCGGGCTCTGCCGAGGGGGACACCAGTTTGAATGCCGAGGCCTGGGCTGCGTTTGCGGTGTGTTCCTGTGCTTAGGAAACGGCTCTTCCTGGAGCGAGTTCTTAGGCAGCGCCTTGCTCGGCTCGCGTTTTGTCATCTTTCACTTCTGGCCTTGTACGGCGCTCAGAAATCCCAATCTCGCCCTTGGGTTCCTCTCTGGCTGAGGGCAAGGACTTCAAAGTGCAGGCACCATAGCAAGTAGCCAGCCCTGGGGCTGCCAATGGCTCTGACAAGGCGGGGAGGCAGCCCCGGGTTTGGTGGTTTAGTCGCTGTCTTACTGACATTGTAAACGCTTTTGTTCCCACCACTGAGTATGGGCTGGCCAGGACTTGCACAGCTGGGACTCGCTGTGCTTGGACCACGCTGGTGGGGGGTCCCAGGTGGGGTTGCTTGGCCCAGGGGTCCGTGCGTACTGCCTCCTCTTCCTCCGGCATGCCACTGCCTGCCCCTGCGCAGCTTCCCTCGTGTTGGCTGGTTGTCCCTTGCCAGCGTGGTGGGTAACTGAGCCTCTGGGTCTCTTTGTTAGTGCCTAACTTAGCTCACAGGCTCTCTGGTCTTCACAAATCCCAGCATGGCCAGGGCTGGCAGGGCCCTTGGAGCTCCCCCAGTGCCACCCCCCTGCCCAAGCAGGCTCACCCAGAGCAGGGGGCACAGGACAGCGGCCAGGCGGGGGTTGAAGATCTCCAGAGAAGGAGACTCCACAGCCCCCCTGGGCAGCCTGGGACAGGGCTCGGGCACCCTCCCAGTCAACAAGTTCTTCCTCCCGTTCAACTGGAACCTCTTCTGCTTCAGTTTGTGCCCATGGCCCCTTGTCCTGGCGCTGGGCACCACTGAGAAGAGTCTGGCTCCGTCCTTGTGACACCCACCCTTGAGATACTTGCCTTCAAAATACACCGGCTTGGTCAAGGTGCTTCCTTAAGCCAGCCCACCTCCCACCACCCCTTCTTGTAAAGAGTAAAGTATGTGTGGTTTGGCGCTTGTTACAGACACCTTGATAGGGAAGATGGATCGATCTGTCTGTCGCCATCGTACAGGTTCTAGTTTAAAAGTGGAGCACGTGGGTTTGAGCAGCTTGCCCTTAGGCGGGAGCAAGTCAGTCTGATGGAGGAGGAGAAGCCTTGAGAAGGTCCGGTGCAGTGCACGTCCCTGCCGGGCGAGGCCGGGGCATCTCCAGGCTCTTCCCATTCCCGCAGCTGCGCCCAGCCGGGGACGTGAGCCCGTCCCCCTGCTCCTCTTGCGCTGACCTGACCTGCTTCAGCTTGGCTGCGTGCTGGTCACCACGGGCTTACGCTACAAAGGCATGGGGGGTGACTGGAAGGGCACGAAAAGCCTTGGGGCATGAGGACCTCCTCGTGTTGGTTTGATTGCCCCTGCGTGAATTTCTGTAGGGAAACTGTAGATGGCATCGCATGCCTCGGTCTGCGGCGGAGCTCCTGGCCCTGCGCCGTGCCTGAGGGGGGGTTGTTCTTGGTCCGAGCTGGTGGGGGTTTGTGTTTGTTTGGGGTTTGTTTTGGGGTTTTTTTTGTTTGTTTTGGGGTTTTTTTTTACAGCGTGTGGAAAATACACATTGTCAAGGACATATTCAGCCTGGGTACCTGCTTTTTCTATGCTCGTCGTTGTTGGCAGGGTTTCCGTTGCAGTATTTTGCATGAACAGGCGCTAAGTTTCCAAGTGCAGGATTAGTTTGCAGTAAGTAGGGTTTTTCTGTGCTACCCTGACTTTGTTTCCAGGTTCCTACTGTTGTAACTGGGATACTTTCTGGCCCAGCAGGCAAGGCGAGGTGACCGTCCCCCGTTGGTGGGATGCCGTAGCAGGGCTGCGGAGCGACCCGCGTGCCCCTTCCTTGAGGGACCTCTCTGTGAACCTCTCCTGTACGAGAAATTGCCTCTGGGCGCCTCAGCATGCAGCAGGCTATTCTGAAGAGCTGCTGATAAGATCTAGAAGACTACTTCCAGTTGTAGACTTGCGCCTCACAGGATTTTCAAGGCTGTATTTCAGACCTGGGCGAGAGAGCGGTCAAAGCCCCCCCCCCGCCCCCCATGAGCGGGACTTACCCCACTCACAAGCCTGTTCATACAGGGCAGGCTTTTGCCCACAGCCCTGGCGTGGGCTACAGGAGCTTCTTACAACCCAATGCTTACATTCGGTTGTGGTGGAGGGTGGTGTTTGGCCCAGGAAGAGCGCGTACAGGCTGGGGAACTTGGTGTCTCATCCCACCTCCAAAGCAGCAGAGCTGATCTTGGCTTCAGGTACCTCCTTAGGCGGAGGCAGTGGCTCAGCAGCTGTTAAACCAGAGCCTAAGGCTCAGACGCTTTACATCTATTACCAGGTACAGGTAACGGGACTTCTGTGAGCTCTGGTGTCTTTCCGTGTCCGTAGATGCGTGGAGAAGAGTTCACGCTGCTGCTCCCTAACCTCTTGATCCCGGAACACCAAGTGATGCTGGGCAGTCTCCATCTCTACAGGTGCTGGAAATTGAGGCTGGGTGGGGGCGGGTGGGTTTGCAGGTTTCCCGCAGGATTCCGGGCTTTCCGACCGGAGGCCGTGCTGAAGGCAGTGCCAGCCGCGCTGCGAAAACACCCGGGGATGCGTTCGGTGGGTACAGCCACGCGCCCGTGAGCTGGGGGGAAACTTCAGCCAAGCATTCCCTGTGTTTAGGGTTTTTCCTTCACCAGTGCCTCTGTCATTCCAGAAAAGGCAGCACGCAGCAAGCACGGGCTCCTCTCTGCTCTGTCTTGGGCGACCTGGCACAGCAGCATCTCTAGAACCCAAGATGAAAAGCGTACGATTTCTGTATTTGCATAATGGAAAATGAGTCAGAGGAGAAGGCGGCTTTGTGGGGCAAGATTAAGCTAATGGGGGGATTAGCAAACGGTATAATAAATTATTTCCAGCTCTCTTCTTTATTCCTATTGCCCAAACTGCACAAAGGCACACATGGCCCTCATGTCACCTGCAGGGGCACCTGCTGGGATGAAAGGAAGGGACATGTAATAGAATTGCTGAGACAAAAATCCCTTGAGTACGTACATATTGACGGGAGAGATGAGTGGTACCATTTAGACGAATTCTTGGGCAAGATTCTTGTATTTTGTTGGGGTTTTTTTAATATTGTTTGTAGGTTTTGCATGAAGAAATACTTACTGTTCATTTGCCTGTTTTGAAAATGCCTAGAGAGGTTAAAGCCCTTTGAGAATGGTGTATATGGATATGTTGGTATTGAGAAGTCAGACTGCTGTACCAGAAGTTTTATAAGGCGCATATTAACCCAGAAAATGAGAAAACTCATCCTTCAACCAAGAACTTTCTGAATAAACCCCCGTGTTTGAACACAAATTGTAAGGGAACCTCTTTTACAGCCGTTAAGAGCGTCCCTGGGCGCTGCAGGGCAGGGCATAGGTCGGGGCAGGGCTCTGCCTTCCCCGCTCCTTTGCTCTTGGTGTTCCTCATCCGCCAGCAAACAGGGTGACAGGGGCTGACTTTGCTTTCCCAGCATGGACTCGGTCCACGGAGAGTGTCAGAAGGGAAGGTCCTGACGATGAGTGGAGAGACAAAGCACAGTTCTCCTCAGTGACCCTCCTGAAATGTTAGTGATGGATTAAAACCAGCCAGGCTGGGGAACTGAGCGAAAAAAAGAAGAGGAGGGGAAAAACCTTGATTCTTTTTTTTTTCCTTTTCTTTTTTCCCCTCTCTTCTGTGTGGGCGCTTTGTTTCCTCTTATCCGATGGTTTCTGAAAGCCACCCCTGGAGTTTGGTGGCCAACATCAGCAGTTCGTGTTACTGCTCTGCTGCAAAACAGCGACAGATGCATTGTTTCACTGACGCTGTTTTCTGCTTGTTTTTTTTAATGAAAAAGATCAGCTTGCCTGCTGTGGCACTTGAAAAAAATTTTAAAAAGTTGGGAGGAGGCTGCTTGTGCCCAACTTCCCTCTGGATCTCGTGCCTTCCAGCCTTCCAGGGGTGGCCGAGCCTGGCCAGGGGCTCTGGAGGAGATGTGGTCACCGGGACCTGCGCGGGCCGGCGTGGGAAGCGCCCCAGTCCAGTGACAGCTGGCCTGGATGCATCGGCCTCTGATTTTTTTTGTGCTCTGTAATTCTGCAGACACGCTCTGCCTGGCGGCTGGGTGGTCAGCGGCCCGTGCCCCGGCCTGTGGGCTGTCAGCCTGGGCTGAGCTGGTGTGGGGCTGCACGAATCCTGTCCCCTCCTCGTGCCAGCGCAGCTCCGCGCTGCACCGCTGGCGCTGTTCTGGGATAGCCCCGCAGTGGGACCCAGCTCCCGAGGGTCCCCTCGGCAAAGCCCCCGCGGGCAGAGCTCCAGCCTGCCAGGGCTCTCTGTGGAGGTCTCATTCTGCAAAGGTTTCACGCGCTTTTGTCCAGCTCGGCTGGCTCAGATTTGTGTTCTCTGCAGGGATGGGTAAGGATACCGGCATGCGAAGTGGAGGCGAAGCTGGGGACAGGGGAGGGGGCAAACAGCAATTCCGGTAATGCACCCATTTATCTCGTAGCTGTATCCCTGGGGGGGTTGCTGGGACTTCTGCATCCTTAAACAGATCTTTTCCAGCTGATTTCTGAATGCCCCGAAAGGGCCGATGGGGTCTGTAGTCATGGTGAAAGCCAGAGAAACTCAATGTTAGACTCCAAATTGTGTACTTCTGGATTTGGTCAGCAGTATTCTGTGTGTGTGACTGGAGCCCCCGTTAGGTGCAATATATTTTCTTACTACATTGGAAAGAATACATAAGTTTGTGCCCTGTGTCGCTTAGGGACGTGCTTTGGGGCTTTCAGAAGTCTTAAGGTGCCCTTTGCACGTCAGGGTGAACGCTGCGTGTGAGAATGGCTTCTCCATTGGAGGGGGAAAACCCTTCCTGTTTTTTTGTTGCCCAAAAGCACTCTTTTGTGTACACAGCTTGGAGTGTAACTATGCCGGATTGTGAAACTGCTAAGCATTGCCAGATGTGCTGTTTTGGTTTCATACATGGCAACATGTCTTCAGCTTCTATTCTTGTTTAGTAAGTCATTGAATAGTACATTTGAAATCAGATTGCAACATGTTGTGATGAATGGTGCTGAGCCGATGGGTTTGGGTAGTCATGAGGGATTTTCTTATTGCCCAGAGAATTTAGCATTGCACAACTGCTGTAAACATGACCACACTTCTTTGGTGATGTCGCCCTTAATTGCTGTTTGTACCTTGCATGTCGTCTGTTTTGCACTTGTGCTGCTTGTCACCCCTCCCGTGCATGGTTTGTGCTGTGGGAAGCCCTGGGGTCCCTGCGGGGGGGGCCTCATGGGGTGCAAGCCCAGAAACGGGCACGGCTGTGGGGCGGGCTGCAGGACACCAGAGACTGGACAGACACAGGACACCGTGCTGCAAGGGGTCAGGCCTGAAGATGGCAAAGCAGAAACCACAGTGCTGGGACCCCCCAAGTCTCCTGCCCGTGCTCTGTGAAGAACTGGAAAGGGTTTGGGCAGTTGCCACCAGGCCTGATCCGCACTTTGTCTTTGGTGCAGCCGGTAGGCTCAAGGATGGCAAAGGAGGTTTCCAGTTGGCTCCTTCCAAGAAGCTTCTCTAGACAGTCAGCATCTCTTCATTTCCCAGGAACTCGATGGAGACCCCGCACAAACTGGCCCGGACGCCTCAGCTTCCAGTTTCGCTGCTAAGCTGCCTGCTGCACTTGAGCTCTCACCACGTAGCAGCGTCCCCGGGGACGTAAGCCGAACTTGATTTTATTCTGATCAGCTGCCACTGCCTAAGTCCCAGAGCTGGCATCTGTCGTATTCCTGGTGCTGGACGTCACCCTCCCGAGTGAATGCGAGAGCACCTTTGGGGTTTGCTTCTGCTTGGCTCAGACGTCTGGATCTGCGGCCCCAGAATGGCTGCGAGCACCTCTCTGCTCCCTCCTCCTCCTGCTCCTTGCCCGGAGCGGCAGGACGAGCTGGCTGCCCGGCTGGGCTCGCTGGGCCCCTGCTAGACTGGCCCCTTTCCCCGCCTGGCTCCCAAAATGCCATCTGGGAGGGAAGGAGCTCTCAGAATGATGTTCTGGTACAGTTCTCACAAGGACCGTGCCACGGTTCTTTAATGATACAAGCTGTGCTCATACTCGTTTCCCGTAAAAATGTGTCAGATCACTTTTCTGTTAAAATTCAAGACATTTTTTTCTGATAAAAATGGTTTTGTTGCTTTTTTTCCCCCCAAGATGTACTGAGCGTTTTTTTTTTAATCAGCCCCGTAAAATTCTGCTATAGAACCTGTTTTGGCGGTTTACGCGTACAAACTGCGCTGCGAGCTACAAATCGCCACCTCCCAGGAGCCTGAACCGCGTGTGGCCTCTCTTAATTCTGCTGGCAAACCTAGGGACCGAACGCAGGCTTGCAGAAGGTGTGACCGGGTAGCACAGGCGTGGCCGGTACTGTAATGCAGCTTTAATACTAAAACCCCTTTGAGAACGGGCACTTTCTTTAAGGTTTGGCATGAGTCAGGAGCACGTCCTGCGGTCCAAAGCGTGCTCGTGGAAAGGCACGGTCCTCCCTCGCCTCGCCCCGCGCCACGGTGCTTTGCGCCTGTCGGCATCGCCCGGTTTCGCTCCCTGAGCCGCCGGCCGGGAATCCTGGCCCGCGTGCCGTGCTGGATGCGGGCTGGGATGCTGCCGCAGTGGTGGCGGGGAGCAGCGGAGGAGAGCCAGGCACAGCGATTACTGCAGCCGTAACGGAGCGAGCTGGGCTTTTCTCCTGTGCAAAGTGGCTCTAGAGCCGCTGCCCGGTTTCAGGAGATCCTGGGCACTTGTATGTGTGTATATATAAGGATGCGTGTCGTTTTAAGATAAAAAGAAAGCCAACAGTAACTACTACTCTTTTTTGGCGGTACCGGTGTGCCACCTGTAGCATCCAGGGTGCAAGGAATTGGGCTTGAAAGTAAAGAGAAAAAGAGAAAAAGCCTGGAGGTATTTAAGAAGTTGCTTCTGGGAAGAGTGGTGCTCTGGGAGGGAGGGAGCTGTGAAAAAAGGAGGAAGAGAAGGCAGGAGTTGGAAGGGCCGGGAGCGGGATGCAGGGCAGGAGCTGGAAGGGCCAGGAGGGGGATCACAGAATGGCAAGGGTTGGAAGAGACCTTGGGAGATCATCTAGTGCAGCCCCCCTGCTCAAGCAGGTTCTCCTAGAGCATGTTACACAGGACAGCGTCCAGGCGGGGGTTGAAGATCTCCAGAGAAGGAGACTCCACAGCCCCCCTGGGCAGCCTGGGACAGGGCTCGGGCACCCTCAAAGTCAAGAAGTTCTTCCTCCCGTTCAACTGGAACCTCTTCTGCTTCAGGTTGTGCCCGTGGCCCCTTGTCCTGGCGCTGGGCACCACTGAGAAGAGTCTGGCTCTGTCCTCGTGACCCCCACCCTTGAGATATTTGTACGTGTTGATGAGGTCCCCTCTCAGCCTTCTCTTCTCCAGGCTGAACAAGCCCAGCTCCCTCAGCCTTTCCTCCTAGGGGAGGTGCTCCAGTCCCCCCATCATCCTTGTTGTCCTCCTCTGGACTCTCTCCAGGAGTTCCTCATCCTTCTTGAACCGGGGAGCCCAGAGCTGGACACAGTGTTCCAGGTAGGGTCTCACCAGGGCAGAGTAGAGGATGCATCGGCCGTTGCTGTTAATGAATCCGCTTGGATCTGCGGGTGAGGCCGTTGCTTTGGGCGATGCGCCGTGGGCGCTGCCGTTGGTTTGGGTGATGCCCCGCCAGCGCTGCGGTTTGCGTGCCAAATGCCCAGGGGACGACAGCTCCTCGCCCCACCGCATCACCCCAGCTACGTGCCCGGCCGTGTGGGGTGGCAGACCCCTCGGCAGCCTTCAGCTGGCACCAAGGCGTATGCAGCGCCCCGGCCCTGCGGTCCTGTGCGGCCGGGGCAGCTCTGTGGGGCGCACCGAGGCTCGTGTGATGGAGAGGTGCCCGCTGCGCTCCGTGCCCACCCCAGGGGAGATCTCTGCCGTGCGGAACGTAATCAAAGCCAGTGTAGGAAAGGGGTTAACGAGCAGCGGTGGCAGGGAGGAATCCCGCTTGCGAATCCTCTTGCAAATGTGCCGGGTGGGCGTCCTGTCCTGTTGCAGTCTGTTGAAGGAAAAGCCCGCGGGCGAGACCTCTCAACTGTGTTTTGAGAAGGGTTTGAACTGCACGCTGTGCACAGACACGGGGCCTCCCCTCGTTAGCACTTGACTTTCTTTTCTCCCTTAGTTAAAGCGTGGAGTGCCAAAACGTCAGGAAGAGAGGAAAAAGGGGGACGTTAGGGCTGCCCAGCCAAGCCTGCTCCTGGCGCCTGCGGGCGATGGGGCGCGGGGCTGGACAGGGTCCCGGGAGCAGACGCCTGGAACGCTGGCCGGAGGCGAGGAGCAGCGGGTGCTGAGGGCCCTGGGGCCGGGGGGGCCGCATTTGCCCAAAGGGGGAGAGGGGCTTTGTGTTTTCTGGAGGGGCTCAGGGCTGACCTCGCGTGGCTGGAGCTCACGATTCGCAGCTCTGCTGTAGCCTTCAGATCCACTGCTCGGTGCCTGTGATTCGGAGCATCGGGGGGTTTTTTGGGTCGTGTTTCTGTTTTGTTTTATTTGTTGGGGGTTGGGGTGGTGTTTGATTGTTTTGATTTTGGTTTTTTTTTTTTTTTTTAAGCTTATGTGCAACTTTGGGGGCATTAAGGGATCTGCGTGTGTGCATGTACAGGTAAATACCTTACAATGTATTCCTATGGCTTCTTGCTAAGTTTGTAGCTCTACAGTTTCAAAATGGAAAACAATCTAGGGCAGTCCTGTTCTCTGGCCCTTGTGGAGTATGGCTTCATGAGCACGAGTTTGCAAGTGCTCTGTCTTAGAAATCCTCCTAATGCCTCCTCTGCTAGGACGTTGCATTCCCACATGCATTACGTGTTAGGAATTAGGGTTTTCCCCAAGGATTTGTTATCAGCAGGGTCAGCGTGCCGAGAAAGTCACGCACAGACTGTGTGGGAAGGGCGCTGTGCCCGTGGGTTGTAGAGCCGGGGGGGGTGCCCCGTGTGCGGAGCTGTTGCCTGTGCCTCCGCCTGTGCCAGGCAGGCTGCGGGCTGCTGCCGCGGTGGCCGTGCCAGTGCCACCCCACGTCTGGGTCGGGCTCCCGCAGCGAGCCCCCTGGTCCTGCCCCTGGGTCTTCTGCAGTGGGGAGGCAGGGGATCAGCCACCTGCAGGCAAATGACATCTTGGCAATGGGAATGGGTGAAAAATGTGTGCTCCGTAGGGTCCCTGCTGCGCTTCTGAGAGGAGATGTTCTGCCAGGAAACATTCTTCAGGTGTTTGCCGTCTTGAACGGGACCGAGAGGCGGGGTGGGACCGTCGGGAGGAGCTGGTGGCCAGGGCGCGTTGTGCTGAGAGAAGTCTGTGGGTTTGGTGACAGAGAAGCAGAGATGCAGCCGGACAGTCCCAGGCGGGGAGGCTTGGCACGCCTGAGGAGCGGTCCCGGGGCTGTCCCCATGGCCAGGCGGGCAATGGTCCCTTGGGCACCCTGCCGCCAGCCCTGCTGCCAGACGAACCCGCTGGCGTTCCCTTGAGGAGCTGCCGGTGGGGCAACCGGCCGGAGGCGGTGGTGGTGGCAGTGCTAGCCTGTGCCCGAGCTACCTGCAGGGAGAGGTGGGGGGGAAGGACTCCCGAACTTCAGAGATGTGGTCTGTCCTGCTGCTGCCGGTCCGGGTCAGGACGACTGTGGGAAACCATTAAACCTTAACCATTTGTCGCCCCGCAGCCCTTCGCTTACCGTCTTCTTCCTTCCGCCCCGCTCTCCCTTGTCTCTTCCAAAAGCATCGGAGTCTCCGGGCAGAGCCAGCGCGGGCCCCGTGGTGCTGGCGGTGACAGTGGCGGTGCCGGTCTGCGTCCTCTCCCTGGCGGCGGTGCTGGCGGCGTGGACCTGCCAGGGCCGGCGCTGTGCCCGTGGCAGGGCGAAGCAGCCCAACGTGGAGGAGCCCCTCTCCGAGTGCAACCTGGTGAGCTCCGGGAAGACGCTGAAGGATCTCATCTACGACATGACGACCTCCGGCTCTGGCTCCGGTACGTGGGGGCTGCCTGCCGCCCCCGCCTCAGCGCGGCTGCGACTTTGGGAGCCAGTTCTCTCGATGCTCACACCAAACGCAAACGTGCCACCTTGCTTGTGCAGCGATGAGAAGCGTCGCCTGCTGGGCAGAGGGCACGGGGCGGTCCTACCTCAGAGGCTTTTGCGTCGGGGACGTGTTTTGTGTCACAGGAGGTTTCGTGCCAGTACACTTGGCCACACCTTACAGCAGCAACAGGGCTTTGTCCGCTCTTTTTCTGCCAAATTGCAAAAGTTCGATTCTTTGTTTGGGTGGAAGAGTTAAAAAAGTTAATTCAGAATCAGTCTCAGGTGTGAGACAAAGCATTGTGGGCTGACGTGCACCCGCTGGGGGGTACAGCCCGGCCCTCTGCACCCACCCAAAGAATGTCTAACCCATGCTGACTTCTATTTGCAAGTGGAAAATTTTTATAAATGGTGCTTTACTTAATATGCTTCATTTTCCACGAGCTCCATACCTTTCAGGATTAATTCATTGTATTTTCCTCATGGTTTTTCACAGGCATGACGAGCAGACTCTGGCTTTATTTACCCTAAGCTGACCCCAGGGCTCGCTTTGTGCTGGCCCACGGCAGCGGCAGTCGGAGCCTCGCGTGCACCCGGGCGCTTTGCTCCATCGCAGCCAAACCGCGAGGTCGCTCCCCCCGCCCGGGGCCGCTCAGGGCTTGGCCGTGTAAGGCGACAGTGGCTGCAGGTGCGAGGGCTCTGGCGAGGAAACCAGAGGGGAAATTTGAATAAATTTGAATAAGCTGACCTTTGAACAATAATTTTTCCTGCCGATTATTTTGCTCTGTTAAAAGCAAGATTGTCTTGATCTGAAAAAAAAATAATAAAAAAAAAGAATTCTTTGTTTTAAGTCCCCAACAACGACGGCGTGAAGCCGGACAAGGCAGGGCGTTCTGGCCAGCCACCCAAAATGAAGCTGCTGCCAGAATTTATTTTTCTTTTTGAAAATTTCAGCCAGAACAGATCGACTAATTGACTGCCAAGCAAACTGCAGTCCTTACCAAACCAAACCAAACTAAGTGGTTCGGGCCCGCTTTTTGATTGGTTTTTAGGGTTTTTAAATTCATGTGGGATTAGGGAGGGAGAGTTTGGGGGAAGAAAGGTGCCTGAGTCTTACGGGTTTCTTGGCCTTGCTGGAAAACACACCCGTGCTGTGGTTGCTGGGAGCCGTGGGGGCCGGGCGAGCCGGTGTCAGGCAGGGCTGGCGGATGCGGCGCGGCTGAGGACACGGCAGGCGATGCCCGGTGTGGGGACGGGCAGGGCTGAGGTCCGGCCCCGGCATTTCCCAGGGCACGCAGGTGTCCAGGCCAGTTTTTCAGACCTCTTTTTGCCCACCCCCTTATCTTGCGGGTCTGTCGTCATGGCCCAGGCTGGGTTATGGCTCCTCGAAGGAATCCGTGGCACTTGGTCCCGGTGCCAGGGGGGTCCCTGCTGCCCCGCGCCAGGCTGACAAGCGCCCACCCAAACCTGGCACCCTGGTCCTTGGTCTGCGCCGAGCTGGTGGGAGGGAGAGCTCGTGCCCATGGTGCCTGGTGACGGCTGCGATGCGTGCTCCTCTGGCAAGCAACATGAAAAAACGTGGCTGTGGGGGGCTGGCTGGGGGAGGATTTGCCCTGGGTGCTCCTTGAGAGCAGGGTCATGAGTATGACCCGCTGGGAAATCTCTTAACTTTGTGGTTTTAAAATCACCGGTGAACTATTTCACAAATATCTGCCTCTGCTTTTTAAACCAGGTCTGCCTCTGCTCGTACAAAGGACGATCGCAAGGACTATCGTCCTGCAGGAAATCATAGGGAAAGGCCGATTTGGCGAAGTCTGGCGTGGAAAATGGTGCGGGGAAGATGTAGCTGTGAAAATCTTCTCCTCCAGAGACGAACGGTCCTGGTTTCGGGAGGCAGAAATTTATCAGACGGTTATGCTGAGGCACGAAAACATCCTGGGCTTTATCGCCGCCGATAACAAGGGTATGCTGCGGGTCGTGTGCTGGAATCGCTTCCACTGCCCCTGCTCCCATCCGAAACCCCGCTCTGAACCCCGGAGCTGTCCCGGCCCCTTCCCGGTGGGGCTGGCAGCAAACTCCTTTGTTCGCTGCCGGGTCGGGGAAGGCTTTTCCTGGCTCATTTTTTTCATAAATCTGAATAATCTTGCTTCCTCCGGGTAGATAACGGGACGTGGACTCAGCTCTGGCTGGTCTCAGAGTACCACGAGCAAGGGTCCCTGTTTGACTACCTGAACAGAGGCACGGTGACAGTGGAGGGCATGGTCAAGCTGGCGCTGTCGGTGGCCAGCGGCCTGGCACACCTCCACATGGAGATTGTCGGCACGCAAGGCAAGTGCTTCCCCTCCACTTGTCCTTCCAGTGTTTTAAGGAGCTTGAGTGTTTGCAAAAATGTTTATGGGGCGCATAGTATATTATGTCATACCGTGAGCAGCAGTATTGGCCTAACGCTAGGTGATACGTTATAAACAGAGAATGGGAATATAATCTTCCTGCTTCCACCATCCGTGCCTCCTTCCACATATTTAAGTGGATGGCTGTGGGAGCAGCTCTGCGAAGGGGGAGCGCTAGTGAATCATAGAATCATAGCATCCCAGGTTGGAAGGCACCTCAAGGATCATCTGGCCGGGCCTTTCTGGGCCAGAGCCCAGCCTAGACAAGATGGCCCAGCACCCTGCCCAGCTGAGGCTTGGAAGTGCCCAATGTGGCAGAGCCAACCCCTCCCCTGGGGAGATCATTCCAATGGTTGGCTGTTCTCATGGGGAAAAATTTCCCTCTCCTGTCCAATGGGAACGTCCCCAAGAGCAACGTGTGACCATTGCCCCTTGTCCTCTCCATGGGACTCCTTGTGCAAAGGGAGTCTCCATCTCCTTGGAGCCCCCACTTAGGTACTGGTACGTGGTGATGAGATCCCCTCGGACCCTCCTTTGCTCCAGGCTGAACAAACCCAGCTCCCAGCCCATCCCCATATGGCTGAGAGGGGCTTCCCAGCCCTTGGATCATCCTGGTGGCCCTAAATTATTTTGGAGCATGAAGTTACAGTTTCTCATTTCACGTTTTATTCCTGAAATACAGATACTGCAACAAAAATGCCCTCAAGGTTTTTTTTTTACTTTGATGGCATTTAGCAGAACTACTTGGTACAAAGTAGGCTTCAGTGTTTTCTTACAGGGTGCAGTAACAAAGTTGAATAAAACTGATTTTGCTTCCTCGCTTGTTACATTAAAATTCATGCTGCTGTTACCAAAATTGATGGCGCTTTCTCCTGCTTGAACAGGCAAGCCAGCAATTGCGCACAGAGATCTGAAATCTAAAAACATCCTAGTGAAGAGGAACGAAAGCTGCGCCATCGCAGACCTGGGCCTGGCGGTGAAGCACGACTCGGTGCTGAACACCATCGACATTCCCCAGAACCCCCGGGTGGGGACCAGGAGGTGGGTGAGGGTGGGCCCCGCAGGGATGGCTCAGCCCTCTCGGCCCTTTCCTCCATCGGTGGCTTCCCCCTCTGCCTCTGGTGCCTGTTGAGTGCTGGCAGCAGACCTGAGCCCCTGTCCCCACCGGGCAGTTGCGGAAGGCGGTTGCCTGCTCTGGGCTCGAGCCGGAGCTCGCCACCTTGTGTGGAGCGCAGCTCTGCGCCATGGGCGTCGCGCGTCGGCCACCCCACATGCTTCAGGGCATAGTCAGGGCATCGCTCCCAGTGCCGCAAGGAGCCACGGCGATGGACGTAGGCAGCCGCAGCATTAATTCCAACACCCAGGCCAACTCTCTTGCTTTCTCTTGGAATCGCTGTCCAAAGGAGCTTCCCTCTTCCCTTTTTCCCAGCAGGACCAGCTGCTACCTGGCCCCTTGGTACCAGCTCCCCCTAGCAAACGTGACCTTTCTGTGCTTTAAAGGTATATGGCTCCTGAGATCCTTGATGACGCGATGAACATGAGCATCTTTGAGTCCTTCAAGCGTGCAGACATCTACTCTCTTGGGCTCGTGTACTGGGAGATAGCCCGAAGGTGCTGTGTTGGAGGTGAGGTTCTGGCCTTTTCGTTTTGCAATCCAGACCACTTTTATCTTAAGTAAACCAAAAGCAATTACCTACGTCCCTGCCCCAGCACCCTCAGCAGTTTGTGGGGGTAGAAGTCTGCTGTGGACCAGTTGTCCAAGGCGGCCCCAAGAGTTCCTCTCTTCTCTCTTATTGCCTGTAAAACCAAATAATTAGAGTTTATCCTTTGGATTTTGTTACCTACACGGTGAATCTTTCCTAGGAATCACCGAGGAGTACCAGTTGCCTTACTACGACGTTGTGCCTTCTGATCCTTCGATAGAAGACATGAGAAGGGTAGTTTGTGAGCAGAAGCTCAGACCAAATATTCCAAACCAGTGGCAAAGCTGTGAGGTAAAAGCAGTTTTCCAGTTTATTACGAAGCATGGTTAAATTAAGGCAGAACATGTCAGTGGGACAAGGGAACTCGATGTCCAGCCCCGTCTGAATGCGTTTCAGGTGCTGGGCTCTTTCTCAGCTCCCAGATCAATACAGGGAAAGCTGTCTTTGCACCAAATGCTGACCTTTCTGGAAAACAGGGCTTAGTTTACGATACTGCTGTTGCGTTACCGTCCAAGTGCGCTGTATGTTATCTTCCAGTATCGCACTTAAAGAAATAAAAGCGGGAGGTGACGGTTTTGTTCCTGACCGGTTCTTTCCATTTCTGCTGGGCAGGCGCTGCGCGTCATGGGCAGGATAATGCGGGAGTGCTGGTACGCCAACGGCGCCGCGCGCCTCACCGCCCTGCGCATCAAGAAGACGGTTTCACAGCTCTGCGCGCAGGAGGACTCCAAAGCCTGACGGAGCTCCCGGGAGGAGGAGAGGGGAGCGAATTCTTCTGTTCGTCTTTCAACACGTGATGTTATTTTCATTTTTTGGTCTACCTCACATAACGTGGTTCAGTATTTCAGTGCCCAAACCAGAGCGCTGACCTCCAGCTTCATGTGTGGCCACTGGAAGGGGCAGCTTTGGCTCATCGGTCATGTTGTATACAGCAAGTCCCTGACTCGCTTTGGTCCTCTGAGGTGAATTGGACACGAGGCTAATGGCAGAGAGGAGCTCGGAACGCCACGGCGGTGTAACGATGCCTTTGGCTGTCACGCCTTTTGTCCCAGTCAAACCCCAGGCGTGCTGGAAGTCGCTGGTGTTGGTTAAAGCCTGTTTGCAAGAGAAACCACATGTTTTGTCCTCAAACCAAGTAAAAGACCAAATTTAATCACGCTTTTTACATATTTCTATGAAGGAATCTGCATAAAGTAAAAGGGGCTGTCAGTGAAATGTATTTTTAAATACTGTATTTATCACTACCTAAGTAAATAAGGCAAGGTGAAAATCCCGCTAGGCACGTATACTGTGAACAGAAGCACCTACTCAGATCCTTATTAACTTTTATTTTCATTGCCTTGTTTTCATACCCAGTATTAGAGTTAGGTTTTGGAGTTATTTTGCTCTGTTCGTTTGTTCATTGAATATATTGATCAAGGGACAATTTTTAACGGGTTAGTAGGAAAAATAATAGAGGCGATACTTTTCTGATAGATACGTGGGGATGGAATGAGAGAAATTCTATCTAAACTGAGAAAGTCTATATAAATATATATATATATATGTTTTTTAAACAACATCTTGCCAATCTGTCACTGGTAACATTTTTTTTTTTTTAGTGCCTTCAGGCACTTTAGTTTTAGGGGGAAGCTTTAACAGAATGAATTCGTGGAGAGCAGTGGGAACCTGTCAGGAAGGTCCGTTCCTCGTTGGGGTGACGTCCTGCGCCCCCACCTCGCTGGGTCGGAGGAGCTGGGGCCGCCCCTGCAGCCGGAGCCCCCGCTGCGGCATCCAGGGGTGTCGGAGCGGCCCCGCGCCGGGGACTCGGGCGGTCAGCGTGCTCTCCTCCACCCTCGCTCGTGGTGCTTCGTGTTTCAGGTGGGCCAGCGCTCTGGACTGGACCCCTCTTGGTTGTCAGGGCCCAGGGACGGGTTAAGATGTAAGTTCAGAGCGCTGATGTCCTTGCACGAAGCCAGGGCAGCCTGTTCAGAGGTTTCACTTGGGTTTCTGTAGTAGCCCAGGAACCGGCGCCTGTAGTCGTAGTTCCATGACCGCCGCAAGCTGCACAAAGCAGGGCGGCGTTTGAACATTCACCGATCTTCTGGCATTTTGTGAATCCTGCCCCACTCTGTGGCCCACGCGTCTGAACACAGTATTGTGATAGTTTTAATAGCCAAAATGATACATTTCATAATAATATGGTTCTTCAAATGTTTCTAAATCCAGGCGGTCCCTGGAAATTAAGCCCATAGATGTTTCCAGAACAGCAAAGCTTTGCAGAAGGTCGCGGTAGCGCACGCAGCTCCGTGCAAGCAAGCTGTTGGCTAATTACGGTATTTACCCTCAGTCTTTCAGGAGAAACCTCTTGAACTGGGGCTCTTACGTGGAGGGATGGTTAAACTTTTACCAAGCGGGATGGGCAGTAGTGTCAGTACGGGGGTTTCATCCTGGCAAACACCATCTCGGACGTTATGGACTCTGCCATGTTAATTGCCCCATAAATAGGCTCGAATGCAATTTCCCTGTTTGTGTAACTTTTAGCCATTCCTGCTGATCTGGAATGCAGCCTTTGCCTCCTTTCATGCTCTGTTGGCCGAAGGGTGGAGAATATTTCTACCAGATTGCTAGATTTTCCCCCAGTATGCTTTCCAAGGTGTGATCAAAGTCATCTTACAGATTTAATTCTCACGTGCTTCAGCTGCATGAACTGCACCGGGAGCTCAACAGCCGGGGACTTCTGAGCTGCTTGGGGTCATCGCTGCGACTGTGTGATCCAAAGCCTGATGCTGACCTCGGGATCAAAAGATTTGCAAACATAAGAGCCAGCATTTGTTCTCGTAGAACATAACTTGAAGAAAATCCTTATGTTAAAAAGGAAGAGTCAAGGATTATTTTTTTAAGTGGGAAAGGGAAATGTTTTACCCACTGAAGTCAGCTCTTAGGGAGTTTGCAGAGTAAGGTGTCTGAAATCAATGGCAGTGGGGTAGAAGTAACTTTTAAATAGTGTGCTGATTTGGGCCTGTTTCTTCAAAAGTATTGAAACTGTGCAGGCAAGATGAGCTTTCAGAACTGCTTTAGCGGGGGGGAAGGTGCCCGTGGGGGAGCGCTCGGTCTCTCGGCGCTGGCAGACCCCGTTGGCTCTGGTTCCGAGAGGAGAGGCTCAGACGCCAGTGAGCAGCCCGAGGGGGTGTCAGAACGCGCCTTGAACCCGGTGCCGAGGACAAGTAACGACAGGGGCCGTCCTGCAGGCAAGCCTGTGGGGTGCCCGGGAACAGGGAGCCCCAGGAACCCCGAGAGCGGCTGCGGCGCATTTCTGAGCGCCCGCTCCCGCGGCGCTGGGCGGCTGCGCAGTCACGGCACTGCCCGTGTGGGGGCTGCACATCGCGAGACACGGGCGGTCGCTCAAAAGAACTCTGCGACAGCCGGAGGAGGTAACTTTTATAGAAGAAGCACTGCCGTTTCGAAAGGAGAACGCAGGGGAACGCGTTTCCCCCCGCGCTGACAGCAGGCCCGGCCCCCGGTGTCGGCAGGACCGCTCCTTCGTGGTGGTTCAGAGGCGAGCAGAGGGGGGAGCGGCGTTTGCCGCGCGGTGCAGAGGAACCGTCTCGATGGCAAAGCGCACGGTGCTTCGCAGCAGGCTCGATGCAGAGAGACTCGTTAATGGGAACTCGATCCGTTGCCAAACAAAATGCAGGATGACCAAGGGGCGCCGTTAGCTGCTTACACCACTTTTAAATTGGTTAAATTGTTAATTTTTTTGCCTAAAATGGAGGCATTCTCCGAACTTTGCGGGGAGAGTGATCAGGATGGTCTCTAGGGATTTTTTCTTCCATTTTAAAATCACTCCTATGCACTTTTAATCTGTATTATCCTTTGAAATTATCTATGCCCTCGCAGTCTATCCGGGCACTGTTCCTGGGGGTTCTCTCCCCGTGGCTGGATTGCACGGTGGAGGAGTTTGGGGTCTGTGCGGGAGCTTCTCGGGGTCAGGCACCGTGCCAGGCCAAAGTCGCGCTGGGAAATTGAAAAAGGGTGCTGACTGGTGTCAGGCACGCTGGTGACCGGCTCTCGGGCCGTCCAGAGGCGGGATTGCTGGGTGACGTGGTAGTGAGCCAGTGACCGGGGACGGTGCTGGCTGTGGAGCCGGCGCTGGCGGGGGTCCCGGCGCTGCCCCCGCTGCGCTGCCGGCAGCTGCCCGGGTCTGTGTTGAAGCCCTCCCTTGGCCCGGGGGCCGAGGCGCAGCCCGTGCCCGTTGTCTCTGCTGAAATAAATGCGGTGCCGCCTTGGCGGGGCTCGGTGGCCGCTGGGGTGGCCTGACGCCACAGCGCGCCCGGCTTCTGTCACGCTGTGGTGTAACGGGGCCGGGCAGCGCGCGCGGCGGGAGCTCAGCGGCACGAGGCCGCCATCCCCTGCGGCCCCCCCGAGCTCTGCCCTGGGGTGTCGCTTGCTCCCCCCGGTGTTTTCTAGCCCAGTCTTGCTGCGGACACCAGTGTAACCACCATCGGTGACTTCTTTCTGGTTGTAAGTGACGCTTGCTTTCTCCTCTCCATTCGGTCAGTCGTGCTGGATTTTTAGGCTACGTTTTTTTCAGTTTCCCTCCTGGAGTCTCTGGTAATTGTTGAACGACCCTGGAATTTGTAAAAAGCCCCTTTTGGTGCCCGGCTGGGGAGGCGTGCGAGGGGGAGGGAGCTCTGCGCAGCTGGGCGCTGCTCTGGCTCGGCTGCGCTGCTCGGGTCACCGCCCCAGCCCGGGAATACGCTAAATCCTCTCCCGTGCCTGTCTCGTGGCACGAGATGTTACGGCCTCTGGGCCCCCACTTTTCACTTAGCTCAATATTTTTGCACTGGTTTTCTTTTCTCTTTTGGTGTTTAGAGATAGATGAGGGTCTTGGCAAACTCGAGTCAGACGTCGCTGAGCCAGGGGGCTGGGGGTGCTGCACCGGGCGTTAGGACGTTTGCAAACTGTGCGCTCCTTTTAAAACCAACCCACCCCCCCCCCCCTTGTTTTAGGGACCTTTTCCCTCTGTGTGGATTTGCCCTGTTCACACCGAAGAGCAGGGGTGCTACTGGGACGCTTCCGTGCGGTTTTAGGGAGGCTGAGGTTCCCGAGAGGTTACGGGTGCTCCTGCAAATCCTCGCACACAGCACAAGTTCTGCAGCTCGTGGGAGTTTTCAGGCACGAGGATGCTCAAGAGCAGTCACCGCGCTCGGCCTCTCCTCATTTGATGCTTCTAGTTTGGGGGAGTTATTAATTTTTTTACATTAACTTCTGGTAACAGCCTAAAGCTTCAGGCATGGAATATGAACTGAAAGGGAAAGTTAATTTTCTCTAGCACCTGGGGGGATTTTTGTTTCCTGAACAGCTCCCCTCAAATACCCCATGAGAAATTCAACCTGTAACCTCTTCTGCACTTTGCTGGTTTTGTAGTAACTTGCACTTAACCAAGATCATTCCCTCCTGCAATCTGATACTGAACCCTGTGGTATTTTAGTTGTTGTGATGTCACTTTTTGGGGGGACTGCATTCAGGAAATACAAATAAATCTGTTTAGAAACATATCCAGTCCCTACAACAGGTCTTAACATGGAACGGAGCGAGGTTTCCTCGTGGCCCCTCTCTGCCTGGATCCCCTGCGAGCGCTGATGGCCTCAGGGCGGTCCCCGGCACATCCTTGCTAAAGGGAAGGAACTTTTCCTGTTTCTCCTTGCTCTCAAGACCGGTACCTTGTGAACGGCCCCGCCGCTGCGTGGGCACGTTTAGCACCGGGACTTCTGTCGGTGGCGGGCAGGGCTCCCATGGGGCTCCTGCCGGGGCGGTGGCTTTCACTGAGAGGAGGGGTGCGAGATGCTCGGTCGCGTGTTCGTGGTCTGCAGGTTCCGCTGCACGAGCCCATTTCTGCGTAGCGGTGCGTGTTGGTGAGGGGTGCGGCTCAAAAATTCCCGCCGTGGCTCAGTGTTGGTTTTGCCCCTGCCCCGGGGGGTCCCAGCAGCGGCGCCGGGAGTTCGCTGCCTCCACAGAGCAGCCGCGGTCCCGGGGCAGGGCGAGCTGCGCCTCTGCCGTCGGGAACGGCGTGGCCGGGGGATCCCCGGGCGCTGCGGGACCCCAACCCGCACGGGCTTTTGGGGAAGGGCACCTGTGTTGTGTTTCGAGGGGCAGCACGATGGGTGCCTGTACGGGGAACAAGCCCCGAGGTATGCTGTATTCCCACGGAACGTGAGAAATGTGCAATAAGTTGTAACCAAAGGCTCTGAATGTATCTTTGGCATAAACAGACTGAATGTACTTTGAATGTAGCAATTACATTTGTGTCTAAACTTGCTGTGGCTTTCGGTCCCCCAGGAGCAATGTGTCGTGTTTTGTCACCCTACCAACCAGCTTCCGAGTTGTCTGGTTCTTAAAGAAGCGTTAACATCTTACCTGGAAGTGCTCTAATATTTGGGACTGTAGCATAGCAGTACCGTGCTGAAATTTAACCTTCATCTTGTGAAATACCTGATCTGGCGTACGCTGCAGCAAGGTATTTTTGCAACTATTGCTAAAGTTACTGCTTGCTATTGCAGCTGCCCTGGATGTACATAATGTGTTTAAGTGTTGTATTTTGTATGCATATTTTACATACCTGCGGAAAGATGTGGCGATTTTAATAAATCAAGCGCACTCTGTCTGCCGTTGTGTTCCCATGAAGTGCAAAAGTAATCTCTCTTTGATGCTCATTTTGTGTGGGGAAAAGGGTTGGGCTGTTTCAGGTGACGTGTGGATGCTGGAGGTTTCAAACATGAGCCAAAGCTGCTGCGCCAGTGCGTGCCCCCCGGCCCCTCACCGGCGGTGGCAGGGGGACGTCAGGGTCAGCACGGAGGGGACGGGTCCCTGCTGGCCCCCGCTTCCTCAGCTTCCCCTCGCTGCTCCCGCTGCCAGATGGGGACCAAGTCACCTCCGGAGGGGTGTCCCGTGTGCTGGCAGGGTGGCGTGCGGCGGCGGCTGTCCTGCCGTGCCCTGCGCCCCTCCTGGCGCACGGCGGAGTCGGTGAGGCATAGAAGATCCACCTTCTGCCCACGGCTGCGCCGGCCCCTCGTCCCAGTAAAGGGGAGAAATGGCTCGTAAGCACGGTGCTGAACTGGTGCCCCCCTTCCACCCTTGGTGCCCCCCTTCCACCCTTGGTGCCCCCCTTCCACCCTTGTGGAAACACCTGGGAAACGGCGGCCTCTGCCCCGTGCCGGAGCACAACCTTCCCAAGGCAAGGGGTGGGCGTCTCGTGCCCGTGGGGAGGAGAGCCCGCCCGTGGCCGTAGCCCATTGTCCTTGCACCTCTGCCAATGGGAACCCTTTCATAAAGTTCCCTGGATCCCGCGCTCCCACCCATTTAGGATTTCAGTGGTGTAAACCTGGCCGAGAGCCACTCACGCGCAGGACTTCAATTCTGGAGTCTTTGCCTCTTGAAAATCCCCCTAACATAACCACAACCTAGGGATTTAAGCCGGGCTTTACTCAAATTTAAGGCACGTTAAAATGAAATCCGCCCTGCTGCTACCCCGCAGTATTGAGACTGCCACAGCTCTTGAAGGATGCTGTGGGCTTTTATTTTTTTTTTCTTAAAATGACCACTGTATTACAGGCGAGTGCCTGCGGGTCTGGTCCTTCTGCAGCAGACAGCGGGGTCACCACTGCGCTCTCGCTTTTACTTGCCAGGTCTGATGCCGGCTGTGACGTGCAGGTTCTGGTTGCCGTGAGGCAAGCGGTGGCTCTGGAGCGGGTCCCCAGCCGAGCAGCAGTAGCCCGTCTGTGAGCATCGGCTGCCAGCCCCGCGCCGGGCGTGTGCCCATTGCCCGGGAGAGCAAAATCTGCCCTTCCAGCAGCCTGAGAAGTTCCTGCTCCCTCAGAGAGCCCCGTTTCCAGCCCCCACAGAAGGAGGAGCAGCTCGCCCAGGTGAGCCAGGCGGGCGCTGGCCCTGTCCGCTGCATCCCGGCTCAGCGTCAGGCTCGGCACTGGGCACGCCAGCACAATGCCGAGGGCTTTCCCGTGGGGAGAGGCGCTCGTGAGAAATGGCTTGGTGGAGGATTTGGGTCTAAGCAAGGACGGGCTAATTCTTCATCTTCTTGTCATTAGGTAAACCATCTCCACAGGAGCCCGGGGGAGGCGTCGGCACAAACCCAGTAGCAAGGGAGAAGAGCCAGCTCACGCGTCCCAGAAGGTGCAGGTCCATGTCCTGCAGAGGAGACTCCGTGCTCGGTCCTCCTCCCCAGAAACGGGAGCGTGGGCAGAAACCCCGCAGGCATCTCAGCCCTGGAAGGATGGATGCTTCGGGAGCAGGCAGGTCTGCACAAGCTCTGCTCCTAGGAAAGCTCCCCACCGTTTTCCATGAACTCAGATGTAAGGCACGAGCTGCTGCTCTGCCGTGCCTACGGATGCAGCTCCTCTCCAAGCTCTGCCGCTGGTGTTCCCTGCCGCTGCTTCTCATGCCCTGAGCTGAATCCATGGTCCAGCTCCTTGCAGTCTGAGGGCCGGCCTTTCTTTGGAGACTGGGGCCAAGGGGCTGTATTTTAAGGTTCTGTCACTTTAACATTGGAGAATTTACTTTAGATATTGCTACCCTTAATACCAGTGTGAGTGTAGGATCCACCAGTGACCAGCCTCTGGGCTCAAAGCAAATGTGAAGGAGACTGAAAGAAGCTGGGATTTTTCCTGGCAATATCTTCTGAAGTGTTTTTCCGTGCAAATGGCTGTCCAAAGCATCACCGTGGACTCTGTGTTTGTTTGTAACACTTCAGTAAGCCCATGCTCCAGACCTGGCGTGTGCCCCACAACCGCATTACTCCCCTGTTGATGCTAAGCTGCTCGAGAAAGCCTCCGAGGGCAGGGGGGGGTGCTTGCCGCACCCCGAAGGTGGCGACTAGCGACTCGCTGGAAGGTTTGCTTCGGCTTGCTCGCTGCTGGTGTGTTTGCTCGCACTGCGGGTGCCCCCGGAGCCGGGCAGCGTCCTGCTGAGGAGCGCCCCTGTTCTGCAGCCCTGCCCTCGCAGCAGCGCCCGTCTTTGCTGTTCGGAAGTTTATTTCCAGTGAAAACAGGGAACAAATCGGGGTGGGGTAAAAGTTGGGCGAGCTGGCGTTTCGGGCCCTCTCGTGGATGAAGGGCCCGCAGCAGAGGGAGCGGGGTGTGGGGAGCAGCCCCGTGCGGGCAGCGGCGCGGGGCGGCAGCAGCCTTCGGGCTCAGCAGGATTTGTGCGATTTGCCTCGCTCTGCGCTGGGCCGCGATAGCTGAGCAGCCACAACGTACAGCACCGTGCTGCTGAGGGACTGCCGCGGTGCCTCGGTGCTGGCAAAATTATGGGGAAGTTTAATACGAAATCGATACTCAGCTGCATTTTCATAGTTGGGGGGGGATACAATACTAAAACCTCCCTTCTTTTAAACCTTTCGAGACTGTTTTGAAGAACCAGACGGACAGAGATGAAAATTACCTTTTAATGAGACAGCACTATAAGGGGGATGCTACAATACGGTGGAATTGGGGCTGTCCAAGGCTCTTCCTTTATGACAAGCAGGTATTTGCCTGTGTGTCCCTGCAGCACCCAGCCCTTTGCCTGCTCCCCGGGGGGGCAGAGCCGCTGAGCTGCGTGCCCCCCATCTCCCCCAGTAGCAGGCGGCAGCAATCCCCTTCACCACGGTGGCTTTGCTGTGAAACACGCCGAGCTACGGCACGGCCCCGCTGCCACGACCCCGGTGTTCTCCCTGAAAGAGCGGCCCCAGTGTGCACGGGACACAGCGGCTGTGGCTGAATCCAGGCGTGGGGGGGGGGGTTGCCCCTATCACACCCAGACGACTGCGGGCAAGCGACTGTGGCTGCCGGGGTCCGGCCCTGCCGCGGGTCGGTGTCGCTCCTCCGCCCTCGCTGGGGGGACACCGAGCTCGGTACAAAGTGGCACACAAACTGCTTATCGCTGTGTCCCCATGTATGTACAGAAAAAATCTCCCCATAGGTGTTTGTATGCATGCCCACCTCTTCAGATGTGTTCTATGGAAACACGCACATCTCCTTACGGCGCTGGTGAAATTGAGGGGTCGGTCGGACTTTTTTCCCTTCCAACGTTTGTTGACTCTGCTGAGTCCCTGGTACGTATTCATTTAAAACCGAACTGTACGGACATTTGGCCTGTTTCTGAATCACTGCTCGCGTTTGATTCCTCGTAAAACACTGTTCTGGTTTCACTGGTAAGTTAAACGGCGGCTACTGGAGATACACAGGCTGTAAAAGAGTCACCGAGATGATTGCTCAGGGTCATTATCCTGCGCTTCTGCAAGTGTTTGAAAATCTAACACAAAGTCATGGAAACAGGGGCCACATCACAGTTAGGAATCCCAGCTTCCAGGGCAATTCCAAGCCTTAGCGGGAGGCGGCTTGTTCAAGGCTGCTTCAAAGTCAGCCCTAAGCTCCCCACCTCTGTGTTCTGGAAAACTGAGCTTTGGTGGGGAGAGCAGGGAAGGGCACGGGGACAGGTCCGCAGCTCTGCTGAGCGCCGTGCGGGGTGCTGCACATGCGGGTCCTCAAGCCGTCAGTCTGAGTCATTGCGGGGCTTCACCAGCCACTCGTCAGATGGAAAAGTTGGTAGCCCAGGGGACTAGCTACCTAAAATAGCCCCATGGCTTGTCTGCCTGTTGAGGTGTGACAGTACAGAACCGTACAGAAAAAGACGGAGAGGCTGTTTGCCTGGGCGCCCGCAGGTCTCGTTACAGCCCCGAGGGGGCCTGGCACACTCGCAAAACGAGTTGGTGTCGCAGTGTACGGAGCTGGCCATGTTGGACCTGCTCATGGACCGCCCTCCTGTTGCCTTTTTGGCCAGATCATGGATGTCGTTGTTTAACCCGGCTGGCAACTCAGCACCACGCAGCCGCTCGCTCACTCCCCCCTCCCTCAGTGGGATGGGGGAGAGAATCAGGAAGGAAAAAAAAAGTTAGAGCCGTGGGCTGAGATAGAGACAGTTTAATAAGGGAAAATAATAATAATAGTAATAATGAGAAGGGTAAGAGAATATACAGAATATACAAAATGAATGATGCACAACGCAATTGCTCACCACCCACTGACCAATGCCCAGCCCATCCCGGGCCGCGATCACTCTCCCCGAGCCGCAATCACTCTGCCCCCAACTGACCGACTGACCCCCCCAGCACGCCGTTCCATGGACTGGAATAGCTCTCTGGTCAGTTGGGGGCAGCTGTCCTGGCTGTGCCCCCTCCCAGCTTGTTATGCCCCTGGCCGAGCAGGAGAAGCTCAAAAAGTCTTTGCGTAGCCTGAGCACTGCTTGGCAACAGCTAAAAACATCCGTGTGTTACCAACATTCTTCTGGTACTAAACCCAAACCCCAGCACTATGCTGGCTACTGTGAAGAAAATTAACTCTATCCCAGCCGAAACCAGGACACTGGAAGAACCCAGTTCTCTTTTCATCAGATGCACAGAAATCCTTCCTAAGTCTGTGCCCACCTGTCCGATTGTTTTAATGCAAAGCCAGGCCCTTAATGTCACAACAGTTTTGGTTTCATTTCTAAGCAGCTAGAAATCCGTATTCCGAAGCAGCTGTGTGAAGATCTGAAGGAAGGGCTAGCGCAGAGCCCGGGCGCCTGCAGGGAAGCAGAGGGCCTGAAGGCGCCCGGGAAAGGCGAGCCTGGCCGGTGGAGGTGACGGCACCCAGAGGGCGGCAGGCGCGATGTGACGGGGAACCCCGCGATCAAGCACCGGTCGTGCCTCGTGAGGCAGCTATCCCAAAGGTGTCTCAGGGCTGTGGTCCTTTGGGATGGTGCTGTGCCCCGAATCCAGGGCTGGGGGCGCGGGTCGGAGCCGTGGCAGGGCGGTGGGGATGGACAGAGCCAGCAGTGCCCGAGCTCCATTTCGGACCAGCGCTGCTCCTGGGAGTGCCAGAGGGGCTGTGACCCGCTCTGGTGGTGGGGGGAGCCCCTCTGTGGGCACCAGCGCTGGAGATGAACTGGGGTGCCTGTTGGGAGGGGGGAGCTCTGGGACTGGAGGGGCAGAGGGCGGGCATTGACCACGGACGAGGTGCCCATGGAGGAGCAGCTCTCTGGGTCTGAGGACGGGAGATGAAGGGTTTCTGCTTCCCCACCACAGAGGCTGGTAGGAGAGGAGGGGAGCCCTGCCCGTGTGTTGGCTCTTCCCTTCCCCATCAGCGCTCCCTGAGCCGGTGGCCGTCAGCATGGAGGAGCCAGCACTGGAACGTGTCAGCACGGTGGGCACCTTGGAGGGGGCCGGAGGGATGGAAGGGCGGTGTGTTCCTAGTGCTGTATCACCACCCCTCCAACAGCACCAGCATCTTAGAGAGGTTTAGAGCACAAGAAAAGCGTTGTTCTTGGGCAGTGCTGAGTGCCCCCCGTACTTCGCTGCGTGTCCTTTGCTGGGGACGTGGCTGAGGAGCTGCAGCGGCTCGGCCTCCGTGGTGGGCAGCCCCGGGGGCACTGCTGGCGCACGCTCCTGCCCGGCCGCACCGGGGGGCTGCGAATGACCCCTCTGCCCCACCCGGGACCCCTGCCTGCTCCCGGGGGGGGACGCAAGGCTGCCTATCCCTCTGGCCCCTCCAGCAAAGCCAGCACCCAGCTAGGGAGGAGGCTGGAGCAGAGCATCCTTTGTGACCCCCCCGGGCACACGTGAGCGGCCGCCAGGGCAGGGGGGGTCTGGCTCGCCTTCCTTCGGCTCGGCTGCGAGGGGGTTTGGGTCGGGGTGCATGTGGGGGTGTGGGGCATCACCCGTGCGGAGGGGGGCGAGGGGCTGCTGGGGCTGCGGGGCCCCAAGCCCTGCTGTGTGCTCTGACGGGAGATGTTTTTTGTTTCTCTGGGTTTGTTTGGAGATGAGTCACTGGTTTCAGAAGCGTCAGAGAGGGTTGCCTGAGGAACTGAGATGAACTGGGTCTGCTTTCAAAGGCGCTCAGCAGGGCGGCTGTGAGCAGGAGAAGGGGAAGCGGCTTTGAGTCACCGCGGTCCCCACGTTGCTCAGCGTGCTTTAGCCCGTAAGCAGATGCCAGCCCGGAGATCAAGCTTGCTTGCTCAGGAAAGAGGAGAGAGCTTTCCCCCTACCATGCATTGCTTTTTAAAGGTTATTTTTCTGAATGGGCACCAGGGAGGAGGTGAGAGAGACATAAACCAGGGGCACAGACCGGGTCAGTGCTGCCCCGTAACCCAGAGGGGTTCCCCCGGATCTGTCTGGATGTTCATTCCCCTTCCCTGTGGCGAAGGACGGACGGACAGACATCCAATACTGCCCCTGTTGTGCTGCTGTGACAGGCAGCGTGGATCTGTCCCTGCCAGGAGAGGCGTGGGGACCGCAGGGATGCCTCACGTGTCACCCACAAACCTGCCCCCAGGGCTGTGCACCAGGCGGTTCTCTGGTGCAGGATGCTGCGGTTTGAGGGATGGATGTTTCAGATGGGAATGTGCCAACGCTTTGGCTATCCAGGGGAACGAGCGGATCCCCTGGAGCTGGGGGTTGCCCCGTGCTGCTGTTTTCCTGGCACCAGGAGTTCCTCTGCTCTGGCAAGCGCCTTCCCGAGACGGCCAGGGGGGCACGGGGAGCTCGCGTGCGCTGTAACAGCTCAGTGCAAAGAGGGAACGTCAGCTGGAAATGTGAACTTCTGTGGCACTGACAGCAGCTGCAGGTTGAAACAGTTTGAGCTTGGGCCACAATATATCATTCTTTTTCTTTGCAGATATCTGCCAAATATAAAAACATTTAATGGCCTTTGAGCAAGCGCTCCGCAAGGGCTTGCGGGGGCCCTTGGGGGCAAGGCACCGGGGCCGCTACGAAACAAGAACGAAACCAGCCCCCTTTCACTGTTCCATCCCAAAGCATTGCCGGTTCTTCTTCAGATGTGGAAAACAACCGCTTTCCTGCCTGCTGCATCGCCAGCATCTCCTGCAAAATCTGGGGTCTTGGCATGTGGAGGGGACAGGCTTCACCCTGCAGCCGGGGCTGGCCGGGGAATGCCACTCACCAACGGGTTTATAGCTCTGGGATAAACCAACATTACTCAAATATTACTTAGAATTACCTTTACTGAAGTAACGGGTTAGCTGGCACGGACTGTGAGCTGCAGAGGCACAGAGATCGGTCTTGTTGCTGATACCACACCGGGCCGTTGCTTTGGGGTTTTACGGTCACACGTTGTGTTGTGGCGCAGGACGGGGATGGCCGGGCTGAGACGCTGACAGAAACCTCCTCGCATGCCAGAAATCTGAACTCAGTATTTTTTTCCATGCCGTCGGGTGCTGGATGCAGATGCAGGTCTGCCAGGCTGCTCTAGGGCCGGGCTTCGGCGGCTCTGGGCGGCGAGCGGTGAAACTGCACCCGCGCGGCGTCCCCTGCCAGCGGCACTGGCTGCAGCCCAGTCCTGCGGAAATCCCTTTTTGGTGAAAAGCTGAGATTTACTTTTTTAAAAAATTGTTTGTGAGATGACGACAATGTGGAAAAAAGTCCTTTAATCCTCACCGGATGGACGGCCATGCTGCCCAGGGCATAGCCATCTGCCTGCTTTGCAAGGGAAGGCACTTCCCAGGCTCGCTCGTTCCCACCTGGTTTCCTTGCTTTTCCCTCCATTTCACCTCCCAGTGCCCCCAGGGCGCCGTCGGAACCCCCGGTCCGGGTGGGCACCGTCCCCTGTGCCGTGTGATGGCTCTGCATGCTCAGCAGGGCGGTGGGACACTCGCGAGGGGCAGGTTTCAGCTCAGGTCTCAGCCTGCCCGGCGCAGGGAGGGCTCACGCTGTTTTCTGAGCCCCCCAGCCTCGCAAGCCCTGCCAGAGAGGGGGGCGAAGGCGGCGTGGAGCGCTCCAGCCCCCAGCCGGGCGAGGCATCTCTGCGACCCTGCACCTTCGCCAAGCCCTCCCAGATCTCCTCTCCAGCCCCTGCCGTCTCTGAAGTGACACGGTGGTTTGCAAGAGCGCACGGCGTCCTGCCTGCTGTCCTCCTTACGGAATATTTCACTTTGCCCCTAAAATTGCCGGTACTTCTGCTCGACGGCAAGGTGAGGCGTCACAGGACTTAAAAAAGAAGCGAGTGAGATCTCTACCAACCAGCCAGTCCAGGTACTCTGAGACACGGGTGAAAAACGTGTGCTCCCCGTTGTGCTTTGGGCATGGCAGAGCACCTGAAGGATGGGGGATGGACGGACGGACGGACGTGGTTCCTGGCGCCGCGGGAGGCGTAGCCGGTGGCTCTGCCGTGCCGGTGCCCTCGCCAGCCTTGTGCTCACTGGTGAGCTGATGCGGAAAGGGGCAAGTAGGAGGGGGAGAATAAACTTGCTGTGTCAGAGGTAGGATTAAAATCAGCCATGCAAAAAAAGCAAACAGAAAAAAAGCTGTGCTAGGAGTTAAATTTTCCTTATCTCGTATCTGAATGGTCTGGCCCACCACGCTCACTGGTTTGCTTGCCCTGAGTTTCTGCTGAGGTTGGGATGTGATCTGCAAGGCTCTGCAGCCCAGAAACGGGCTTGTTTCCAGTGTAATAGGAGACACGGGCTTCTTTTTTTGAATTATACTGATTTAAAAACTCATTCTGCTCCTTTTGCAGTCCCTGGCTCAGAAGCTGTTCCCCGTTCCGCGGGGGGCGCTCCCGGCCTCAGCCGGACACCCAGCCCTGCGCCGCCTCCGCTGCTGTTCAGAGGCAGAGCCGTTACAAACGGCACGCGACAGCGCCGAATTAAACCGCCGTGATGGCACGTACCAGGCTGCGCCGAGCTGCCGCGGGGCTAGCGGAGCCAAACCCAAACGGCTCTCACCCGGGTGTGTGCCGTGCCTGCAGCGCCGGGGCTTTGTAAAGGTGCGTGAGAAGTCTCTGCGGAGACAAACGCGCGTAACCTGCCGTTTGTTACCTCTCTGCTCTGAGCGCGCTAGCTTTGCTTTGCCCTCCTGAAGGTGCAAATGCAGCCGGGGTTCACTGTGACGAACCCTGGTTGTTGTCCCCAGCGTTTGTCCGGCTATCTGCCGATGCCCGTGTTGCAGACCCGTCCCATCGGGACGCACAGCGCTGGCTGGCCGGGGGCATGGGGCTCCGGCCATCGGCTGCAGAGCTGCGCGGCGGCGGGGGGGCTCCTGGTCCTGGCGCGTTTTGGACTTGGCTGGGGTGAGGTTGCCAGAGGTGGCAAGCTGCGCTGCCTCAGGGCTCGCCCGAGGCTCGCCCGTCCCCCTCTTGCATTGCTCACCCGTGACAAGGGGACAGGCAGCCGGGGACAGGCAGCCAGGGACAGGAGTGGGGACAGGGGCTGGGTCCCCTGCTCTGCCATGAAACCCAGGAGCTGGGAATCTGCTGGGGCTTCTCAGAACCCAAAGGGTACCAAAGGCTGCGCTGCACTGAACACCGGGACAGACAATAACTGGAGTGGAAAAACAAACCAGTGCCACGTTACCAGTGCCATGAATTCTCCCCAATGTGTTTGCTGCTGGGACAAAATCCTTCAGAAAAGAGGCACCCCCATAGTGATTTTGGCGGGACAGCTGGCCACATGGGTCAGCCCGCGCCCTGGCCAGCACAGACTGGGGTGTGATGCCGGCTGGGATCGCCCTGCTCCGGGGCGGACCATGGGCTTGGCTCCCTTGGCGAGACCTTGGCTGCAGCACGGTGTCGGGCGGGCGCACGAAGCCGATGCCTCGGGGGGCAATGGCAGCCACCCCGCCTGCCCAGCCGGGTGGGCTTGGTGCATGGCGCCCAGCCGGGCATAGCGTGGCCACCGTGGCCACCCGCCTGCAGCCCCCGCCGTCATCCTCTGGCCCCAGCCAGCCAGGGAGGGTGCAAGGACAACGCCTGGCTGAGGTTCTCCCCAGCAGCCCCTCGTGGCCCTTCCTCCAGGCCCTGTGCTGGCGCCGCTGCCCGCTCCCTGCATTGCTGGGCCAGTCTTTGCTCCCTCCAAACGCAGCGGCTCTGGCGGTGTTTTCAGCTCCTGCTCTCCAGCCATGGCCTTGGGCTCCAGCTTTCCTCCCTGCGGCTGGGAAGGAAGCCGTGCACCAGCACCATTATCCAATGGGAGCATTATTTTCCCGTCTTTGCCAAAAAGTAATTCAAGCAATGCAAGGGGTGCTAAGCAAGGGAGAGAACGAACCAGCGGAGTCCAGGCGAGTGTCTGGAGCAAGCGGTGCCTGGGGGCCAAATCGTTACGGAGAGGGGCAGCGGTTGTGTGCAGGAATGGGGAAATTAAGCAGATTTCTTTAATTCTGAACTCTGCTGTGAGCACAACACATACCGGGCGCCCTGGTGATCTGCTAGAAGAGATTTATGTAACGCGCACCTAAACCACGCGTCACGTGGCTGGCTTTCCGGTCTCGCACTGTTTGATCGCTCGGAGGGGGTGCGCTTATTTTAGTTTCCTCGGCCACGCCGCAGCGTTTAGCAACGCTGTTTTAAATGCCCTCCCGCCAACATGGCTCTGAGAAGGCTCGTCCAGCAGAACCACAACGCCAACTTGGTGGGCTTTGGTGCCGGCCCCGCCGGCAGGGAGCAGGCGCCGCTGGTGGACAACAGGAGGATCCAGCACCTGGCCAACACGGTGGGGACGCTGCCCCGCGGGCGCAAGGTACGGAGCGGCCCCGGGGGCTGGCGGCTCCGTTCTGCCCCGAGAGCCGCTTGCCGCCCGCCTTCGCAGGCGTGGGTGGGAACGCCGTGCCCCGCGGGGCTGCGCGGCGCCTGTTTTTGGGGTGCTAGGAGGGTTAGCGGCGGGCGCCTTTAGCCTAGCCGGTGTGGGGATCGCGATGGGATCTGCGAATGCCGGCAGCGTGGGAAGGGGAGAGGGGAGCCCGCGGCGAGGCGCCCTGCTGCGGGGGCTCTTGCAGCCAGGTCCTGCCCCGGCTGCGCTTCCTCTGCGTTCGCAGCGGAGCCGCCGGCCAAAAGAGGCTCTGGCTGCCGGGCGTTCCTTCGAACTGCGCTCACCTCGGCGTAGCGGCCGGGCTGGGCTGCGTGCTGCGCTGCAGTGCTGACAGAAAGCGCTACCAGGAAGGATTTCCATCCGGATTTTGGAGTATTTGGCTACCACTCTTGGGGCCGGCTGGGCTGGCTCTCTCGTCGGGGCGTTCCCCCCCCGAACCCAATAACACATTTGCACACATTGCTGCGGTTCGCAACTGGATTGCCACAAATCTCTCTCTTGCTGTTGCTGCAAGTTGCCAGCTGAGCAATTCCAGCTTTGGTCTACTTGGCCAGCAGGAAGAAGCCTAAATAGAAAGTGTTTGAGGCACCGAGAGCATTACCAGGGAACGGGTGCGTGATATCCGGGCCCCTGAGGCGTTGCTTTGCCCAGCCGCAGAAACGCGCTTATTCCTTTTCTCTGTCCAAGAGTTGGGAGATGAAGGAAAGCCAGGGCCAGACCAACCTCGGGAAGGCTGCTCTGGGTGGTGTCCCGCTCCCGTGGCCATGGTGGAGCAGCCCGGTGTGTGGGCATCGCTGCTGGCACGAGGGGGGGCTGCCGGTGACAGCTGTGACGTGGCTGTGCCGGTCACAGATGAGTCACAGCGCGGGCATCAGGCCCGGGGACCGCCCCGCATGGGCTGTACCCAGCGCTTGCCCGCCGCGGGGGCCAGCACCCAGCTGCGTGCCCCCCCCCCCCCCCCCCCGAGCTCCTCCTCCCGGTGCACGGGCTGTCGTCACACGCGTGCTGTCCCCCCCCTCCCTCCCCTCCCCAGGTAAATGCATCCGTATGCAGCAGGGTCTTTCTGGAGCTGTCGCTCCCCGGCGCCGTTTTACACCGCTGAAGCCCGGGACATTTGGTTGCACTAAACTCTGCAAACGTTTTAGTGATGACGTAGTTCCTCGTTCGTGTTCACCCCTACGGGAAGAGCCGATGTTTAACCGGCATTTCCCAGGGAGCTCCTCAGGCACAGGTCTCCCTGCGAGTGTGGGTGCTGGCGGCCGTGGCCACGCACGCATCAGCTTGGAAATGCGAGGCGGCTGCCACAAGAAACGGCAGCGATGACGACTGCCTGCGGGTACCTTAACTTAGGTGCACCTCCCCCGCCTGTCCTGATAGGCATCAAGGCTATGAACTCCCACGGATTTTTAGGGGAAAGCTGCAAGAGAACGGTGTGGCCTTGGCATAACAGAGGCGTGATTCGGGCGCTCTCCCGACAACAGTTACGGCGTTAACGGGAGCGATGGCAACCCCTGGCCTGCAAAATGGTGGCGCCGCACCCCTTTCAGCATTCTGAAGGGTCCGCACTGTCGGGGAGACACCCCGGTGCTCTGTGCCCGTCAGCCCCTGTCCTCCCACGGGAGCACCATGCCTGTGCCCAGGGACGGAGCAGCCCCACTGCGGCCCGTGGGCATCCCCAAAGAGGGAATGTTCCTTCTCTTGCTTGAAAACACAGGGCTGCCATGTAGGTTGGGTTTTGGGGGTTTTTTAGTTATGCAAAATGAGCCAGCAGGGCGGTGGGCATTGGGAGGACCGGTGTGGGGGGGTCGTCTCTGATGCCCTGTCGGATGCAGCCATGCCTCCTGTCTTCCCCATTTCTGCTGTCCTCGGAAATTCCCCCCGGCAGCTTTGGGAAAGAGTGCCCTGCTCCAAGCACTTCTGCCATCAGAACGTTTTCCTTGGGGTTCAACCTGAATTTTTTCCCACTTGCTCTTGTGCTTTTTCACAGCCACTTCCATCACCCTCAATAGCACCCTCCTTCAGGGGTCTTCCAGCAGGGGAGGTCTCCCAGCCCACCCCCTTCTGGCTCCCAACAGCTCTCCCCTCCAAAGCAGGTGTTTGTGAGTTTCTGAAGGCTGATTGTGAAGGTGTCAAATTATCACCCTGATGCAAAAAAAGAAAAAGCCTTGCCTTGCTTCATCTGACATTGGCTGGTGGTCACTCGGCTCTCAGCTTTAGCTTCTTGCAGGGAAGATTGGATAGCCAGCGGGTGGCCAATTCTTTCTAAAAAACTTGGAACAGGTACCGCGTTGCTGTCTCCCAGCGCGGATGCCCAGACCTTTTCTGGAGGCGAACACTGAGATAATATTGTGGTGTGCTAAGTGTACCCATGTTGTTTTCGGTTTTTTTATTATTTTGGAAATAATCAACTTTATATTTAAAAGATTTGGAAAAATGGAAGAGCTGACCTGTGGCCAGTTTTCCAGGGCTTCATTTCCAAGCTAATAAAACCAAACATGGATTCCTTCAGCAACCACCTCTTGCAGGTTGAGGCCACCCTTGATGCCAGAATGGGCCGCAGCCGACGCTTCGCCTTGCCGCAGCGCCAGTTTAACGTCCTCCACAGGCGCTGACAGCAGACCCGGTACCGCACCAGACTCCTCTCCAACACGCTTGGAGAGGGGCCGCAGGGTGGAGGAAGCCCCCCGGGCAGGAGGGAGCACCATTGCCAAGCCACGCAGGGTGCAGTCGGCACGGCCGTGGCTGTTGGCCACTAACCCTCCGCGGTGCTGGCCGGGCTGGCCTCAGCGCCTCACAGGTGGCTTGGGACGCGGTGATGAGCCGCATCCTGGGCCTAACTGCATTTCCTCTTTTTCTGAAAGTTTAACTTCTGAACTGAGTTAACTGAGGGAGAGGCGGGCTTGGTGCCAGCTAGGGGTGGGATGCCACCAGCTGGTTTCGGTTTTCTCTAAACTGCTGAATTTAGCCACGTACCTCAAGGGACCATGAACCTACTGACCCTTTTCCTCTCCGATTTCTGGTTGCAGCTTGCCTTAGCCAGATCCAGCTCCTTGGGCGACTCCTCCAGGCCACAAAGGTATGAAGATGTTCTTGTATCATCACTGCTGTTCCCTTAACGGGTGTCCTGGGTGTCTTCCCCTTTAGCAGCCCTGGTGGGATAGGGGAGCGAGGTGCCCGACACCTGGGATGTGCGGGTAAAATTGGGACATTGGGCTGAGCAAGGGAAGCGCAAGCGCCCCCGTGCCGCCCGAGGGGAGGCGTGCTGACACCCTGCTCGCGGGAGCACGGTTGGGTTGGTTACAGCTATGGGGTGCGTGAAGCGTGGCACCCCGGCAGTCATACGGAATTCAGTGTGTTCTTCTTGCAGGCACCTCGTTGCTATATTAAAAGAAGATAAAGAGACGTTCGGGTTTGAAATCCAGGTAAAACTTAAATGACAAGTCGATTCATTTAAAAATAAAATACGGTGTCGCATCCTCAAAATCAGGTTAAGACAGCACGGAGCAGATAGAGAGGCCAGTCCGCTCCTGGTGGAATGTGAAGGGCTTACAGCAGTCAGACAGAAAACAGATGCATTGCCAAGGACTTTTTCATAGCGAGGGTCACCGATGAGAATTTCTGGCCTTCTCACAAGTCATGAGCTGAATGTAGGAGAAATCTCATCCAGACCCAGACGTGAGGCAATGGAAATGCTTCGTACCTCCGTGAGCGAGTATTTTGGGGAGAATTGTATATGAGAATATTTTCATATAAAAAGAGAAAGATCAAAAAATATCTCTCTCTAAACCCCACCTTATTCCAGCATTTTACTGCCTCCTTTAGCATATGCAGAGACACCGGTATTTCTGAAGTAGATGTACAGTGTTGGCATGTTTTTTAATAAATAATTGCTAAGCGTGACTTTTGGGGGGCTAGATCACCTAGGAAGGTATTCTGTGGGATGTAAAGTCAGTAAATCATCGCACAGGAAACGCAGAATCTTACCAGGAGCACTGCGGAGGGAGATTTTTCTCCTGTAGAGTTCTGTGAGAAGGGCAGCTCTTGGGTCAGCTGGCCTGCTAAAATCCTGCTTATAAATAAAAGATGATCCCACGGATAAACCGAAGTCATTTTGGGGGTAGCAGGTTGTGGCGAGGAGCCTCTTCCGTGAGCCGTGCCCACGAGACCCTGGCACGTCGTCCCTCCGCTGCGTTCACCGCGGCGGCAGGCTGTCTCCGAAGCGCTCGCCTGTATCTCTGCGCAAGGGGAAAACAGTATTTTCAGGGAAATTAGGGTATTAGGACAAGCTTAACTTTCTCAAATTTGGTTCTGTGACTAATGAGCGGGTAAGCATTCAGCTCGTGAGCAGTGGAAAGCTTTCGGAAGGGAGGATAATTGAGTCAATTATTGGGCTTTTATATAAGTTGTCAGGGCAGATTTTCCTTCTGTGTGACATTCTGATTAAAAATAATTGTTCTTGGCACATTTCCTGCCTGAATGCACATTCAGCGCGGGCCCTTCGCTAGAAAAGCCGGGCTATGGAAAGGCAGCATCTGCCTGGTACTAAGGATAAGCCGTTATTTAGGAGCTGTGATTTCATTGCTACAAGTTGGATGGAGGCGAAGCAGAGCGGGATGATGTGAAGCTCTAGGTCTACCATCTGCAGGGAGCTGGTGAGAACTGCAGTGGTGGCCGAACACTGGGGCTCCTGCTGCGTTGCTGCTCTTACATCCCACTCACGCCTGGGGCGAGCCCAGGGGCGAGCCGGACACCGTGCGGCTCCCGAAGTGCCTGGGTGTTTGCAGTGTGGACACCCCGGTAGCACCACTCTCAGGGGAGAGCCACCTAAAATCTGGGTGTCCCCCCCCAAACCACGGCCCAGCCACCTTCCGCAGCCCGTGGGGAGGTGGTGGCACAGGAGGGGAAAGCCTCCCCTCCTGGCCGGAGCGCTGCTCTTGGGGGGGACGTTGAGATGCCTCTGTCTGGACGGCTCTGGTTAGGTGTGAGGAATCCCATCCTGCTCGTCCAGCTCGCACCGCTCAGGCTGGGCCCATCTTTCAGGTTGGGAGGTGAGCCCTACCACTCTGAAATAGGTTAAAAAAAAAAAAAAAAAAAGGCAAGTGAGACCGGCAGTGGCGCGTCCGCCCAGACCCCCATGTTTCACTTGGCGCTCTCTTGGTTTAGCCAAAAGATTTGTTCTTGGTCTCGGGGCTGAAATCACGGCAGTGGTGTGACTTGGGCAGGTAAGCTCTGAGCTCACCCCATCTTCACCCCTACTTGTCCCACGCTGACTGAGGACTTTGGGAATCTAACGTGAGTTCTTATATCTGGGTTAGACGTGGCTGTCACGGGTGTTCAGGAAGTTCAGCTCCAGCCTTAAATCTTGGTCGGAAGCTGGTTGCCTGTAACTGAGAAGGCGTTTCCCGTCCCTGCAGGAGCTGCTCAGGTTGCATCGCCCACCCTGGCCTTTTTCTAGATCCGCGTCAGCGCTGGTAGTCACGCGGCGGCTTTGTACTTAGAACAAAGTCAGGAATAAGGAGCACGTTCGAGGGGGTGTGGGGACATGTGTGAATACCGGGTTTAGGAGGCCAAAAGAGCAAAAGCAGGTTCAACTCTTCTTGCTTTTGAGGTCTTGTTGCAAACAGATCTATCCGGCAGCGCCAGCCGACCTCACGTGGCGTTCGCAACGAGCCGGTGACGCTTGGAAAGCCGGCGTCACGCCCTGCCGTGCTGTGACTGGGGACACAAAATGTCCTTCCAGCAAGCAATCCGCGTCCGCGCTCACAGATATTCTGGACTGAAGTTACGGAGCTTTTGATAATGAATAATCCAACTTGCTTTAAAAATGTGCAAACAGACTATTAATTTTTAAATGGTTTTCATGGCTGTAACATCGGTAACACTGTCACTTTGTTGTTAACAGACTATTAGGTTTCCGAACCCAAACGATTGCTCCCTGGAGGTATGCACGTGCGTCTGCAAAATTCAAGACGAAAGTCCTGCTCACCTTTCTGGCCTTCAGACTGGTAACTGTCCCTGGGATTTTCCCACCCTGGGTGCTCTCGCCTTGCTTTTCTCCCAGTTGCTGTCATGGGAGAGCATGTGGAAGGCGTGCGGGTGCTGTAGATGCTAATTTTCACCTCTCCGTGTCTCCAACAGGCGATATCCTCGCCAGCATCAATGGCGTGAACACTGATGGCTTTAGTCACAAGCAAATAGTAGACTTGATAAAGTCTTCAGGGAACTATTTAAGGTAGGGGTCCCTCCCTCAGATGGTTTTTAGCTTAACGGCCTCTCCCGCTGGAAGCCGAGAGAGCTTCTACCCTGCAGCCCTGTGCTGTCTCAGAGGCAGAAACCCCCGGTTTGCTGTGCGGGCCGCCTCGGGGGGCCGGGGGGGGGGGGGGGGGGGGGGCACGGCTGTGCCCCGACCCCCGGCCCGGGCTGCGGTGTGGCGCGGGGCCGGCAGCCCTGGCCACCCTCGGCGCTCCGCTGCGCCTCGCTGCCAGCATCGCCTGTTCCTCGCAGGTTGGAGACCATCAACGGGGCCATGCTCCTGCGGAAGACGGAGCTGGAGGCCAAGCTGCAGCTGCTGAAGGTACCGTAATGCACTGGGCGATCTGCTGTTGTGGGGTCCATGCTAATGGGGGGGGTGGGGGGTGTCCGTGGGGCTGAGTCCCACGGGAGGCAGACACCCCTGTGTGCCCTGCTGCCAGTACCCCCTGCCGATGGTCCCTGTAATATTTTCTGTGTATTTTTTCATCCTATTTCCCCCCCCAATTATTTCTGTAGCTCTCTAAGTATTTCCATGTCTGTCTGTGTCTCAGCAGTGCCCACTGGTAGGCATCCCCCCCCCAAGAACGGGCAGCGTTCCTGGGTGCTCCGCAAAAAAGGGAAGGCGGGCTTGCACAAGCGGAGCCCGGGATCCCGCTGACAGCACCTCCTGCTTGCAGAGCCCGAGGCAGCCGGGCTGCACCAGGTTTTTGGCTGCCGGCACCCCAGTGTGCCCCTTGGGTCACCCCACTGCAGCCACAGCGCTGTGGGTGCCCCAAGGGCTGGGGCTTTGCCAAAGCCTGGACTCTGTCGACCTGAGTGCTACTCTGTGCCAAAACCTTCCACGCAGGAGTATGGTACCCGAAAAAGTGCATTAAAAATGAACCTGGCTGGAATAACCCTCCTGCCAAATGGGTCAGGCTTGCCGGAGCTGAGCAGCAGGGACGGCACCTGCCGTCCAGGCCATTGCCTCTAAAATACAAGTCCTGCCATGGGGGGAGATTTCACGTTTCGTGTTCAGCGTGTTTAAAACAAAGATTATTTCCTTGGGTTTGAGGTGCCTTTATCAGAGCAGAGCACAGGGCGCTGTCATTTGCCGCATGACGCCGACGCTGCAGATGTGATGTAAGCCCTAGCGGTGGGTGCTGGAGGGTGAGGAAAGGGGGGGTCCCTCGGGGGGTCCCTCCCAACCACCGCCAGTCTGTGGCTGGGGGGTGCTGAGGGCTACAGGAGATATCTTGGCCACCATCACATCAGCCTAGGAGACGGGCAGGGCCAAGGGGACCAGGGCAAGACCTCCATGAGCTTGCTGTCCCCTCCAAGGCTCTTGGGGGGGGGGGGGGGTTGGGGGGGGGGTTTTGGTTCCCCCCCGCTCCCGGGTGGTGGGGACGGCTGGGAGAGCCGAGCCCGGAGGCAGCGCTGGTGCCAGGATGAACCCCTGCATGCCCGGCAGGCGTGGAGCTCTGCGTGGCCGTGTCCCCTGCGTCAGGGCCGGCGGGAGCTGGGGAGGTGGCTGGGGATGCCGAGACCGCCTGGCCGCATGGCTAGTCCAGACGTGGCCAGAAACGAGCCAGAGCCCAGAGCCAGAGAGCTCACCACTCTGCTAATGAGCCCACGGCAGCCGGGTGCTTCCATCCCGGCCACCGCCCGTGCTCCACGGCAAGCCACTGGGTCTGGGCCCTTAGGAATCCGGATGAAATAACCGGCAGAGTCACCAGAAATGGGTCACCCTCCCACCCCACCACTTTCCAGGGAAATTATAAAGCCAAAATCTCAAAATCTGCTGTGAAATGTCTCAGGCGGGGAGGTTTTAGATAGCGGCTGTTTCCCAGAAGCGCCGAGCCCCTGCGCCAAGCGCCGTTACAGAGCAGAATACGGGTGTGATCCTGGCCTCGCGCGCTCACACCAGCGCGGCGGCAGCGGAAAGAACCTAATTCTGTTCATACCCGCCCTGGTGCCGTACCGAAGGGTGTGCTCGGTTGCTGCAAACCGCAGCGAGACACGGCCGTGCTGTGCATCGCAGGCTGACGTGCGGTGGCACACGCGTGTCCTGCCCCGGGAGCACGATACCCGCTCCGTGCCCCAGTTGTCCTGGCAGCCCCCCCACCGCGATGCTTTAATTAGAGGGGGGGAGCCAGGACCAAGAGGTGGTCGCTCTTTTGGTTGGGTCTGGATGGGGATAAAGAAAATCTTTGGGCAACTCCCCAGCGCCTCTTGCGTACAATTTCCTAGCTTTAGTTTAGTTTGGGGTTTTTTTGGCTCAACTGTGCAATGGTTTGTTTTTACACCAAAAGCTGACCTGCAACGGAGGGAAAGGAAAACGTTGCTTGCTGTTGGCTGGTGCGTGGCACGGAGTGGTTGCGAGGCTCTTTGCAGGGCTCGGGGGGGGGGATGCCCGCTCCCGGCGGGGGGCTGGGGCGCCGGGGGGCTGGAGGAGGGCAGCCTGTGCGGCCGGAGGCAAGCAGCGCGCTCCCCAGATTCCAGGCTTCTGCTTTTCAAATCGCGCGCGTGCCGTTCCTCAGCCGACGCACCCTGGCCGGGAGCAGGATCGCGCTTTCCGGAGGAACTTTGCCGAATGCTGGGAAAGCGGTCTCGGCAAAAAAGAGGGACGTGCCAGTGCTGCCTTGCGGGTGGCCTGCGCCCCCTGAGCGCGCCGCTGTCTGTACAAGCGGTGCCGGCTCCTGCCCAGCCCGTGGTGACAGAGCCCGTGGTGACAGAGCCCGTGGTGACAGAGCCCTCTCTCTCCTCCTCAGCAAACCCTACGGCAGAAGTGGGTGGAGTTGCGCTCGCTGCTCTTGCGGGAACAGCGCCTGCTGCACGGTACGTCCTCCTTTCCGGGTCGGAAACCACAGCGCTGCCGCGTTCTTCTGCAGAAATGCTCTCTGAGCACTACAAAGCAATTCTTTAATCTGATTTTCGTTTAGCTTTCTTTTTCCCCTGTTAACGAAGGCATGGGGTTGGCCCCCGGGAAAGCTTTTTTTTTCCCCAGGACTAATGAATTTGGATGCTGCTTGACTCATGCAGACCAAGGGCTCTTTTGCATGAGTTCTAAGAAAGGAGTTGATGCGGGTTGCAAAGTTTTTTTCCGCTCTTATTTTGGACTTATCAGGGGGGAGCTGTGTTTGGTTGGGGTTTTTATGGGTTGCCCAGGGAGCAGCTCTGATTCTGCACGTGGGGGAGGGCAGGGGCAGAGACCACCCCACAGCTGGGGAGCGGCTTCCCACGAGGGGACGGGGATGCCGGCATGGCGTCCCTCTGTGCCACCGCGGCGCAGGCGTCCTGCTTTCCATCCTCGAGCAGGCGCCGGTACATAACGCCCCTCTTCGCCTTCTGCTTCCAGGGGAGGCGAACGAGAACGCTCTGCTGGGCGCGCTGGAGCTGGACGAGCCCAGCTGGCTCGGTGGCGGCGGCACGCCGGGACCCCTCTTTGCGACGAAGCCTCGCTTCTCCAGCGAGAGCAGCTCCCGCAGCCGGCTCAGCTCCATGACGGTGGACAGCGAGGACAGCTTCTACCAGAGCGGCGCCTTCGAGGACTCAGCTGCAGAGAGCCTGAGCCGCCAGTCCAGCGTGGACGATGACTGCTTCTTCCCCAGGGACGGGGACGGCGCCGCCGGGCGGTCCTCCCTGCGCAGGAACCGCAGCATCAGCCTGACCAGCAGCGGGTCCATGTCCCCGCTCTGGGAGGGGAGCAGCTGCAGCAGCAGCTTTGGGACCCTCCCGCGGAAAAGCAGGAGATCCAGTGTCCGAAAGCACCTTCTGAAGTTCATTCCAGGCCTTCACCGGGCAGTGGAAGAGGAAGAAAGTCGTGTCTGACATCGCAGGGGCCATCCTCGATGGCCGGGGCTCTGCGCATGGGGCGGCTCCGGGGCCCGGGGCAGCGGCTCGCCCCGGGCACACAGCGGGTGAGGCGCGGTGGCACTGCCACCAGGCAGTGGTACTGGTGACATTTGAAAAGCTCTGCTCTGTTTTAATTATTTTAATTTTTAAGCAGAGCACACTGTGGACCTCTTCATTAACGTGAAAAATGATGAGCTCTGAAATGTGAAGAGCCTCAGCAGAACTTCCTCTGCGTACTTTTAGTGTTAATAACAGTTTTTAATTGAATGCAAAATCGATAGCTATTTATTCCCTGGCACCCAAGTCAAAGTCTCCCAAAGGTCTTTAATGAAGCAAGGGCTTCTCCTAAAGCCCGTGACGGTCCCCTTAGAAGGAGGATGGAGCCGAGTTTACAAGAGGAGAGGCCCTGGACAGCCACGTTTTGAAACAAAGGGCGGAGACTGACACGTGGCTTGCAGGGGGCGATGATGTGCGTGGGGGAGCGGGCCCGAGCACACTTGCTAACCCCCCCCCCCCCGCTTCCGTGGCCCCCGGGGCCGTGGTCCCGCTGCCCGTGCACGGCCATTGCCAGACGCCGCCGCTGCTGGAGGGTGGGCACGCTCGGAGACCTGTGTCGGGAAAAGGGTGGGTGACTCCACAACCTGCTTCCCGCTCTCCAAAGCAGGGATCGGCCCCCCCAGTCAGCCGTGCTGACAGCATTGGTGGGCAGATTTACAAAGCAAACGCCGGCTGCCATCGCTTCCGCAGCCGCTCTATAAACCCTGCAATAGCCTGGCTTGGTGTGATCTGACCAGCTGCAGTCTCTGCCAGGAGCTGATGTCCCATGTCCTGCCAAACCTCTCTTACTGCAGGGGACTGGGAGCAGAAAGGACCCTCCTGAGCACGCATGCAGCCCCGGGCTCCCTGCTGTGCCCGTGCCCGGGAAGCCGGTGGCCCTGAGCAGCTCCGCGTGTCGGGAGCCGGGAGCGCTGGTCACTGTGCACCCGCGGGCCGGGAAAGGGGGGCGTGGCGGGGAGCACCAGCAGTGCGGGGCAGAGGTGCAAACAGGTTGGTGCCCCCCGTCGAGAGCGTGCCCCCAGCAGCGTGGCTGGTGCCCCCCGTCGAGAGCATGCCCCCAGCAGGTGGCTGGTGGCCCCTGTCGAGAGCGTGCCCCCAGCAGTGTGGCTGGTGGCTCCCGTCAAGAGCATGCCCCCAGCAGTGTGGCTGGTGGCCCCCATCGAGCGCACACCCCCAACAGCGGTTGCCCGAGCAACCTAATTGTGTTCTTCAAAGACCATTGGAAGAATTTTACATATAATTTAAATACCTGGTGTGACTCACTCATCTCCTGACCCAGCTGCTGTTCATGGGGCAGGTCCTGCTGCAGCAGGATTTCCTGGCCCTCTAGAAACCCCAAGCTAAGCCCAGCAGCTTCCCTCCGAGACGAACCCCAAAAAAACCAACCTGTTCCCAATCCTTCTCTAATTAATGATCGTTTCTAAGCCAGCAGAATTTGTACCGGTGTCTGTCATTTCTCTTAAAAGGACCGAGTGGCTGGTAGTGCGGCAAGTCTCGGGGAGAGCCGGTGGGCAATCAGGAGAGCAGCGCGGGGGGTTGTACGTACGGGAACGGCGTTCTGTCCGTCCTGCCGAACCCAACACCAGTGGCCCAGCCCCTGGTAAGCCCCTCTGCCGCCGGTTCAGCCCCGGGCCCGGCGGTGGGCTTTGGTCTGACCGGCGCCGAGCCAGAGCCACTCCGTCAGCCCGGGCTGGGGCGTTCCGGCTGCGGCCCCGGGCTCTGGAGCTTGTTGCAGGACCCCAAGTGATTGCTGTCGCAAGGGAGGAGTCTTGCTTTTCTCTGCCCGTAGCACCAGCAGGGAGGAGAAAAAACGAGCAGAGGTTATTTGTATTTGGACAAACCGTGGAGTCAAAGGCAGATACACGGATGTCTGAAAGCAGCCGCGGGCACAATAATCAGAAAATATGGTGAAGGTTGTTGTAGTGCCCTGAAGGGAACACCCAGCTCCAGCGCTCGTGGCGGGGGGTGGGTGGGCAGGGTGCCCTGGCCACAGCCTACATCCCCCCCCCGGTTTTATGGAGGGGAAAAGGAGGGTGTTTAAAACGCTGTGAGGACTCCACTCCCTAGGGCTGCATCTCTGGTGGAAACCAGTGCAGCTTTGTGGTCCAAAGGCAGCGATTCCTTTCGGTGCGGAAAGTTAATTTGACATCTCCTGGGAGGCACGTGCCTGCGTTTCGTGTGGAAAGGCTGAATGAGCCCGGAGCCCCAACAAGCCTAGGAGAGGCCTGAAGGCAGACCAGGTAATGATGCTCTTCCAACGGCGGCGAGAGCGCGCTTTGGTTGTACAAGACGACAAGTCGAGACGATCACGGCCACGACCAAAAACAGGATGTGGGCGAGAGGAGGGCTCTGCGGGGCGGCTGCAGGGGGGCAGGAAGGAGCTTGCAGAGAAGCTAAACCGCTCCGGGAGCAGATCAAACGAGAAAGCTCCCTTAAGATGGCACTGCTCCTTGCAGAGAGCGCTCGGGAGGGCTCCCTGCTCTGCCGGGGCAGGGGCAGGGCGGGCAGCGGCGGCGCTGCGTGGCGATGCCGTGGTTCGGGGCGTTGGGGCTCCGCGGAAGGGGCTCTGGTCCGTCCATGGGGAGGTGTTCCCACTGACCACAGGTCGGTGAACCCCTTGCTCGGTCTCCTGGCAGCCAAAGGGGTCGATTGCCTCTCCTCAGCCCCCCGCGGATAAAGGGGGCAACGCGCGTTTGCTGCAGAACGATGTGCAGCAGCTCTCAGGAATGCAATTACTTTTGAAACTTAAGACTTTAATTAATTTGCTGAGCCTGACCTTGCAAGGGTTCTTAACTGCTTAACCAGGTCTTGCCCAGAGCCCGGGTCTAGGCAACCCCTTCCTGAGCTCAGGACCCTGCATCAAATACGGGCAAGACGCAGTCACGGCGCCCAGTCCCTGGGTTTGCAGAAAACAGGCAGAAAGCCCACTTGAGGCAAGGGGAGGGTTTGGGTCCTAAATCTATTGCCTGGTTTAGCGCAGCACGGAGTGAGCTGAGGCGTCTCCAGTGTGAGAGCTGGCCCAAGGCCAGCCTTGCGGCTCCCTGGGCCAGCCTTGCGGCTCCCTGGGCCAGCCTTGCAGCTCCTTAGGCCAGCCTTGCCCTTTTTTATGATCTTTGCAATATCTCTGGTTTGGTTTTCTTGTAATTTCTACTGCGGAAGTTTTTTTCCACGAAGCCGTGAAACGGGCTGCAGCTTCTGCTGGGAACCTTTCAAATCCAGAGGGAAAACTGTCCCAGCGTCAGGGCTGCGCTCTGCTGCAGGACCCCCCCTCGCAGACGAAAGGCCCAGCCCTGGGCGCTGCTGAAGTAGCGGGGGGGGGGTTCCTGTGTTCCTGCGCCTGCCCTGGGTTTCGGCACCTCCCTGGTTTCGCCCCCTGAATCGTGCTCGGTGGCCGTCCCTTCAGCCGCCACTTTGCCGCAGGCTTTTAGGGCTGGCCGCGTTCCTGCCTTCCCGCCTGCAGTTCTGCTCTGCTGCTCTCTGCTTTCGCCCCCGACGCTTCCTTCCCCGCGCGCCTGTTTCGGAAGTTTGCCACCGTAGCGGCTGGTTGCGCTCAGCTTTCGCAGCACTGAGGCGAAGATCGCGACACGCCGTTGTTGTGGGTGACTCCGTCCTGCCTGCCGCCGCAAGGGCGAGCGCACCCTGGACGTCCACGGAGCCAAGCGTGCGTTGCTGTGCTCCCGGCGCAGACCAGCGCCCCGTGACTGCTCTTTGCCGAAAGCGCCGGCCGTGCCGCGCACAGACAAGCAGAAGTAAAGCAAACTCCCCATGGGTGCCCAGCTGGCCGCAGGCATCGCCGTCGCAGCGAGGCCAGGCCAACGAAGCCCTGAGCCCCAGCGCTGAGGCCTTGCAAACTCGGTGCAAAGCTGATGCCCGTGGCAGAGGATGGCAATGCCACCTTGCTGCCACTGGCCATGCCGGGCCACAGGGCTGTGAAATGCCCCGGTGGCACCCTGGGGGGGGGACACAGAGCTGCTCCAGCGCGGATGGAAGTGCCCGGGGAGCGGGGCTGTTCTGGCGATGCTCTGCTCGGGGAAGCAGCCGCAGCCTGAATTGCTTCCCTGAAGTTTGGCTCTTTCAGTACGAGCTGCTGCTTTTTTTAAAGGCTTGAAGAGGCAGAGAGCACACCACCCTGGGTTCCTGCAGAGGAATTTCCTGGCCTTGAGAGGTGGTTTTGCCCAGCTCTGCTCATAAACAGCTGCCTGCGGCGGGAGGAACCCGCAGCTCCTTTTTCCTTTCGCCAAGTCCAGCTACGAGCTCTGCCTCCTTAAAAATACAGCCGGGGATGCTGCAGCCCGAGCAGCTTCCAGGCTCTCGGCCACCGTGATGACCCGGGGGTGGCAGAGGGGCCCTCGGCTCCCGGGGGTGGGCTGGGGACAACGACCTGTGCGGGCAAGTAAATGCCTTGGGGCAGGCAGGAGCTGCTCGCCTTCCATCAGCCCCCCCTTCGGGCTCCTTGTGCGGTGTTTGCCAGGAAGAAAGCAGCAGCTGCCTGTTTTTATCAGGGCCACAACTCGAATTGCTCTGCACGTGCCCGTGGTTCGTAACTAGTGTGCCCTTGCTGCATCGCTCCAGCATACATTCCTGGTTTTCGGAGGTAACAGGCTGCTCCTCCTGCAGCTCCCCTCTGAAGCCAAGCATGGCCAGCGGGAGCGTCGGGCCAGTGGCAGCAGCATCCTGGCTCCGAGGAGCAGCGAGGGCTGGCTGGTGCCTGCGGGGGAGCGCCTGTGGTTCCACATTTCCTATCGTTCCTCTGCTGGGTGGAAAGTTCAAATTCTGAGACTTTTCTATAGAAGCGGAATCCCAAGGTATGCTTTTTCATAAAAATAAGGCGCTTATCTTGCTGCCAAAATGGAAATGCCTGACTGTAGTTTGTGGACATGATCCACAGGAGTTTTCCCCTGGGTGCGGCAGCAGGAGCATTCGTCTCCAGTGCTGCCCTCCCTGTCAGCCTGCCCTGGCTTTCGGGTGGCGTCACGTCGCCCATGATGGCCCTGGGTGAGGTGGCTTCTGCTCGAGGGCTGCGCCGGTGACCGTGCATGGTGCACGTGCTCCCCCGGGCAGCCAGGTGTGCCCGTGAGCTGCTCCTGGAAACCCATCACCGGGGCAGAGAGTTAAGGACAGAGGAGCCGACAGAGCTCTGCAAACACCCTGCGCGCACCCTGCCAGGTGCCTCTTCCCATTTCTGGAATGGGCTGGAATTGCTGGGGCTCTAATGATTTACCTCGCTGACTTTCAAATCCCTTTTGTGCCCCAATGCCTCTGAACTCCCAGGTGCTGTTTCTGAAATTTTAGCAAAGGATAGCTCAAACGGAAAATTCCTGCCTTAAAGGTCACACGGAAAATGATTTATAATAGATTCATGCAAATCAGGTTTCGACCACGAGGTGCTCATTTGGGAGAACGTGAACTGTTGAGAATTGGTTGTGTAGCCAATAGATGGCACCAGGAAATGCCTAAATTGGTTCAATACCTTTTTGCAATCAAGAAGTCAGGCAGGCAGGTTCCTGGGGGGTGGGAGCAGGACCCGTCCCCATCCTGGTCCCCGTCCCTGTCCCCGTGAGAGCCGATGTGGCTCCCGGGCCAGCAAGGCTCCGCGCCTGTCAAGCCTGGTGCTATGTTTTCAGCTTCGGGTTGTTTCAGATGTGAAGCCTGGCCGGGCTCTGCCCCAGGCTCGAGCCCCGGTGCGCGGTGGGGGACGTCCCCACGGCTCCGCTGCCCAGGGTCGGCACAGAGCCAGCTGTGACAGCGCGGACGGGCAGCACGGGCCGTTCTTCTTGGACACATTTTTCCAGCATCAGATTGATTTCACAGGTCAGTTACACCAAACTGATTTTCATAACAAGGATGGAAAGTTGTTGATTTAACGATGCAAACTCACAGGTGAACAAAACCAGTGGAAAGGCTTTGGGTCTGTTTCTAATCAAGGTCTGAACTCTAAAAGAGGATTTCCAAGTCCTCAAGCCCAAAGATGTCAAAAATGTTGTATTGTCCGAACACAAAAAGTCATTTACAGCGGGAGATTACAGGCTTATGTAAACCTGGCTTTGGCCCCGGGGCTGGGACGAGCTCAGCTATGGTCAGAAAATGCCCCGGTGCAGCTGAGGCGATGCTCCCGCTTAGGGGGAACATTCCCCTCTCGCTCCTGCCAGCTTTAGGTCCGGCTGGGAATTACCGATGTAAGCACTAAACTCAACTCTTGCCCTTTTCATAGTCCTTAGAGAGGGTTGCTACTGCTGCGGCCAGAAGCTGCTTCTGCAGAAGGGGGCTGTGCTGCGGGTGAGGAAGGGGGAGCGCTGCTGGCCTGCCCGGGTGATGGGGGGGTCCCACCGGGGGTTCGGCAGGCAGCAGGCATCCTCGGGGACCGGCCCCCTCGGTTCACATCTCGTCGCAAAATGTCGCTTTGGCTCACGCTTTTGTTTTTGGCCTTCTCGTCCTGCCCCTGAGGGCTGAGCCCTTGAGACGCTTCCACTCAGCGGGCGACGGCAGGCGCGGGCGGCCGGCGGGACGGGGCGGAGGCTGCACGGCGGCGGAGCGTGGCGCTGCGCCGTGTGCGGGCCACGTGCCCCTCCAGGCAGCCGGGCCGGGCCCTGACCCGCACAGAAGCGCTCATTGTGCGGCCAGCGGCACGGCCAGGTTGAGCGGCGCACAAACCCCGTGGGGAATGTTAAGCGGGTTAGGTGGCAGCAGCGCAGCCGAAGGTGGTCACCCGCCGGGGATTAGCGGGCCGAACAATCGGTGTCCCTGTGACCAGGCGGGGACACAAAGGGCCCTTGTGCCCAGAGGACAAAATCTCTGCTTATTACCGCGGGGCTGACATGCTGAAAGACCCGCTCTCCGTGCCAGCACAAAAGCTGCCTTGCTTCAGATTGTTTGTTTATGTAAATTAAAATGGTGCGTTTAATTATGCAACGGGACGAGCCTCAGCAACAAGAGAGGTGCTGATTGGATCGCCCCGTGGCCAGAGCCCGCTGGCAAGCCCTCGGCACGTCTGATGGTGCCACCGCGGACCCCGCTCTGCCGCAGCGCCCGCCGGAGAGGAGACGCGCGCTGCCCGCCGGAGCAGGGCACCGAAATCCCGGGGTGACCGGGGCCAGGCGTAGCGCTGCCTGCCCCGGGGTGCGGGAGCGGGGCCCCGGAGGTGCACGGCCCCGGTCGGCGGGCACGGCCCAGCCCTAAGCATGACGGAAGAAATCCCAGCGGCATCCAGCATGCCCGAGTGCAATGGGAGCGTGCCGCCAGAGCAGGGCCCGCTCCCGCTCATCGGCGTCATCGATGAAACGGCAAAATCCGTCGGGACGGCTCCTTACGTGAATGCAGGAGTGAGCCCTGAGGCTGCACCTGCAGAAGAGAATCAGGAGGGGAACAGGAATTCGCTGGCAGAGGACAGAGCCCGTGGGGGCTGTGACGGAGAGGAGCACTGCGAAGGTAAAGTACAAGGCTGCCTTTCTTTAAGCGTTCGGGAAGCCAAGCTCTGGTTTATGCATAGCCTTACGAATAAGGGGATGTGCTCCGTGTGTTAGTCAAGGATCCCAGGCTGCGGTGGTGGTATCGGCGGCTCAGAGCAAGTCAGCATTTGGGGACACGTCTGAGCCAGCCGTTCCGCGGGATGCAGTGGGAAGTGGGTGGCTAAAGAGACAGGCTGGTTTTGAGATCTGCTCTGAAAACGCGAACTGTTACAACCCTAATTACCGCCACTAATTGCTCATCAGTCCTTTTCTCCTGCTTTGTATTTCCTAAAGAAAAGCGAGAGGAAGGCGATGGGACGCTACAGCAGGGACCAGTGGATACCCAGGACACTGGAACGGACGGCCAGCAACTGGAGGAAGGTAATGGAAAATGCTGTGTGACGCCAGGTTCCCCCAAAGCAGAGCAATGAGCAGCCCTCAGAGACAAGGACATGCAGGTGGTTATCATTTTTTTTCCTAATTCGGTCAGACCCTCATGTCCTGGAGAGCAGTGGCTCATTCCTCGCCAGGAGAGCCGCTGCACCCCAGAAAACACGGCCAGCATCTCTCTTCCTGAGGTTTGCGCCTATCTCCGTTGGCGTGGGCTATTGAAGCACCACGGGCTCTTCCATCACGGATCCCCAACAGCCCCATGAGGCTGGGAGATGCTTTACTTGCTGCTCCATGCAGGGGAGCTCGGGGGAGAACCTCAGGAGGCTCAGTCAAAAATGCGTGCCCCCAAACCCCAAACTATTTCCCTGCCTGATTCACCAGATGTCCGAATCCCCCTGGTGCCCACATGTCGAGCAGAAAGGTGTCTGCTCTCCTAAATCTCTGCTCCTGGGGGGCTCTACGCATTCCGAGGTGAAAATGATAAAAATCAGCTGGGGTGGAGGCTGGGGCTCGGCCCTGCCTCCCGCGGTGAGAAGGGCTGCAGGGGGGCACTGCCCACCCCCGGCCACAGGCTGGGCTGTGCTGAGCAGACACAGACACAGCTGAGCCTACGGAATCATACCGGGCAAAACACAGCCCCTTCTCCAAAAAGGAGGAGTAGTTTATTGAGAGTTATTACAGGAGGAAAGCTGCGTCTCGCCGCGGGTCGGCTTTCGGCATCGCTGCCCCTCCACGTTTCCCACCCACGGGCTCTTGCCCGGCTCGTTGGTTTTGGCAGCCGTGGGACAAGGGACGGCTGGGCCACAGGCTGCGGATGACGTCCCCTGGGTACGGACCCTGGCGGTGGTCGGGGCGTGGGGCCGGTGGCTCTGCCCCAGCTCCCCAGCCTTGGGCCGTGCGGGATCCCCTTGTCATTGACGGACCAACCTGGCCGCAGTAGGCTGGGATCGTCTGCATGTCCCAGAAATACGGAGCCCCTCCTCAGAGAAGAGCAGATGAATGACCCAGAGTAGCTGTCATGGTGCTGGCAAAGCTGCCATCATTGAATGTAGCTCTGGAAGATGTATGGGCCATGCCTTGTAAACAGAAACTTTGATTGCGAAAAGGAAAAAATATATGAACATTTGTCACGAGCAAAATAATATTTCACAGCAGCCGCAAAGGTTTTGAGGAGGTGAATCATGATGGAGGCTCTCCCACTTAGGGCTGACATCCATATTCCAGCTGTGTTGCTTTATGAGTGCACAATAAAACCTATTAAACGATCTTGCACAGCCCCCCCGCACTCCCCCACCCCAGCCACAAGCACTTTATCTCTAAATTGCAGGCAGCTTTTTAGTACCTAACCAATTTAGTCTAATTAATACTCAGGAACCCGCAGGCGAATTGTTGAATAGACCATTTGTTGCGACACTAAAGCATCATTTAACGCAGAGACGTGCGGAAGAGGACAAACAGGCGATGGCCATCGCAGCCTGGCCGGCCGCCTCTGGAGGAGGGACGTGTCCCGGGAGGGCCCTGCTGGGGTCCCACCGCGTCGCCGGCGCAGCTGGGCGCTGCCTGCCGAACAGCTCGGAGATGGGGACCCCCCGGTCCCGTGTCGGGGTCTGCCCCATGGGGAGGGGGCAGCAACTCCAGAACAGGGAGTTTGGCTCATCGGGTCCAGCACCTGCCCGGGGGGATAACCAGGGAGCTTTGGGAAGGCAGGACCCGGCAGGAGAGCGTTGGCCAGCGGTGGATGGGAGGGGGCAGGAGCAGGTCTGGTGCGTGCAGGGAGGCAGCGCCTCTGGTCCTGGGGCGCAGGGGGGATGCTCTGCTGCTCGTCCCTCCCCGCAGCTCCACCGCTGGCATCCGCATTGCCTCTCCTCTCACCGGAGGGCTCTGTGGGAAAGGTGGTACCAAAGAGAGGGCCTTTACAAAATGCAAGGGTGGGTGGCCTTAAGCAGCGAGCATGAGAATGCATGAAGCCCTTCTAAAGCACACGCAAGCCCCTGCGGCGATGAGGGCTCAGCGTGGAGCCGTGGGGCGCTCCTCACCAAGCAGCCTCTGCAGGGTGGGCGCTGGTAAGTCAGCCGAGAGCGATGCTTTGGGGGGGCGAAGGCGGTGCTGAGCCCCTCCTCAGCCGTGCTCCCTCTGTGTCGCTGCAGGGCCGGGCAGCGGGGAGACGCCGGCGGGCAGTGGGGAGCGAGGGCTGGGGACGGCAGCCAGCCCCGGCGAGGAGGCGGCGGAGACTCTTGCAGCCGGCCCTGGCAGGAGATGGAACGCAGCCGAGGAGGAGGAGGAGGAGGAGGAGGAAGAGGCGGAGGAGGAGGACGAGGAGGAGGACACTGAAGAGGATGAAGTTCAGGTGATCGAAATCAAGGAGAACAGCGAGGCGTCCTGTCTAAAGCAGCAGGACAGGGGCAAGGAGGCGTCTCCCCCGACCAGCCCCGGCTGCAACTCCCAGGCGGAGAAACCAGGGGATCAGCCCAGCCTGGGGAAAAAAAATGATATCTCCAGACACAGCTATTCCAGATACAACACAATCTCCTACCGGAGGATTAGGAAAGGAAACACCAAACAGCGGATCGATGAATTCGAATCCATGATGCACTTATGAACCGAGGTGGAGAATTGCTTAGCGAGCTGAGCGTCCGGGCTGGTGGTGTTTGTCTTTTTTGTTTCCCCCAAGATGTGTCTCTTCACACACCGTGAGGCCACTGCTTTTCCCCCTTTTGTATATGATTTCATAATGCACTGTGAAAATTTAACTTCTTTGCTTTGACAGCGGGCAGAGGCATCCATAGCGCAGGAAAATAAATAATCAGTTTGCTAAAGATAATACCATTTGATTTAAGGTTTATCCTCTTATTTTCTATCCAACGTCTGTAGCCACGTTCGAACAATAGGATGTCTTGAACCGGCTGGGGCTTCTCTGGTGAGTCGGCAGCGCAGCGGTTCCGGGAGCGCTGGCCGGACGGCGGGGATAACAGAAGCGGCGACTGTTGGCGGCTGCAGCGCGCTCTGGCTTGCCGCCCGTCCCTGCTGGCCTCGCACGGCGCTCTGACAGCCACCTCCTGCCAGCCCCTGTCCGCTTCCCCCTGCTGCGGGCGGGGTGGAGGGATTTTTGCATTTGTGGGTCAATGCTGATGTGCAGGAATTAAGATGGGAAGGCACCAAGGCCCCCGGTCCCCCACTGCCCTCCCTAAGGGGTAGCTGGACTCCTTACGCAGCGCTGCAGTCAGCAGCAGACAGGATGGATGCCACCCGTTGGCCCCTGCCCATGCGTCTGCGGGGACGTCGTTAGACATGACGTCAGACATGACATCACCTGCCTGCCGCGGTCTGTGCCGCGGGCACCGCTGTCCAGCTGCGTGGAACCGCGGGTGCAGCCAGCCCAAGGCGCTGCTCCCCTCGCCCCCCGCCGTCCCTTCGCCAGCTGGAGACCCCCGCCCGGCCTGGGGCAGCTGCCCCCTGCAGCCATGGGCCGTGGTGCCCAACCCCCCCGGCTGGGGCACTGGAGCCTTTGGGGAGGTGGGACCGGTGGCTGGTGCCATCCGCAGCCGCACCGCTGGGGCCCGGGCCAGCGGCTCGCAGAGCGTGCGTGCCTGGGGGTCACCTGGCAAAACGGCTGCTGCCAGAATCCTGGGTTTCCTGAAGGCCACCGGTTCAGGCGCTCTTACACAGCTTCTCGGTTTCCATGCTAAGCTTAGGTGCTAAACTTTACAGATTTTTTGTGTCAAAGCCAGGCAAGTTTAATGCATGGTTTGGTTTTGTGTCATCTGAGCATGACCCTTCTCCACCTTTAAGAACCCTTGTGTTGAGGCAGTATTGCTGATGCTGTTTTACAGACAGGTCTGTCTTGAGTCGGGACTAAGCTTTGCAGACGTCAGCCCAGAAAGCAGCTGGGAAAGCTGAGAGCAGCCGACGGAGGGAGAGGGGTGAAGTCAAACCCCGACTTCAGCGGCAGCGGCCTCCTTCAGCCCTGAGCGCTTCTTTAAGGGTTGGGTTTGTGCTCCGGCAGCACTGGGTCTCGGTTTGACTTTTCTTGTTCTACATAAAGGCAATTATTTATTGGCAACGTGAAAATAATAAATGGCAATTCTGCATTGTGCCAACCAGACACAGCGCTCATTGTGCCGCTCAGCCTTGTTTATTTGCTCTTTGGTTGGTGGAAGTTCAGAGCTTTGCTTGTACGGGTTCATACTGGGGGTTTGTTTGCCCGCCGCCAGCTGCCCCCCGCCGCCCCTCTGGCAGCGGCTCCTGGCAGAGCAGCCCGTTGCTCTTCACGATGTGGCCATCGCCCGGGCACGCGGTGCCTGGCTGGGGCTGTGAGCGGCGAAGGGCTGAGCAGCCTCCGCTTCACGGAGCCGCACGCCCGCCGAGCTGGGGTGGTGACCCCCGCCGCGCCGGCCGGCCCCCTTTGCACGTCAGAATGTCGGCAGCGGATTTGCTTTACCCCCACTGAAAAATGCAATAGGGAAGAAAACAGCAAAGCCCCAAAGCGAGACAAAAATCAGAGCTAAAGAGGACAACTTGGTGCGTGGCTGAGAAGCCGGAGTCTCCAAGGCTGGGGGCTGAGGGGCAGCGCCTGCCCGTGCCCATCGGGGTCCGCAGGGCCCGCGGGGGCTCATGCCTGGCTCTGGGCAGGCTGGGCAGAGGGGGTCGATGCGGGCCGCCTGCTCCGCAGCAACGGCAGGGCTGTGCAGCAGGTAGGTTCGGAGGGGGGGAAGCACGGGGGCTGAAGGTCCCAGAACTGCGCAGACGCCCGATGGGGTGGAAAGCCAGAGCTGAAATACTTCCCCGTGCTCCCCCGGGGTGAGGAGAGTGGTAGCAGGAGAGGCAGCAGCATTTCATGGCCCGGCCATTCGCCGTCACCATTCCCCTTTCCTCCGGGGAATCGCCCGGCCGAGCCCTCAGCGCCCGGGCGTGAGGATCGACCCTTCTGCGCTCACGTGGCTGCAGGGGCCACCCGGGCCCCGGGCCTGCTTTAGGAAAAGGCAGATTTTTTTTTTCTCCTTTTATCATATGTCTGCTTGTAAGAGTTTTTAACATTCGGCTTACACTCTCGGTGACAGTTAAAATACAGTTCCCAGGCTTTTTTTGGGCAAGTGCAGGGACGAGGTGCTTGGTGCACTGGCTGTGGGCTCGGGTTCCAGCTCAGTGTGGAGGCTGGCTGAGACCTTCAAGAATCTTGGTCTGGTTTTTTACCTTCCTTGGAAAGTGGTGCTTGGTCAGCTGAGAACTGCAGCTCCCTCTCTTGCTTTCCTTAATAGCTGGAAAAACAGAATCAGAAGCCCTGGGATGCTCTAGGGGCCCGATGGCCTCTCCCACCACCCCACCACCCCTCGGCAAGCCCTCAGGGAGGGGGGGTGCGGTGTGGGGGTCCAGCGGGGTGCTCCCCCTCGGGCTGGGGAGCCACAGTCAGGTGGTGGGGGGACGGGGCAGGGGCAGCATGCGCCCAAAGCCGTGGTCACTGGGTCCAGGAGGCGCCCGCGGGAGCTGGGCAGAGCACCGTTGGCTCGGCATGCCAGGGGAAGGACCCAAAGACCTGAAAATTTGCCCCTTGGTGCAGCGGCATTTTCGGGCAGCAAAGCGTGTGGGGATGCTGATCCAGACGCGCAGCTCTGGGACGTGGCAACTACAGCCCTGGCCCCAGCCCGAATGTAATTCCTCTCCGCTTGTGCCATGCCAGAGGAGGGCTGGTGGCAGGCAGGCGGGCAGTGGACCCTTTCGGAGCGCGGTGACACCTTGCCAGCCTCTCTGGCCCGCGCCGGCTCACCCCGGGAGACATTTCGAGCAGCGCTGCAGCTGCACGTGCGCGTGGGCTGGAGCCCTTGGGTGGCAGCCTGCCTGTTCCCAAAACATCTGGAGCATCTGGGCACGGCAGCCTGCCTGTTCCCACAACATCTGGAGCAGCTGGGGCACGGCAGCCAGCCCAGCTGCCCCCGGTGCCGGCACTAACGGCACGCTAACGAGGGCCACAGCGCAGCCATCACGCAGGGGAACCGCCGGGACGGGGGCTGTGGTTCAGCCTGGTACCTCGGGCAGCAGAGCCCCTGGAAGGGGTCCGAGTTAACAGGCAGGGCTCAGAGGAAGGCGCTTCATCTGCTGTAATTTATTGCCTTTTTTTTAAACTTTTTTTTTTTTTTTTTTTTAAAAAAAAACACCTCCAAACCAAATGGAGCCTCCAACCATGGCCACTTTGATCCAGGGCACTTATTGATGGAGGCACAGCACGACGTGCCCGCTCCCTCCCCACCACCGTGCAGGGGGCATTTGCTCCCGTTCGGAAAAGCCATACCCGTTCCTGTCGCCAACACGGGGATGATGGCAGCTCCCGTCCCCAGCCCCTTCCCACCCGCGGCGCCTGCCCCCCGCTCCTTAAGGCTCACGGCCCCCATGCCGCCCGCTGCCATCCCAGCGGAGACGGTGGGAGGTGCGGGCAGCTCGCCGGGAAGGAGCAAGGCGCCTGTCGCCGCCTCTGCCGAGTGCGCCGGGAAAAATGCTCTCGTTTCCGATGGGTACGGCCCGAGTGCGTCTCAGTACGGTGTCACAGCGGGGCCACAGCTCGCCGCCAGCAGCCCCGGGGGCACGCGCCAGCCTTTCAGCAGGAGACACCAACATGGAAGTGAGCATTTATGGGAATGGGGAACCGGGGCGCAAGTGACAGGCCTGGCAATGGGATGTGACCGTGACGTGTGACCGCTTGGTGCCCGCTCAGTGACAAGTGATTGAATGGCAGCAAACAGAGCTCGACGGAATTCGTGCTCCTGATACGAGATGACTGCACCACCACCATCCGTGTCGTTCCTCCGATAGTGACTGCAGGCTCGCTGTGCTGACGGAGGGGGAGGAAATCAGGGGGACAGTTGGAACGGGAGCCAACTGGGCAAATCCACTGGGCCAGGTGATATTTTGTCAGACTCAGCCCATCAGACGCGGTCAGCACGGATCTGCCAGGCGAGAGGTAAGGTTATGATGGGGCCTTCTGGAGCACCAAAGGGGAGGCACGAGGCGTTTTGTGGACGTAGGACGGCGGAGGCTCGGCTGTGGTCAGCAGTGGCGTGAGGACTGCGCGCGGTGCTCAGCCCCGCATCCCCCACGGCGTGCGCTGGAGGGGCCCTCGCCCCAGCGCGGTGGCAGCAGAAGCGCTACCGAGCCCAGCGCGGCCGCAGCTGCACGGGGAGCAGCCTCCCGCGGCGGGAGCTTCCCAAGAGATGGGGGAAACCCTGCCTGGGAGGCGTTGGTGCTGCACCTCCTGGGTCTCCCTGGACTGTCATCCTCCTATCAAGCCTGTCCCTGCAAAACTGGTGATGGCTTTTGGGGACAAAGTGTTTCACGGTACGAAAAAGACACGTGCCTGCGACGGGGAGCTCAGAGTTGGTGTGCGGAGCCTGGCCATCCCATGCAGCCCGGGCTGCACAGCGGCTGGTGCCGGGCAAGGCTGGGCGCTGCATTCCCATCCACGACCGTCCCTGTGACGTGCGTGTGCACACACACGTGTGTTCTGCAGCCCTTTTTGAGGAAAAGCCCTCACCGACCTCAGCGGGTCTTGTCACTCATCCTGCATGCCGGCAGGCAGATGTTTTGGGTTGCCAGACGTCCCACCGGAGGTCTCTGCCCACAGTGGGGGGACCCTGTGATGGGGAGAGCTGCCCAGCCCACACTGCCAGCGGGTAAAGCTTCCCTTGGGAAAGCCCCGTGGGGAGCAGGGTGAGCCACCCGCCTCGGGGCTGCGCCGAGCATCACCAGGCGCCGGCACAGCCACCAGCGCGCCCCAATGCCTCGGCCAGCCTGGGGCTGATGAAAGCAGCAGTGGCCCCGGGGGAGCCCCAAAAAAGCCATGAGGGCGCGGGGACATGGCAGGAGCCCTGGGGTGGGGACAGCCTGAACACCCTGGGACGAGGTGCTCCCCGGCTGGCCTTTGGGGCGTGCTGCCGGCAAGCAGCGGATTAAGCCCCCGGTTTGCCCCCCTGGCAGCCCCTCCCCCTCCAGGCAAAGCAAGGCACAGGCGTCCCCACGGTCCCCAGGGCGCGGGCAAGGCGTGCTTGTTGCTTCTTCCACAGCCGCTGCTACACCTCGTCTGCTGGGCGGCTTATCGACCCACATTTGCCTCCCATTATCAAGAGGTGGCTTTTTCGATAAGCAATCGATTCCTAACGGAACCCTGATACTCATCTGCCAGAGGCAGCGGGTCCCACAGGGCAGGATCCTGCGGCCCAACCCAGCACGGGCATGTCGGATGGATTTTTTTTAATGCGTTGGTCAATAACGTTCCATTTTCTCAGGCTGTGGAAGAACAAGCGGCCCGATTTGCTGTGTACAGACTACAGGGCCCTGGCAGTATTTCTGTAGCTGGTGCTGCGGTCCAGGGGGAGCTGATGAAGGTTTGCTTAGGGTATGACGGGGGACTTCAGAAAATATTCCCATTTAATAATACAGAAAATAATTTGAGTTTTTGCCAAAGTGTCCCACAGTGAGGGAAACCCACGCCTCTCTGCTTCAGCCCTAATTAAACCAGATGTGCTGGTGCCCTGAGCTCTCAATACGCTGCTTTAAATCACGGATTTCAACTATCATTTGGCAATGAGCTTCCAGTTCCGTAAGCGCTGTCCGAAGCGGCACAGACGCCCTTGCTGAGCTCTCAGGATGAAAACAGGGTGTTTCTGGCCCAGCTGCGTTCCCTTCAGTCCGCATAGTAATTGCCAAACTGCCACTTCTGATAAGGATTTGTGGAGTCACAGGCGTTCACCCGCAGGGCTTTGGGAGCGGGATCCACTTCCAAGCACGCCGGCTGCTGGAGGTGCCCGGAGACGATGTGGTCTGCCTGCAGGGGGAGAGAGGGCGAGGGGCGTTAGGAGGGTTTGGGGGCTCGGGCAGCAGCTGCTGCAAGGCACTCGACGTTTCCACTGGGGAAGTGTCATTCTTTATGGTGTGCCCTTTTTTTGGCATTTCCCTAATTCCTGACTTACAGGGGCTTTTGGGTGGGATCCAAAGCCCGCGCCTGTTGCTGAGCTGGGATCAGACCGAACCTTCTGTGCCTGGTGGGTTTTCGTTCACTGGAAAGATGAGTTCTCTCGCTGCCCGAGGGGCGATTACCATGCAAAGGCCATCAGTCCAGATGGTATCTGTGGCCCAGGGGACCATGTGGCAGGAGACCCACCTTGGCGTTTCCGAGTTTCTCCGCTGAGGAGCTCAAAGCACACGTGCTGTGCTGAGAAGGACGTTAGGCAAGCCAGCGCTGACGTTCAATGCTGGGCAGGAAATTGGATGATGAGAGAATGACGAGCCTGATCTCCACCCTTTGCTTTTCACATCTACCTGGCGGTATCTGCTTAACCCCTGGGGCCAGGAGGCGATGCTGCAAGAGCAGCCAAAGGTAGGGGACATTGCCATGGCACTGCCTGGCACCGCAGTGTTTCGGAGGAGCACCTGGTTAATACTGAGATTAAATGCTCCTGAAACAAGCTGTAGAGTGTTGGCTGGGCAAAAGTTGGCTCTTTGTGTGTGTAGTAAATGCCCTTCACATCACGAACACAACACCGTGACTGTGACGTGAGAAGGTAAGGGACTGTAACCCCTCCGGCCAGCGCTCACCGGCCGTTGAGCTGCTCCTCAGACCTCTCATTGCTGGCACCAGTAAAGGCTGATGCAACCGTACTGACCGAGGCCACAGGTCCCCAGGGAGCACGCCGGTGCCCGTGCCTTCGGGGGGCCAGAGCCCGTCCCCTGCCACGGCCGGGAGCGGCTGCCCGTGCCCAGCCCCCTGTTCCGGCAGGGGCCACCGAATACATCGAACTCACGGCTCAGGGCAAGCTCAGGCAGGAACAGGCAACAAAAACTGTCCATGCACTGGTAAAGCTGCCCGGCTCCTCAGTGGGTGACAATTTTCATGTATTTCTCGCAACCCCCCTGCCCTTTGTGAGCCTTGGCACTGCTGCGCTCTGGCTCTGCAAGCTTTGTTTTTTCAGCCTAACGAGGAACGGGAGCTTGTCAATATGACGAGCATATAACCTAGCTACAGTTTTGCTCCCTTAAGAGCATTTTTTTTCCTAAAAAGAAAATACACCATATCGTAGCATTTTGGACAACTGCTTACACCAGGCTGACCGAGACGGAGTTGGGACTGCCGCTTTTTGCGGTGCAGGTAATAAGTGTAAGTATCTGTTCTTTTCCTTTTCATAAATGCTCTCTGTTAAACCCCCCGCGAGCTGGATGCCAATCAATATCAAGTAATCTCCGTGTAAGTGCTATCGACGGCTTCGATGTCAGCCCGGGGCGGTTGGTTACTGCCGTGCAGGCAGCGGCAGAGCCCCGCCGGGGCGAATGCCTCGGCACAACCCGCACCTCCCCAGCCCCCGGGGTCGGGGCATCGGGCCGCACGCTGCTGGGACCGACGCGACCCAACGGCAGGGCGTGCGTCGCTGCTGCCGGGAGGAAAGGTGCCGGGGGACCAGCGCTCAGCTTCAGGTGCAACGACGGCTTGGGCAACGCCGGGACCAGAGGGAGGGGGTGCACCCTGCGCCTGGCCCATCCGGCTGCATGCTAACCAAAACCCGGGGCGGCAGCGAGGGCTGCACTTACCAGCTCCGGCTGGGCGGGGGCCAGCGCCCTGTGCAGCCACGTCAGGCTGCGGCTCCGGCTCTGGCAGCGGCGCAGGCCCAGTGCTCCCGCAGCACCCTGGGGGGCAACGCAGAGCTCTCCGTGCTGGATCAGCCTCAGCCAGGTGTAGTTGAACTTTTGGTGCTGTAGGGAGAGACCGGGGAGAGCTGTGACACCCCCCCCCCCAGCGGGGTGGCTGCTGGGGGCTGGCGAGCAGCTGGCAGAGGCGCCCACAGAACCACAGAATCGTTGAGGTTGGAAAAGACCTTGAAGTTCGTCAAGTCCAACAGTTAAGCTAGCACTGCTATTCCACCACTAAACCAGGTCCCACCACATCTACACTTCTTTTAAATACTCCTCGCCTTCCTCCTGCCCTCACCCCGCTTCAGGGGATGAGGAAAGGGTGATCCATGGGAATACCTTTCCCATGGACTTGCAGAGCTAAAAAGCTGGGGACAGCCCCAGTGCAGGCTCCTGCGAGCGACTCAGCCCAGACCCCAGACCCGACGGCTGTGCGCTCCATACCCTGCCGCCTCCCCTGGCTGCACCCGGGCGCTGGGGTACAAAGGTGCACAGCAGGGCCCCCCATCCCCACGCTGGCCTGCGCCAGGGGCGAGCAATTGGCAGGGAACTGCCCAAAAAACACTGTCTTGTAAAGGACGGAGAGGCTGCCCACCGCAGCCGCGTCCCACCCGGTGACAGCGCGGCCGGCTGGCCTGCGGCAGCGCGGCACAAGGCACACGCTTGTCTTTAAATGCTTCCCCCCACTTCCACGCGCCAGCTCGGGGCTTTATTGAACTTTCCCATTCCAGCTGAATTTGCTGTTTCTGGCGCTGTTGCTTGGCTACGGGCTTTGCAAACAGAGGCAATTCCTGCTCCCGGGCACGGTTTGGCCGTGTCCCCCGGTGGGAAGGGCTGCGTTAGCTCCCGGGGAGAGGGCAGGTCACCGCGGGAGGTACGGGAGCTCCACGCCAGGCGCTAAACATAGCAGGGGATCCTTACCTTGTTGTTAACATCGCACGCCTCAAAAGCCAGAGTAGCGTTTTCCACAGTGATGCACCTTGCCAGGGCTACGTTAACAATCTAGGAAACAGCACCAAAATGCAAATTTAGACATAAATTCCCAAGAAAGAGGAGAGGCTGTTACACTACAGTTAAGCTGCTGGCTTGGCAGGACGCTGGTTAACACTGCCCACTTACCCGCGCGAAGCAGAGGTGTGTCATGGTCCCTGGAGGGGTGTGTGAGCACACATGCGGCCACTATGTATGTTTTTCTACTGCAAGAAGCTTGAAACTTGCCCTTTCCAGAAACGTTCAAGGCTGGATGAGACATGTTCTTTTTTTGGGTTTTTTTTTTTTTTGGACATAGCTAATGTTCCTGTTCTGCAAATCCCCAAAACAACAGCTCCCAACGACAACAGCAGCAGCAGAATCCCTCCCTGTTGCTACCCCGTGAAGGAGGTGAGCAGACACAGCTGATGCAAGCGCCTGGTGGTCCCATCCTGGCCCCGGCCGGTCCCCTCCTCGCTGGGGCATGGGGTCCTGGGCTCCGGCAGCCCGCCACGACCCCGGGAAATGGCTCCAGCTCTATAGGTGATGCGCTGGGTGCCTCACCCCGAGGCAACTCATCCTGTTTTCCATCCAGGTTGGTGGTCTGGGTACCTGCCATCAGTGGGGAGACGCAGACGTGGTCCCCAAAGGGGGAACCCCGGCAGGGACAGCATCTCGAAGCCATTTTTAACCGAGCTGCCCCTGCCTTGCACTGGTGGGGAGAAAGCAAGGAGGGGCGAGCGCTGCACCCCGATGTTTCTCTGAGCACGTGTTCAGCCCCCAGCTCGCTGCCGGGGAGCGCCGGGCTCTGCTCCCTCGCTCGCTTCTCTTTGCTCCTTCTCCCTGCAGCCATCCCCCCCCCGGCGAGCCGTGCCCCCACCGCCTGCCAGCGCCGGCAGAGCGTGCTCTGCAAGAGGCTTTTCCTTAAGGCTGTTCCCTGGTCCGAGGTCGCTCAGGAGCACGGGAGATCACACAGGGAAGCTGGGAACACCGGTCTGAGCTCTGCCAGCCCCCCCAGTTCCTGGGCTGAGGCCCGCAGCACTGCAGGGACTCACGGCTGCAGAGGGCTTGGTTGGCCGCGGGCCGCAGGCTCCTCAGATACGCCAGCGGTGCTTCGGTCAGGGCTGCTCACACCTCCGAACCCGTGCAAATGCCATTCCTTCTCCTTCTTTCAAAATTTCTGAAGAACTTAGGAATTAATCCCAGGGAATAAACAGGCTTTTCAGAAAACAGCTCTCAAATAACTCTGGATAGCATTCAGCACAGCTGGAATTTGCAGCGCTAGCTGAAAAACAGATTTTCTGCCCTATTAAATTTTGAGAATGAAGATAAAAGAGTGATTCAGGTGGCCCGAATCAGGACAAAGCAAGGCAACATCTTGAAAATTTTCACAAACGCTTCTGAAAAGCCGAGGCTTTTGGTTCAGCTGAAACACAGGTCCCTCTGTACGGCCCAACTGCTTTGCACTGCATTTGACATTAAGTCTCATTGCTCCGACTGAAACAAGAGAGCTGAAAAAGTGAATCTCTCTCAAGCGACTTCCATTTTTTTATGTTCTCAACACTATTACTGCAAATTCTTTTTAAAAAGTGTCACTTAAGCCGATGTTTCACCAAAGCCTTCAGTCCAACCCACGCGATGCTTTCCAGAAGGCGATGCAGGGACGCGGGCTTTCCAGAGCACAGCAGCTCCGGCGCGGCTGCCGCAGCGGGCGGCCCTTGGTTCCCGTGCTGGCAGCTGCTCCGAGCAGCCAACGGCGGCGGCTGCCACGCCAGGACTGACGGACGTGGCCGAACGGATGCGCAGCTCGTTATCCGCTAAAGTGCCCGAACCCAGCAGGTTCCTATTGCTCTTCCACCAGTGCCGAGAGGTCACCCCGAGGAAGCACGGCGTCCCTCCCTCCGCTCCCTGGAGCTACCCTCACCACAGCTCAGTCATGAAAGTAAGGCACCGGCTGGCAGAGAGCCTGACTTGATCCCTAGGGATCCCTGCGCTGGGGAACCTTCACGCTACGCTCTTGGCCCACAGACAAGCCTGAAATGTGGCCAAACGGTTGCTGTGCTTTTTCCTGGCTCGCAGAAGGGCCGGTGCCGTAACATGAGGCCGCGTGCCTTGGCAGGGACGGAGGGGACAGGCAGTTCTTGTTCTTGCTCCCCTGGCCGTGCCAGCCCTGTGGTCACCGGCTCCTGGCCACCTCCTCCGGGCCAGTGCTGCTCCTGCTGCGGCACTGGGAGATGGCGATGGGTGGGGGAGGCAGCAAACACTTTAGCTTTCATTCCTGGCGTCGCTGTGATTTCTCTGACAAACCAGATGTTTTGCCTTTGTTAGTGCAATTATAACGAGATTGCAGTCAGCGCGCTATCTTTTCTAGGCAGAATATTTGAGGTTTCTGAACGTTCAAAGAGCAGCCGATATTCTGCTGGGGCTCTGGGCTGGGCCAAATTCAGAACCCGCGTTTTATTCGTGTTCCGTTCGCCTTTTAAGGTGGGTGAGGGGACGCTGAGCGCCCGCGGAGCTGGGGGGCACGCGGGGGGGAACGGGGCCGGGCCCGGGGATGCTCCGCAGCCGCAGCCGGCACCGGGATGGCGGGGGGGCCCTGGCTTCATCCAAAACGCACGTTAAGATGCTTTCTGCCCACCGGCCCCTCCCGAGGCGCAGCTTCCCCTCCGCTGCAGAAATGCCCGGGCTCTTCCAGGCTGCCGGGGGCCTCCTGGAGGCTCCCTCCCGGCCTCCTCCTCCTCCTCCTCCCGGCCGGCGGCCTCCGCTCCTTCCCTGCCTTCCCTCCTTCCCTGCCTCCCCTCCCCTCCCCTCCGTCCCCTTCCCTCCTCTCCCCTCCGTCCCCTCCCCTCCGTCCCTTCTGTCCCCCCCCCTTCCCCTCCGTCCCCTCCCGCCCGGGGACAGCAGCGTTCTGCTGCGCCCTGCTGGCAGCGGAGCCCCGGTACAGACCCCGCGGGGGGGGAACCGGGCAGGACGCCCCCCCCATCGCTGCCCCCGCCGGGTTGGGGGCCCCGGGACCCCGCCCGGCCCCCGAGCGCCCCCGCTGCTCGCCCCGGAGCTGGCGGCCCCAGGGGGAAACGGCCCCCGCAGCCGTGGCCATTTCATTATAAAAACGGGGGCAACCCAGCCCACCGCCACGCATGAAACAGCCAAAAACGTTTCCAAACGCCCGCGAAGCAACTCGGAGGCGAGCTGCGAGCCCCAGGCCGGCCGCTGGAACCGGCCCCAGTGAAGGGCAGCACGGTCCGGGTACGTACCAGCCCGCTGGCTTTAACCAGAGGAGCGTCCAGGTCCGGGTAGACGTTCTCCAGGTACCACCGGAAGCTTTTGCACTGAAGCTTCTTTCGCAGCTGGGTTTGTCGAGTCAGGTCGCCGACATCCAGGTTTTTCGAGATTAAGTAGTAAGCGTGGCCATAGAATAACTCCTTGTACTCGTCCAGCCAGACCTCCGCAACGCGGGCCAAGTTCCTCTCCACCGTTCTCACCCGATCTTTTGGGAAGGAATAAGGATTGTTGTTCCGGAAGATGTGCCCAACTCTGGAGCAGGGAACAATCTCTATCTCTCCCCCGCACATCCAGACCTGAGAAACAGAGGTTGCTTTGATAGCGACATGGGCAAGCACCGGGTGCTGGCTGTGTGCAGGCCAGAGCAGGAGCAGCATCCTGCGGGGGGGGACAGGGTCTGCAGCACAGGGCTGCCCGGGGAGACCCCGGCTGAGCCCCACGCGCCCCAGCCAGGCTGGCGGGGACGCAGGCGCGCGAGAGCCACATACCTTGAATGAAATCTCCATATTTTCACCTCCCCACACATCCAGTCCTGGGTCGTACATTCCCAGCTCGAAAAAATACTTCTTATCGATGGAAAACAGGCCCCCTGCCATGACCGGGCACCTGGGAACAGAGAGGCCACGTGGCATGTCAGCCGGCCGGGAAGCGCCCGTCCCTTCCCGTGCTTTGAGGAGGGAATCACTGGGAAGCCGTGGGGTAGTGAACACTGGGGGATGGTGCCTGAGCCGCACTTACAGAGGCAGCAAGGACCATACGGCGTGCGGTCCCTTCACTGCGGGCTGACAGATGCAACGTTAAGAGATGGGGTTTAGGTGGCTTTACCCAGTCTGGAAGCCGTAATGGGGCACAGAAGGGAAAAACGCGATGGTACGTTCCCCCGGCCCTGGCAGCATCAGCGAGTGCTGCAGAGGTGAGGAAGGCTCGCTGGGCTTTGCCCATGCCCATGATGCGCTTGCCCACCGTGTCCCATTGCCTCTACGGTCCTCACGAGCAAAAAACCAACATTTGGCCTTGGAGGAGCCTTTGTTGCTAAATTATTAACAAAGTTGGTTCACAAAGCTCGCACGTTTGCCCTTTCTTACCTTATTATATCAGTTTCTTTGATTTTATTTTTCTCGATGACCTCTTGTGGAATCTGCCTCCATCCAAAATTCATTGGCCACGTGAAAATCCCACGCTGAAAGTTGTCCACGGTCATGTAACTAAAGGGAGAAAAGATGGGGATGACTAATTCTGAGTCACATTCCTGATTGAAATGTCACCCTTAATGAGTGAAGATGAACATCTGTACATAATTAAAACAGGATTTTAACAAATTTCACCAGGAATCATCTTCATGTACTAAAAGTCACGAAAAAAGGGAAAAGGTGTGTGAGAAATGAAGGGGCCACGTCCGCTGCTAATGCTAATTTCTGGTGTACACCAGTTACGTATCCTCGTGAACGCTGCTGAAGGCCGGTTAGGAGGTCTGCACCTCTGCCTGCCCGTGATCAGTGTGTTGGTGGTCCCAGTAAGAGGTTTTGCTGGAGCCACTGGTGTGGATTTTGGCTTTCCCAGGGGCATGAGCTGCCTTACCTCATGTCCTTGTCGCTGATGACCTCGATGACGGGGCAGGCGACCTTGGCCCGGCTCTGGCGGACCCTCTCCAGCAGCGGCTCCAGCCACCCCACGTTGCACTCCACGTGCGAGTCCAGGAACGTCAGGACGGTGCCTGCGGCAGAGGCCGGGCAGCATCAGACCTCAGGTGCCCCGTCCCCATCCCGTGCCGGCCACCCGTGGGCTCGGGGTGCTGCTGACGGGGCCATGGCTCCCAAACCCCTCCCTGCCATAGCCCAGAGCACATTTTCACCACTCAGCCATCGTGGCCTGCAGAGCGAAGCGGGGCAGCTCCTGGCAGGAATGGCCATTTGGTGCCAACACAGCCCGGCCTCTGCAGGCGTGGAGCCGGGGCGGCGCGGTGGGAGATCCCGACGGCCGCTGGCCAGGGCCGTGCCGAGGAGCCGGAGCAGCCGCAGCTCATCCCCCCGTCAGACCCTGGTGCTTTGCATACGGACGAGTTGCCCGTAGCTCATTAGGAAGGGACTAAAACTCCATCCTGGAGACGGCTTATCAGCACCTCGGGCGGGGGGGAAACGGACGTCCAGACAGGGCTGTAAAATGGCTTTTGTCCTACCTTTGGCGATCTCTGCTCCTGCCAGTCTGGCTCGTATTAGACCGTGCCTCTCCTTGAGACGGAGGATCTTCACTTTTGGGAACCGCGCCATGTATTTGTCCAGCTCCTCCCTGAGGTACTCTGCAGAGAAGGAGAAGGAGAGGGTGAGGCTGGCTCACCCATTTCACACCCACTTCCAGGCTGAAAAGCAGAGGGCAGATTTTCCCTGGAAGCATCTCCAGATACACCAGGGTCCTCGGGTCTGGGGCATGAACATCTGGGCACAGCTGCAGGGCTTCTGGTGCACGGCATCGCGATCCAAGCCTGCCCTCCGGTGAAACTCCTGGCTGCGTCAGGGCCAGCAGGTTTAGGCTGATGCCGATGAGTTTGAAGATCTCTGTAGGAGCTGTGTCCCCCGATATTCCGTGATGGGTGTGCTGCTTGGTCCTGGGGGCTCGCCACAGGCTGCCCTGGATCCGCCCCTCAAAGGACGGGGCTGCGGGCGGTGGCACCGTCCCTGGCTCACCGCACGGCGGGCGGCTGCTCCAGGTCAGCACTAACCCAGCGGGCGCAGCAGAGGGGCACCCGCACCCGGTGCTGGGCGAGCACGGTGGCTCGCTGCACGCAGGAGATGTTGAAAATGGGGAGCAGTAAGCACAGGGCTTTCGGTGACAGGCTGTGAGCAAACCCCCAGTGGCCTCACTTGGGTACTTCGTGATCCACACCAGGTATCAAACGGTCATTCAAAGACTCCAAAATGAAGTTTTTTTCTTCATTGAACTATAATTGCAATTAAAATCTGGTTGTAAGTTTTTATTCTTTGCCTAAAAAAAATATTATTTTGTGCTCTACAGATTTCTCGGTATTAAGCACCACATTTAAAGACTCAGCCTGGGTTTAAACAGCACAAGGGGTTTCTGTGGCACGTCTCTGCTTTTCAGGCCACTTTTGCTGTGGTCTCCCATGGCTGTGGAGATGGCTGGCAGTGAACCCTCAGGAAAAAGAGGGTGTGAGAAAGGTGGTTCGGGGGACTCGACCGCTGGGCTGTCCTGCTTGCGGGCGGTTTCCCTCCGGCAGAGGAGCCTGGCACCCCTGCTGCGGCCGCTGCTGCTCCAAGCGCTTGGTCTGGAGCCACCCTTCGCCTGGGGGGAGGACCCCCATCCTCCCTCACCCGCGGGCTTCATTCCTGCTCTTTGGCTTTCTTCAGGAGAACACCGCTGTTTGCACTTCAAAAGCCAGCTCTAAGTTCTGAACGGCCCCAAAGGCGAGGCAGCCTACAGCAAACCTGTCTGCAGATACGGCTCCTTGGGTACAGCGCCGCAGGGCACAGCTCTCCGTAACTCACCCACACTTGCGAGGGTTCGGCTGCGAGCCCCGCGTTTCGGATGCTTGCTGGCTAACGAGCAGATACAAAGGGAGGTCACGGGGAGAAAGTGAAGAGGAAGCTTGAAAAGGTGCTTTTGAGGGGAAATGGTATGGAGACCTTCTAATGCTTACTTTAGAAACGAGCAAACTGAGTCTTTTCCCTCTTTTCTGCACCCATCGGCCTATTGCATTGCAGGCTCTTTGTATGCGTGGCATGAGCTCTGGCTTTGCCTGAGACAGCACTTTCCCCAAAGAACCAGCAGTTGGAAAATTACATCATTCCTAAATATTTAAGGGCTGAAGTCAGCCAGGAGCCAGAGCATTACAAAGCCGAGGTTCACTATCATCCGTGAGCACACGTGCCAAGCCACGGTGCACGTGCAGACGCCCAGCTCACCACTGCTTTTACAGCAACTACCCCGTCCCGAGCAGCCACGGAAGGGCACGCTGTCCCTCCCCGGCTGCCAGCACGGAAAACACGCGGGCACTCGCCTGGGAACTGCCCAGAGAAGGGCGACAGGGCCTGGTTTACAGCGCACAAGCCCTTGAGCCAGGACACCCTGACGAGGTGTGGGTCGGGTGGGACCGAGCTCCCTGGCGCTCCTGGGCCACCGTGCCTCCTCCAGCCTCCGGCACACGTGCCAAGCAGCGCGCGAGCGTAAACGCAGTGATGCACGGCTGTACACGCGGCGACGCACGGCTGTACGCGCAGGGGGTGGACTGGGATGGGAGAGGACTGGGACGGGGGGCAGAGGAGAACTGGGACGGGGGAGAGACGAGAACTGGGACGGGGGAGAGACGAGAACTGGGATGGGGGAGAGACGAGAACTGGGACGGGGGGCAGAGACGAGAACTGGGACGGGGGGCAGAGACGAGAACTGGGACGGGGGCCAGAGACGAGAACTGGGACGGGGGGCAGAGGAGAACTGGGACGGGGGAGAGACGAGAACTGGGACGGGGGAGAGACGAGAACTGGGACGGGGGAGAGACGAGAACTGGGACGGGGGAGAGACGAGAACTGGGACGGGGGAGAGACGAGAACTGGGACGGGGGGCAGAGGAGAACTGGGATGGGGGGGAGAGGAGAACTGGGACGGGGGAGAGACGAGAACTGGGACGGGGGAGAGACGAGAACTGGGACGGGGGGCAGAGGAGAACTGGGACGGGGGGGAGAGGAGAACTGGGATGGGAGAGATGCGAATGATCTGGCAGGGCGTTGGGCAAGGGCCGCAGCTTGACCCACCACAGCCACCCCCCAGCGCCCACCCAGCCCCTGATCCCCCTCGTCTGGGAAGATAACAGCGCAGGCTGGGGACGCACTTTGATAGGTTGGAAGGAGAAAATGCGATTTCTTTCTACTGTTCAGAACTGAATTACAGAGGACAAATTGTATTTTGGCCTGAAGTTATATTAGTTTCATAAAGGCAGAAGAAGCTTCACCCACCTTTAGTGCTGAAGTCGTCCACCAAAATGACTTCTTCAATCAGGTGCGGAGGGGATCTGCCAAGGACGCTGTGAACGGAGCGGAGGAGGGTGGACCACACTTCATCCACAAAGCACATGATGATGGTGGTGGTCGGGAGGTCATCGTGAACCCACTGCTCGGAGCACCTGCAATGGCAACACGGGCTCACAGGCCACGGCCGGCTGCGCTCCTGAAAATCTCCGGGTGGGAAAATGCACAGGGAGGGGGGAACAGCCAAACGTGAAATATGGAGGCAAAGGCCTGCAATGGGGTTTTGTCGGGAGAGGGAGCAGAGGGGTGAGGGGGGGGGGAACTCCCCACACAGCCCTGGGGCCCCTCTCGTGGGCAGCCCCATGGGATAGAATGCACTCACCCCTTTCTAACGGGGACCTTTTTCCTCCCTACCCCAGGTGAGAATACCTCCTCGCCATGAGCAAACAGTGCAAAGGCCCCAGGGAGCGAGGCCGATCCCAGCTCTGCACCACTGGCGCCAGGGACCCCTGCAGGGACAGGATCCCTGTGTGCTGGTGCCCTCCCGTGATGCCGAGCACCTGCGGGGCTTGGGATCCCGGGCTGCCTGGGATAGCCTTGCTGGAAAAAAACTATCGGCAGTGTTCAAAACGCAGGGAAACGGCCGTTTGCATGAAGGGCTGCTCGGCACAGCGAGGAAGAGCCGCCCGGGCCAACTTCTGCACCTAACCCAGGGGACCGCGCAGGATGGGAAAACATTCAAGCATCCAAATTTCACGTGCGATGGCACCGGCGGGTCCACTCCCTGAACACCCATGCCTCCCCAGGGAGGCCCCTCCCGGCCAGCTGTGCCCCGAGCCCACGTGTGGGGGCTCCGAGCGGCGCCCGCTTCCCTCGCACGCAGCCAGCGATAGGCATCGGGGATCCGAGGGAGCGATAACATCTCCCCTGTGTCCGCGGGTTTGTCATTTTATTCTGTGACAGCCAAAACCGCAGCGGCTGGGTCAGGCCTGTGTCTTCAGGGTCTGAACAAAAGGACCACGAGCGGCTTTTCTCATTTTCCCTGTGCAAGTCCAGCGCCGCGGGGCTCCCTCAGCTCTCCCGTTTCCCGGTGGATCTCCAGGCTGCGGGGCACCCGGCAGAGTGCTCCTCTCCCCCCGGCTGGCCGGTTCATCCCAGAACACCCACGAGTTGCCCGGACATGCTTTCTCTCTCGTCAATAAACCCAAATCTGATAGCCGGTTTTCCTCTCTTGCCCTTCCAGAGCAGACCCCCTGCAGGCAGGACAGGCACCCATCTGTCTGCAGGTGCAGAAAATGAATTTCTCGGTGATGAAAACCCCGTTCACTCTGCTGTCAGCAACAGACAGAAAACAGGGATGGGTATACGGGAGCGTATGGAAAATTGATGTCTTGTCCTTCTGTCTCAACGAACGGGCCCTCGGGTTCGGCTGGTGCTGGCGCAGATGCTGACACCAGGGCGCTGTGCAGCTCAGAGAAGATAATTCAGAGGTGTCTCAGGGCTTCGCAGCTCATCAGAAGTCCTCTGGGTAAGTGAAAATAACCCCAGAAGTACCCTGTCGCAGTCCTTGGGACGTGTCTTTCCTTTTCCTTCTGCAGGCTGGTCCACCTCGGGCAGCGGCCAGGGCTGGCTCAGCCAGGAGGTGACATGCTCTTGGGTACGGTTGGGCTGGAAACCACAAGGGTGCTGGCCCGTGGAGCTGGGACCTCTCGGCAGCGGCGGCCTGGGCATGCCGACAGGACGGCCAGGGTCGATGGAGAGAAGGCAGGGGCTGAACTGCCGGGGAGGTCGCTTGCAAGAAGGAGACAGAACAAGGGACAGCAAAACTAGGAGAAAAAAGATGAATTTGTAGTTGTTTCTACAGCAAACCCAAGGAGGCAGCTCATGGAGGGAGGAGGGACAGAGGCCATGGATGAAGTGGGAGACAGTGGCTGAGCACAGCAGCTTTCATGGCATGGAGAGAGGGATGTGAGGGCGGTGAGAAAACGCTGCATGCAGCCAGGCAGTCCCTGCTCAGGGACCTTTTAGCCCCTCGCTAGCAGCACGTGGGCTTTTGGCCAAAGCCCACACGTACCCCGTGGGCAGTGCAAGGGCGATGGGAAACCTCAAACTGAGGAACAGCTTCTCACTTCTTACCCAAAAAAGTAGGATTTCTAGGCAGACAGCAACAGGCTTGTTATTGTTAAACCCCAGCTAAAGGTATTTCACCATGTCCTGTGTGAGTTTGGGCTCCATTTCTTTGCTAACGTGCTGGTTTGTTCTGGGGTAGAGTTTGCTTTCTTCCCAGTCGCTCGCATGGGGCTGTGGTTTGGGTTTGTGCTGGCAGCAGCGCTGATCACCCCGGGATGGGTTGGTTCCTGCTGAGCCGGGCTCACACGGAGCCAAGGCCGTTTCTGTGAGGGGCTGGGGGGGCACAAGGAGCCAGGGGGGACACAGCCGGGACAGCTGACCCCAGGGGTGTCCCACACCGTATGGCATCGTGCTCAGCACACAGAGCTGGGGGGAGGGGGAGGGAGGGGGGGACGTTGGGAGCGATGGCGTTTGCCTGCCCAAGTCACCGTTACACGTGACGGAGCCCGGCTGTCCTGGGGGGTGGCTGAGCACCCCCTGCCCACGGGAAGCAGGGAAGGAATCCCTGGCTTTGCTTTGCTTGCGCCTGGGGCTTTTCCTTTCCCCATTAAACTGCCTTAATCTCAGCCCAGGAGTTCTCTCACTTTTACCCTTCCGATTCTCGCCCCCATCCCGCTGGGGGGGAGGGAGCGAGCGGCTGGGGGGGCTGAGCTGCCGGCCGGGGTTAAACCACAATATATAGAACTAATGTTAAGTAGAAGTCAAATCCTTTTGAAATTCCACCCCTTAACAGGCTTTTAAACAAAAATAGTCCACAGCCCTTACGTTCTGCTGACATGATGCTGGCAGTGCTCTGGGAGAGCGTCACCTCAGATCTGCTGCCCCCGAGCCTGGAAGCAGCCTGGCGCTGAAGACCTGAGCCGCCGGGGAGCCCAGCCCTGTCCCCCCCCAGCTGGCAGGCACTGCTGGGGCCGCTCCCCACGCCTGCTGGCATGGGTGCAACTTACCCAGACCGTACCGTGCCACGCAGCACGGGACTTTTTTTTGCCAGTCCAGGAAATCGGAGTCCCCATCCAAACTGGGATAACTTGATTGTCCCAGAGAAGCTGCGACAGTAGCCTGGGGAAAGAGGGGCACACAGGGACCTTCGCTGCCAGCGTTGCGGTGTTGGGCTGAAATGGGGCCCAGGGCTCCCGAACCGGGCTCTGCGGGGAGCGCTCCCTGCAAGCCCCCCAGCCACCCCTGGCCTTCAGCGGTGTGGCTTGTGCATCTCGCCTCTCCTTGCTGGGACTCCTCCTGCAGGCCCTTCTGCGGGGGCACGGTGCTCGGCAAGCACCAGCACGGTAAACAGAGCTCAGAAAGCAGCAAGCGTTGCATCCGGACAGACAGACTGAGGGCTGCAAGCGTTGCATCCGGACAGACAGACTGAGGGCTGCAAGCGCTGCATCCGGACAGACAGACTGAGGGCTACAACAGGACAGGTTTCCCGCTGGCCCCATTTCAGTGGTCTAGTCCTGCACTCCAGCAAGGATCAAGAGAGGAACTGTCGTCTAAGCTGGGAGAGACTGGAAGGATCCGGCAGAAGAGTAACGTGGCGTTAGATCACCACGAGCTGCCAACAGCCACTGCCACGAGCTGGCCCTTACGACTTGATTTCTGCTGTGCCAAGAGGCGGGCGCAGAGCTGCAGCGCCGGGTGCCCGGGGGAGCTCCCCACGGCCCCGTGCCCCGGCACGGTAGCGCCCACGCCCAGGCAGTGCCATAGCCCTGTTTGGCCAAGGTGCTCCCTGTGACGCCCAGGCAGCGCCGCCGCCTCCTCCCGGGCAGGTCCGTGACTGACCGCGGGCCGGCCGGCTGCACTTACGGGCACTCCTGGCACTGGGTTTCTGCTCCACAGCTCCAGGGCTTTGCTGTCACAGACCAAAACACACCGGGCTGGCTTTGAGGTGCCGCACCTCTGTGTGCAGAGGCGGCTTCTGTAGCTGGTGTCTTCTGCCTGCCGGAAAGCAGCCCCAGCTGCATCCCCCCTTCCCTGCCCCACTCCCTCCCACGCAGGACCTCACCTCAGCTCACAGGCGAGCGCTCACAGCGCCGTGGGAACGTCTGTGTCTCGTCCCGTGGGATGGGTGATGACTGGCAGCGCAGCGCCCATCCCACATACCCCTGGTCGGCGAGCGTGGGGAGAGGGGCACGGGAGGGTCCCTGCACGAGGCAGGGCTCCCACCTGCCACGGGGCTGAGGCGGTCGCAGCAGGAAAAGCCGAGGACAAGACCCTGCCTGAACCAGCACCCCCCCTGCAGCCCTCCCAGCACAGCAGCTCAGGAGAGGGAGCCCCCCCAGCCCCCCACCCTTCCGTCCGCAGGGCGCTGCCCACACCGTACCCTTTACTTTTCGACAGGGACTACGGCGGGGGGGTGGGGGTGGTGTCTTTTTTGAAGTGCAATACTAAGATTTGCCGAATCAGCTACACGTTTCGCAGGGACAGCTGTAACCGAACCGCAGTCGGCCAGATCACAATCCTGTGTCACAACCCTGGTGCGAGAGCACCTCTGGGGCAGGGGGGGCTTCTGCTGCCGAGGCAGATCGGCACGGTGCAGGAGTGGTCCAGGAGCCAAACGCACAAATATCGAAATCAAACATTGCCTGGTGCTGCACCTGATAAACCAGGCAAACCGGGCCCCGTTGCCTGCCTCGTGTGCCCCAGCCTCTTTGGACAGCAGAGCTTAGCGGGTTAAGACGACCTGCAAATTTTTCCCAGTTTTATGTTTAAAACCAAGCCGCTCTCACCTGGAAAGGCAAAAGCCACCTCATGGCTAGCATGCACGAAGCGAAGGCCTCGGTGCACCCAGCAGCCCTCCCCGGGAGCCCCTGAGCAGGTTCCCAGGGGTGCAGCGCAGGTATTTGCGCAGGGGAAGCAGATCTTACCCGGCAGGCCTGGTGTCCGCTATGGCTCGGTCTACAGGGATCAGATCGCTGAGGTAGACATTGAAGTTTCCTTCTTTCCATCTGCTTTTTGCTTCTTCTTGCTTATCATCAGGGACTGCCACGGGGTGACCAAACTGGCCGGGAGCTTGGGGGTCTCTCGGGGCAAGCGTGGCATCCACGGACAAGACCCTGTGCGTTCCCGGGCTGCGCCCGCCTGCCTCCTCCTGCCCATCCTCGCCGCCGATGGGTGCCCTGGGAGCTGCTCCTTCGGTCGCACCCAGCGCCCGGCGCTGGCCATCGGGCACCGCAGCCCCAGCGCTCGCAGCCTGGGCACCGTCGCCCATTTCCTTAGCGAGCTGCCACTCGTGGCGCTTTTCTTGGCTCTTTGTGATGTTCCCCACGGAGTCGGAACCGGGATGCGGGACTGCGGGGCTGCCGGCTCCTACCCCCTCCTTGCTAATGAGGATGAAGTTTTCGGAGGAAGTTTTCTTCCCCGCTGCAGCTACCTCCTGCCCGGGCAGGGCTCCCAGCCCCGCTGCCCGCGGCGGCAGGCTGGCGCTCCCCGGCGTGCCCGCATCCCGGTGCCGGCTCCCGGGAGCCCCCAGCCCCGCGCCCCCGCCGCCAGCTCTCTGCGAGGGCTCGCCGCGCCCGGGGCCCGGCGGGGCTGGGGAGGGGGGCTGGCCGGCAGGCCCCGCTCCGGCGGGGGCCGTCACAAACTCCGCCGCCTTCGACAGGGGCCCCGCGGCCCCCGCCCCGCCGCCCAGGCCGGCCCCCGGCCCCGGCGCCGTCAGCCGAGCCCCCGGGGGAGCCGCGGGGGGCTCCCCGCCGCGCCCTCCCCGCTGCCCCCGGCCCCCGGCGGCGGAGGGCGGGGGTCCCGGCGGCTCCCGGCGGGCTCCCGGGGTCCCCGCGCCCCTGCGCCGCCCGCGGCGGAGCCCGGGGGGGTCGGTGCGGGGGCTGCCCGCCGGCGGCTCGGGGGGTCGCCAGGGCCGCGCCCGCTCCTGCCCGCGCCCCGCCGCCTCCCGCAGCAGCCGCCCGCCCCCCCCGCCCAGGGAGAGGCGCAGCGCGGCCCATGGCGAGCAGCAGCCAGGCGACGGAGGCGGCGAAGACGAAGGCGAGCGCTCGCCCGCTGCCGCGGAACAGCCGCCGCAGCCCGCCCATCCCCGCAGGCCGCCCCGGCCGGGCGCGGGAGCCGCCGCACGCCGGGCCCGCAGGCAGCGGAGGGGCGGGCGGGGCGGGGGCCGGGGCCGGGGCTCCTCTCGCCCCACCCCGCGCCGCAGCCCGGCTGCAACCCAGCGCCGGAGGGGCCGGGGCCGCCGCTCGCCCCCCCCCCCCCCGCCCCCGCCCGCCGCCCCGGGAGCACCCGCGGCAGCCCCGCCGCGCCCGCTCCGGGCTGGCTGGCGGTGGCGGGGGGTTGGCGCCTGGCTGCAGCGCCCCCCGGTGCCCCCCCGTGCCGCCCCGTGCCCTTCGTGACTCCCCTCTGCTCCCCGGTCCTTACCGTGCCCCGCGGTGCCCCCTGCTGCCGCCCCGCGGTCCCTCCCCCTGTCCCCCGGTGCCCCCCAGTGCCCCCGATGTCCCCCAGTGCCCCCCGAGCCCCCCATGTCCCCCAGTGCCTGCTATGCCACTCGGTGCCCCCTATGCCCCTCGGTGCCCCCCATGTCCCCCAGTGCCCCCCAGTGCTCCCGATGTCCCCCAATGTCGCCTGGTGCCCCCGGTGCCCCCCATGTGCCCCCAGTGCCCCCTATGCCCCTCGGTGCCCCCTGTGTCCCCCAATGTCCCCCTATGCCCCTCGGTGCCCCCTGTGTCCCCCATGCCCCTGGTGCCCCCCATGCCCCCTGGTGCCAGGGTTGGCAGGCCATGCAACGGTGAAACCTGGTGGCCCATCTATTCCTGCAGCCGTGGTCGCATAGGGCGGGCTGTGCAGGGTCAGGATATTCAGGTAGTCTGTGTGGGGTGGAGGTGTGTCAGCCGTGGAGAGCTCCATGGCCTGGGGTGGTCACGTGTGACCCCCATGACTGGGTTACACCAACCAAGCAAAACCACAGCTTGGGGAGTCTCAGCCATCCCACTGCTGCCCACAGCCTTGCAGCGGAGACCCCGTCACCACCGGGCACAGCCCCGCTGCCCTGCCCAGGACACTCCATCCCCCATGCCAAGGTCCCCGTCAAGCACCTTCCCTCCGTTAATGAACGCTGCGCAGCCCACGAGTGGGGACGGCGTTGCGCAGCCGGTGCGGAGGCACCTGCAGGCACGGCCAGGTTAAAGGGCTGTGGCATCCGTCGTGATGTGCGGGCATCAGTTGCGAAAACTCAGGACACAGGCACTGAAGAGGAAGAAGCCTGAGCTGGGTTGGTATTTTGCAGCTCTCTCAAACTCTGGTATTAATAAATTTAAAAGCAATGCACGGTGTCCCAAATCACAAAGCAGGAGATTTTTTTAAATAAAGGGCTCCAACCCACTGCAGCGCATGTGAGTATTGAAAAGAAAGGGGGAGGAAAAGATTATATTCGTGCTTTAAAAAAACAGTAATTTCAAAGACTAGCCTATGGTTATGTTGTGAGATTGAAAACGTCTTTTTTAAGTAAGTGGCAATTCTGGTGTTTTTCCAAGGCTTTTCTTTGTAGCGCAAACTCCTCCGACGTGGCAGGCGGCTCTGGCGTCAGCAGGATGGGCCTGTGCGGGCGGTGCGTGCTTAGGGACGTCCAGCAAGAGGGAGCGAGGGGCGAGATTGCAAAAGGACGGCTCAAAGGGGAAAAAATGAGGAGCTGTTTGAGAGTAAGGAAGCTCCGAGTCAAGATTAAACGTAAATGAAATAACACCTTTGGTTCAGAAATAAGGGTTTAAGATAAACCTCGGGCTGTGGGTTCACCCACCACGCTGGCACTGGTTTTTCAGTTTTATTTTGGGTTCTCCCCTTGCCGCCCCTGACCGTCTCGCCCAGCAGCGGGAGCGCTCAGGGTCCCATCCCAGCGCCATGTCCCGGCGTTTTGTTGCTGGTTTGGTATGGTTGGGCATTCCCTCTGCTAACTCGGTGCTTTGGCTCTCCTCCCTGGCAAGCATAAATGCTCCAGATAGTCGAACAGATTCCTTGACACAAGACAGCTGCTTTTGTAGGGAGGAATTAATTTAATCAAAGCTACTCCATCATTAAAATAATCTGAAGTGTCAGATGGAAAAGCACAGAGGCGAGCTAACTTGAAGATGAAAACTCAACATTTTTTTCCAGCCAGAAGTGTCCCAGAAGCTGAGGTAATGTTATAATAAGTCAGTCCGGGTCTCTGTGTGATATTTTATTAATGCAAAAAGAGTATTGTCCAAAGAGAAGTCAGGGAGGAATGATCTCTTGCTAAAGCCAGGCTTTAATAAATGGTATTTCTTCTCTGGAGCATAAGAGCCGAGCCGCGTCCCCGTGGCCCATCCGGGACGGGGGCAGCATTCCGCAGCGCGACGCCGGCTTTCCCGACGGGCTGCGGTAGCTCGGGCTGCTCTGTCATGGAGTGCTTGAGGGCTGCCCGCAATAACCCAGGCTATTTTAAATTAAATACATCTGAGCCGTTCAGATCTTCCTTATACGCCTTTTCACTAACTTCAGTGCTTCCCTCCCGAGCACAAAAGAGCCAAGCTGTCTGCAGCCTGGCATGGTGTTCAGACGGAATCTGGCAAATGATCCTTAATGAAAGCAAAAGACGCAAACTGGGAAATCCCGATGGAAAAACAAGCGAGGAGGGGAGAAGGGACTTGCGCATGGAACATCTGCGTGGGCTCCCGCGGGTTAGCGGTGCCGATGCCTCCAGGCACGGCAGGCACCGGGGGCCGTGGTGGAAGTGGGGTCAGCCCGTTGCCCTCCGGCCGGGGCAGTTTATGGCCATGGCAGGAGTTGGGAGAGGACTTCTGCCCGCCAAACACTGGCCTCGGCTGCGGCTTCCCCGGCGAGGTGCTTGACTCCTCGTGGGCAGGGCTGTGCCCAGTTGGCAATTCCAGAGCTGTGAGAGCTTTTTGGCAGGTCCCCGAGGCGGGTCCTTCCCTTCTCCAACCCCGGGCACCTCGAACGTCACAGCTACCCGAGCAGGCGGGCCCTTTCCGCCTGGTTCACGTCAGACCTTCGGGCGCGTTCCCCGTGATGACATCACGTTTTTGTTTATCTAACGCATTCCTGTCTACCCAATGTTAATGAACGACTAGAACAGTAGTGAATTATTTGTGAATTATTTGTTCATTAAGATACTACATTCCATAAGATATTAATTATACGAAGTGAGAGTGATAGGATAAGTATCTCTGTGTCTGTGTGTCCTCTCTGAGGTCCTGCTGGCTTTTGAACCTGCTGATGAACTTGATTAATTGAATTTGACAGAAAAATGCATGTCCTGAAGACATTAAGTACCCAAGTGGAGAAAAGAAAGACCCGGCTCAGCATCCCGCTGAAAGGTGAGTGCTCAGGCGCTGTACCAGGCGTGGGAGAGCCCCCGTGGCTGGGCTGGGCGGGGGGCTGGGTGGCAGGGCCCTTCCCCGGACCCACGCTCGTCCAGAGGGACACCCGGCACCCGGCAGCACGCTCCGCTGGTCACGGAGCTGCTTCTGTGGCTTCGTTTTCTGCTGCTTTCCTTGCCGAGCGGCTTTGGGCAGGGGCCGGACACTGCTCCGGGCAGTGACTCGCAGCGGGAATCTGCGAGTAGCCAGGATGGACACACGGACACTGGCCATCCTCCCCCGGGAGACACTGGCCAGGCGCAGCCCAGGCAGCCTGTGACCATGGCCATGCTGGAGTCTTGGTTAATAATGCAAATAATCCCAAATAATACCTTCATTCTGCCTATCAAGTATTTATTACTGCTGGGAATAATTTTTGTTGCCCATGTGGTGCTGGCGTTGAGGCTGTGCTTATGTGCAGCGCTGCAGAGGGCTCGGCCATCGCAGCCGGCGGCCAGCACGAAGCCAGCCCAAGGCTCTCAGGTGCCACGGCGCGCGTTTGCCTCCCCAGCCAGCACCACTGGCGCCAGAAACTGGCACCTCTGAAGTTTTCTGAGCGAGCCTTGGCAAACGCTAGCCCTGCGGTGAGGGGCAGAGTCGCTCATTTGTGTGTCAGCAAATGTTTGCGCTGCAGACACAGACCTCTGCCAGCCGCCTTGCTGAGGGCCGGCTCCTCCCGCGCCGCAATCTGCAGGGCTCGGTGACACCGCCTCCCAGGCAGCGCTGCGGATGCCACGCGGTGGTGGCGTGTGCGCTGTGTAACCACAGACGTGTCCTACGGCACGTTGGGCACATCTCGGGAGAGCCTCAGAGCCGGAATCAAGGCTCGGTTCTCACCTAACTGTCGCGGGAGAGGAGTTTCACCTCCGCCGCACATTCCGTGCCGGTCCCATAGCTGCTCGGCGGTGGGATACCTTGTGCCCCTCACTGTGGGAATTCAGTCGGAAAGCCCTGCGTGTGGGTGCCCCGGTGGGGCGCCGGTACTGCCGGGGGGTCGCCGGGTTTCTTGACATCCCCACACGTAGCAATTATACGCGGGCAAGAATGGAAACTTGGGCTTCGACAGGGAGGTTTATGGTCATGTCCGGCAGGGAAGCCGCACAGCTGCGGATGTAGGGAGCCGGGAAATACTGGGCAACTGTGCGCTGGGTGCTTAAAAGGCTGAAGGTTAAGAAACTGGAGTTTATATTTGGAAAGGTTCCTGGATTTCCTGGCTGACCTCGTTACTCTGGGGGCGGGGTGCTTTTCGGTGTGCGATGGTGGCACAGCCCTATCTTTAGTGGGGTGTTTGCACCAAGCACGACTGAGAGCGGCTTTCCCCCAACGGGAGCTGGTGACGTAAGGAAGGCTTCGAACAGCCATTTGGGTTTATTTTTTTGCTATAAAGAGCGACCCAGATTCACCGCAGCTCTCGCGGAGCACGGCCCTGCTAGGCGACGCACGCCGCCGTTACGTGCGCTGCGACGCATGGGGGGCGCGCGGGGGCCGGCGAGGGCGGCCGGGGCAGCCGCGGGCGAGGGGGAGCGCGCCGGGCGGCCTGCGCCGGGGCTGGGAATGGGGAATAGCGGCCGGGCTCGGTAATTTGCATAGAGGTCATGTTTTGCTAATGTGTGTCTTGTAGAAGCAGACAGCACGTGAAAGAGGATGGTTACAACCTGACCCAGCGATGTTTTTAAATTTCAAATTATGCATAAAGTATGCATTAAATTAATTAGGGAATTCATTAGGAAGAGAAGAGTGAAGAAACTAGTTAGCAGTGTGCAACATTTTGTAATGTAAGCCGTTTTCTATAATTGTTATATATCATTTGTCTCATAACATTATCCTCTGATAAATTATTGCAGCCTAATATGATATATGTAGCTTATTAACAGTTTCATTAATTACTATTAGAGCAAAGACACTCTGAAATCTGGTACACATAGGAACAAATGTTGAAGCAGATGGCTGAAATTAGTGAAATGCAATCAGTTGCTGAACCCTTTTACCTAATTACGTTATTACATCAAAATAGTTAAACTGAATTTGTCAAGTTGTCGGCAAAGCGCTGGGATGTTTGGGGCTGCCGCCGCGGTGCAGCCATCGCCCCCAGGCCCCAGCTCCCCGCGGGGCCCAGGCACCCTCCGGGCATCCTCCGCTGGCTCCCAGCCCCTGCGCCCTCCCCAGGCCTCCCGGCGGACCCCAGTCCGCGCCACCCTCGCCCCTCAGCTGCACCCCAGGTCGGCCGCCTCCTCCTCCTCCTCCTCCTCCTCCTCCTCCTCCCAGCCGAAGATCATCCTTTCCCACACCTTTCCTGGGCAGCCTCGCCGTGGCTGGGCATGCGTCCCCGGGACGGCACGGGGACGGGTCTGGGGTCGGCAGCTCTCGTGGGCTTCGGTTCACTGAGCCAGGGCCGGCGAGAAGGCTGCAGCAGCCGGGGATGGGGACGGGGGCACCAGCTCAGCCGTGCGGGAAGGGGCAGACGCGCCTGCTAGGGCTGTGCTGCTGCCATGGCAGAGCTCGCCTGTGTTCCTGACACAACCCCGAGTGTCCTTTTTTTGGGCCAGGAACCGTGAAAGGAAGTTTGGGAGAGAAAACCAAAGCCAAGTGCTGGAGAAAGGGTGCCTAGGTCTGCTGGGGTGCTTGACGTGAGAGCCCGGAGCTCAGGCAGGACAGGCACCTGCATGCGTGTTTGCTCTGAGCTGGAAAGCTCCACTGAGCACCCGTCACGCCCAAGTTCGTATAAACAGGTTATGTGTGCTGCTGCGAGAGCGCGGAGGAGTGAGGGATCCCACGCGTGGCATTCACGCACCCGATATTCCGCGTCCCTGTAGCTCCCGGGCACCAAACACGCTTACGCCGTGTAAAACAGATTTACAGCAGTGTTCTGTTTAAGCTTCCTGCATTGTTTCCTTTCGTACCTGACCCAAACCCAAAGAAATACAAAGCATGTGACTTCCCCGTGTCCCGGGAGCCCGAGGTGACACCCCTGGGAGGGTACCCCCCCCCAGCCAGGGCCTCGCTGCCCATGCTCCTGCGTGTCAGGGCCAGCCTCTCCCCGTCCTGACCAGCAGAGCCTCCCGGAGGGGGGAGCTTCCTTCTGCAGGGGGTTTTGACACTTCAGCAACCCTGAGCTCAAATTATTATCAAAAGTGTCCAAATTTGCAAGAAAATTTCAGAAAAAACCCATCACTTAGAATCACTTCAAAATAGGGTATTTCATACGACAGGAGGTAAGAGAAATGACTTTCAGAATTATTAAAGGAGGCCATTCAGAAAAGAATCATAGAATCACAGAATGGTTTGGGTTGGAAAAGCCCCAGCCGTTCCCCTACCCCTGCCATCCCACCCCCAAACCCGGCCCTCAGCACCGCCTCTGCCCGGCTGTTCAAATCCCCCCAGGGCTGGGGACTCGACCCCTTCCCTGGGCAGCCCCTTCCAGTGCCTGACAGCCCTTGGGGGGAAGGATTTTTTTTCAAAAAAATTGAAAAAGAAAAAAAGAAAAATTAAAAAAGAAAAGAAACAATGTCCGACAGCAAAGACACACAACGTTGTGACAGCAAGGACACACGATGTCCGACAACACGGACACAAAATGTCGCGACAACAAGGACACAGGCACGGGAATTTTGACAGGGCCATTTTTCCTTTTTTCTCTACACTAAATTTTAGCAAATGTGTGCAGCTTCTGGAGGATGGGAACAGCCCCACCCGCTGCAACACGTTCCTGGGCTATTCCCACCCCAGTTCGGGAAAGCCAGCCTTGCCCCAGACCCCCCGCGCACCCCCAGGGCCACCAGCTGCCCCCCGTGCATCCCCGCGCCGTCTCCCCTTCCCGGCGCCCCGGCAGCGTTGGCAGCCCCACTGCTGGGGGGGTGGCTGCGGAGCGGGGGAGCCCTGGCCCCACTGGCGGGGCAGACCCCAGACCCCGGCCATTCGCTCGGGGCGGCCGCTCCTTCTGCGGCCCTGCCACAAATGCATTAGCAGGAGAGCTCAACCTTTCATTCTCAGCCTGATTAATGCATGGACGGATCCCGATTTTTGTAAATACATACTTTAGTATGTGCTCAGCTCACGGGGCTGAGGGTTTGAAGCCTGTTCAAAATAATTATTTAATATTTGAGGTACTTGACAGCTCACCTCAGCTATACATTATTTTCCCTGTCTCCTGCCCGGAAGGCTAAAGCTATTAATACAGATATCCCAAGTTAGAGGTGTGCGATCAGGTACCCCTCTGTTTGCCGGTGGCAGTGGACATGAGACCGAAGGCAACCTTCCTCTAATACTTGCACGAGCAGGCCCGGGCACACACATGAGAGCGAACAGCAAACATGAGGGGAGCGGGACACGGCTGACCCGTGTCACCAGCGGGAATCGAGACAAATGTCTCCGAACACGGTTTTGGGGAGGCCTGGCTGGCCGCAGGCACGCTCCACCCTGTCCAGGCCCCCCTGCAGCTCTGTCCCTGCACACCCCCCCGGGGGGACCCTCCTGCCCGCTCCCCGCGAGCCGGGGACCTGGAGTTTCGGTGTGCCCAGACTCTTCTCCCAGCCCTGGATTTTTCCCCCGACATCCGAGCGCTGCTGGATGAAGCTTGCAGAAGCGTGTGAGCGAGGCGGGACGCAAAGCCTGGGGCAGCCCCTGCTTCCCAGGTGGGGAAGGGGGGCCCGGCTGTTCCCCGAGTGCGTGCAGCCCGTGGCCACAAGTCTGGGAAATAAGCTCGCAGCGTTGCTTATCTTTATCAGCGTAAAATCAAAGGTGAGGGCCCCCCTTCTGAGTCTCAGCTTACTCCCTCCTCTCCCTTGGAGGGCTAGCGTTCCACTGTTTGGGGACTAAAGCTCCCGGGTAAATGCATTACAATGAATCGCCTGTGTTTCTGTACGCCATCGTTAACAAAAGCGGACACTTCCTTTGGTAGGCGGCCTTGCTCCTCGTCCCCGTGCCAGAGGGGCGGGAGCAGCTCCCCAGCCGGGTGCGGAGCGGGCAGGCACGTGAGCCTGGTTTCTCCTGCTCTCTGCCCAGCATCGCTCTTCTCCCGCAAAGTGAATATTGTGACTTTTTTTCACCACACGTATTTCTGGGAAACGCCCTTGCAATGTTTTGGTCACTGATCTTGCTAATCCTTTCAGCGAGGACGTTGGCAGAAATGAAAACCAGCAGGGCGTTCAGAAGGGTTAGCTACCAAACCCGAAATGATTTGGTTTGGATGCTTTTTCCTCGGTGCTTCCCTCTCTCGGTGGGTGAGCAAAGGTCTGAAACCCTCGGTGCCGAATCAGAGCCCCATGCAGTTGGTTGGAGGTGCTGGCACCGTGAGCATCCCGCCCTGGGAGGAGATGCTGCCCCGAGGGTGCCGCGCTGCCTGCCCGCGACCCCGGCTCCTCCGACGCTGAATTCACTCTTCCCTTTGCGTTACCCGTTTCACCCCTCCTGGAAGACACTGGGCAGCGTGCGCTCGGTATCCGCGATCTCTCATGCAATGCGTTAGTATTTAAAAAGCACTGCAGCTGGTAAAGCAACTGATAGCAGCACACCTATGTTCCTTACACAGTTTTTTTAACATGAGCGACCTCAGCAATGGATTAATCTAAAAAACCCCTCCCATGAAATCCGGGGTAACCAGGCAGTCCTTGTGCTTGACAGTCCCGTCCTGAGAATGAGTGACGATGTTCTGGTAGTTTGATGGCCATGAAACGATGCGCCATGCAACGATAGTCGGCACGATGGCCGTGAGGTCTGTCATTGCTGAGCAACGCACGATGCATAGGGAGGTAAAAATCATCAGTAATCCGCCAGGGAAGTGATCAGCCACATGTAATGTGCTCTCCTTGGACATGCCCATCAACATGGTTTCCCAAGCAACTTCCAAACCCCGTGGGTTATTTAAAAATGAATTCCTGGTCTCCTTCCCGGGGTGTCCAAAATCAACCTACTGCACGCGGGTGCCGGCAGGAGCAGATGGGCACGCCAGGCTGCTGCCACCGCCCCTGCTGCTTGGTGGGGAAGGAGCAAGGGACCGGGAACCGGTACCCAGAGCTGGTCTCCATCCTGGCAGTGCCAATCCACTGGGGAGCCGCACCCGGACACCGGGGTCAGACAGGACGAGGTTGGGTGCTGTGGGCCGCGGATGGAAGGTGGGGGGCCCGGTCGGTCCAGGGGGTCCAGTTGGTCCAGGGGGGGCAGTGGGGTGCCAGGGCCGCCGGCAGGGTCGGGGCAGCCGGAGGAGCGGCCCTCACCCTGCTGCCCCCCGGGCTCTGCCACGGCCGGGCTGGGGGCGCAGCTGGGTGGCATCACTCCTCTCACAGGGACAGAATCCCAGCATGGTGAGGGTTGGAAGGGACCTCAGGAGATCGCCCCGTCCAATCCCCCTGCTCAAGCAGGTTCTCCTAGAGCAGGGGGCACAGGACAGCGGCCAGGCGGGGGTTGAAGATCTCCAGAGAAGGAGACTCCACAGCCCCCCTGGGCAGCCTGGGCCAGGGTTCGGGCACCCTCAAAGTCAAGAAGTTCTTCCTCCCGTTCAACTGGAACCTCTTCTGCTTCAGGTTGTGCCCATGGCCCCTTGTCCTGGCGCTGGGCACCACTGAGAAGAGTCTGGCTCCGTCCTCGTGACCCCCACCCTTGAGATATTTGTAGGTGGTGATGAGATCCCCTCTCAGCCTTCTCTTCTCCAGGCTGAACAAGCCCAGCTCCCTCAGCCTTTCCTTGTAAGGGAGGACGGGGGCCTGGCGGGGGGCTCGGGGGGCCCGGGGGGCAGTGCGGGGGGGGGTTGGACTAGATGACCTCTAGGGGTCCCTTCCAACCCAAAACATTCTATGTTTCTATGATCGCGGCCGGCACCGCCGCTCCCCGCCGCGGGGTGGAGCCTTCGCCCGCCGGATGGGCTCGGGCACGCACGGCCGGTCCCCCGGCCCGGGGCTTATCCCCCGGCCCCTTATCCCCCGGGATGTTCCTGAGCCGCATGTCCCGCAGAGGGAACTGCTGGCTTTGGAAATGCTGTGCAATCATCCGTCCGGGCCGCTGGAGGTTTCGCCTGTTTGTTCAAATCTTCCTGATGTTCACGTCCAGAGAATCCCGTCCTCCACAGGTCAGCCAGCATGGAAGAAGCTGATGACCCTGAGGGCAGATTTTTTAAAATGCTTGAGAAGATCTTGGCCGACAAGACCTGTTGCAAGGCATGTTGTGAGGAATGTAAGTGGGTACCACAGTGGACCATCCTGCACGGACAGGTTTCTCAGAGACCTGAAAGGGATTGGATCCACAAGGGACTTCAAAATTCATTTGTGCGGGCATTACTAGTGCTGTCACAGCCCCTTGGAGCTCGGGCTGGCGAGCACGGTGAGGGGGGGCAGGAGACGCGCGAGGCGCCGGCTGCATGGGAGATGCTCGGCCCCGCAACTGCCCGCACCGCGCGTGCCCGCCCCACGAGGTGTGCTGCCACGCTTGGGCCCCTCTGTCCCCTCCCCAGGCTTCCAGAAGGTCCAGCAATTCCCGTCCGTTGGTAAGGAGCCGGGCAGAGCGGCCGCCTGGGGTGAGAGCAGGCGTTGCAGCTGGCCGGGACCAGAGCTTTTTTGGAGTACACGCGCATTTCAGCTCAGTTTTTGAACTGGAAGGGAAGGGGGGTCAGGCTAAGAACACATGGCTCCGTGAGGTATTTGGAGCTGGCCATTTGCTCTGTTTTCCACCTGAACAGATTTAAAGGCACCGCTGAAATCAAAGTGTCACACCTTCATCTGAAGCGTAATCCACTGCCACGTGGGCGCTATCGAACCTGTTCTTAATTAGAACCTGGCACCGCAGCTTCAGCGCAGGCACTAATTCAACGTCCTGGTGCTCAGCTCACCTCCCAGCAGGGCTGGAACGAAGGGCGCTGGGTTGTTAACAGCAGATCCCTTACAGACATTGAAATGGATTTGTTTACCCCCTCCTTAATGAAGGTGGATGTGATTTGGGCACCTAGCTCCCTGGTATGCCTTTGGAAAGGTTTTCCTTTAAACATAGTGTTTGCTCCGTAATAGGGACTGCCTGCGCAGGATTTGATTTAGCAGAACTGGATTAAACGGCCGTGTTTAAGAGCGTTTCCCTCTTGCTCTCTTCCCCGGGCTCCTGACTCCCAGCACACCCGCTCTCCCGCAGGAGCCTCTAAGAGCCGGGGGAATGGCTGCGTGCCGGCTGGAGGATGTGTGCGTCACATTGCTGCCTGCGGAGTTCTCGGGATTTGCAGGAGAACCAAGAGAAGGCTCCTGGTGAGCAGCTCCACCGACCAACAGCTCGGCACCAGGCAGCGCAAACCCGAGGGATTTGTGACCTACTTCCACCACGCGGATGGGAGAAGGGCTGAAAAGTGAATGCACAGTTAGGCCACGGAAGCCCATCAAAGTTGTAATGAGCACAATCCACAATAAATTCCAGTTCTGCTCTGAACCCTGAACCCAGTAAGTAAGCAATCTCAGTTTTTAAAGAAGCCTGTACCCGTTGGGTGCTTTAAACAAACCCAGAAGTAATGGGAAATAATGATCTTAAAAATGCAGCTGCGCTGCCGTGAGTTTTCTCTCCAGGAGGGCTTCAGGATGGCCGGCGTGGCTGGAAGCATCTCCAGGGGTCTGCAAACCCGCCATCGCGCTGGAGGTGGCCTCAGATGGGCAGGAGGAGAGAGAAAACGTGAAGCCGAAAGTGCAAAGCCATGAAAAAAAAAACCCTAAGTGCTGAATTCCTCTCCGAGCATCAGAAGGCGTGTGGGAGGGGAGTGGGAGCGTGTGGGCTCAGTCCCTGAACATCATTTCATGTGTTTGGGTTTTATTTTAATTACCCACACCGCCAGTTTTCAGGAAATCTCCCATCTTCGTGCTCCTCCTTGCGCTCCCCTCCGGGCAGCAGCACCGACACCAGCGTCGATGGGAGGCACGGGATAACGTCCCCGCTTCTGCCAGCCGCCTCCCTGCTGGCCGAGACCCGGGCTGAGCGCAGCCGCGATGGCAAGGCTGGGGACGAGGCTTATCCTTCACGTCGTCTGGCCCCGTGCTGTCCCAGAGATCCGCCTAGAAGGTGAAATGACGGAACGAATGGCTGATTTACTGATCACAGGCACCTTTTCATGAAAAGGCTGCTGTGTTTAATGTTAGCCTGCCTTTACAGGTGGTCTTATGTTGCAGCCGTGCATGCCGTGCAGACTCCGGCGTCCAAGAGATAAAAGGATGGGTAAGGGCACTGTTCTGTACCTGGAAGAAAGCACCGCCCATTTGTGTCATCCCAGCTACAGGCAGCAGCATCCCAGCCACGTCCTTGGTTCCAGGCACCTCCGAATTACTGAGAAACCCTCCAGCAAAAGTGCTTCACCAACAGCACGTGCATTTCTTCATTCGAGGTGCTGAAAATCATTATGGCCAGTTCTTCCCTTTGCTTCCCTAACGCACCAGCCTCTCCTTAGTCGTGCAAGGACAGGGTCTCAGCCTAAGATCCAGGTCCCAGTGTCCCAGCTGACTCAGGGAAGTGGGAGGGGGGTGCACCAGCAGCCTCCCGACAGCCCCTCTCCTTGTGGGGCTCCTTGCTGGATGCTGCTTTTCTGTACATTCTCCGAGGGTTCTTGAGTCCAAAGTTTGTAAATTCTGGAAATCCCCTGTCAACTTTGTCACAAAAGGTGCAGACCGACGTCCCAGCTGCTGCAGGGCTATCCACGCTGCTCTGGCAGAGACCAGCATCCCTCTGCTCCGGCAGAGACCCGCATCCCTCCACTCCATCAGGGACCAGCATAGAATCATAGAATCATAGAATCACCTCGGTGGGAAAAGCCCTTTAAGATCATCGAGTCCAACCGTTAACCCAGCACTGCCATCCCACCACTAAACCATGTCCCTAAGCACCTCATCTCTCCTTCTTTTAAATGCCTCCAGGGATGGGGACTCGACCACCTCCCTGGGCAGCCCACAAAGAAAGGGGTAGTTTTAATTTACATATGTCCCAAGGCTTAAAGCACTGATTTTTTTTAAAAGAGGGTATTTTGGTCTTTGTATAAACAGTGCTATGAAAATAGCTTAACAAGTTATTTTCATTATGAATTAGTACTGTTCAGCCAATCCCCATTTATTCACAGATTTTGCAAACTTTTTTTCTCTACTTTTCAAGGGAACAGTGAAGAACAATCTAAACTTGATCTGTGCCTTAACCTCTCCAGGTAGAGAAAAATAATGCAAAAAACATGACACCTGGGATTGTTGTAAAGTGAGGCTCATAACTGTATCCTACTCCATGGGTTTTGCATATGAAAGTTACGCAAAGGTTGAGAACTTTGGGTTGTATAAAAACATTGAGACATATAAACTTTGTATGTCTAGGCTAAAGTAATTGTCTGCAGTTCATAGAGGGAGAAAGGAGCCTCCAGTGAGGCATTCATTCCACTTTAAAAAGTTAGTTGTTTAAGACTTGCAGAACTAATTGTTCTGCCATTTCTTTTCATCAGAGGGAGTATGAACAACATCCCTCCACTCCAGCAGGGACCAGCATCCCTCCGCTCCAGCAGGGACCAGCATCCCTCCGCTCCAGCAGGGACCAGCATCCCTCCGCTCCGGCGGGGACTCATGTCCCACAGGGGCAATCCCTGCCCCGCACGCAGGGCTGCCCTGCAGCTCCAGCAGGGAGGGGGCTGCCAGTTTCTGCAGCACCATCTGATGCTGCCCCTTCTCGGCTTCCACCGAGGAATCCGGCGGGGTGTAGTTGCCCTCCGGCTACCCTTCCTGCTAGCCCCTTGGCTGAGGGGGGAGGACCAGTGGGAGCCATGGAGGAAACCAGCGGCTTCCCCCGTGGCAAGGCAGCGTGGCAGAGGGGCTGAGCTGCAGAGGGTGAACGGCGCTTTTGTTGAGAAAGTATCATTAAAAAAGCCAGAAGATTCGTTCCTTTAGATTATGAAGTCAAACACCTCAAACTTGGGAAATGCCAGAGTTACTCTGCCTCTGGGTGGGGGGCGACCGAGGCGTATGTAACTCACCTGGGGCTGCGAGAAGGGGAAAAAAAATCAGTAGTTAGGATCTGGAAGTCTGGGGAGAGCCCAGGACATTTGTACAAATAGGCAGCCTGGAGGATAATTAGCTCCAAATTCACCTTGTTCAGGGCACTCAGGAGGTCTGGCAGCGTATTCAGACCTGGGGTACACAAATGATCTAAAAACACGGCTGAAAATTCAATGTCATGGCATCACCTTTAAAATAAAAGTGCTTGATTTCTGTCATAAACTCCTGGGTTGGGGGCGGTGACTGACCCGAACGTTTGGCCCTTACATGGAATTTATTGCTGTGTCCCCGGAGGCCCCAGCCGGCCGGGTGGTGGTGTCACGCAGCAGCCAAACCCCGGTCCTGCGGCAGCTCCAGCTGGGGGACTGGCTTTTACTATGGATTTCTTGGGCTCAGCTTAATTTTAACAGCATTTCCTTAAGCTCGCCTTTGCTCCGTTGACCTGGTTTCTCCTGGAAAGCACATGGTTCCCGACACGACGGGCTGAGACCTCCGCCGCTGGCCGGGCTCTCTGCGGGCCCCCTGCTCCCCGGTTGGGAGGACGTGTGGGCAGCCCCCACCGCAGCCCGGCCGTGCTCGCCCCGTGGCACCCAGAGCCACGGGAGCAGGGCGGTGTTTCGGCTGCCCTCCGCCGGGCAGAGCGGTGGCAGCCAGAAGGACGGGGGGAGCCGGTGGCACGAAGGCGGCGCTGGCTGCCCGTCAGAGCCGCTGCCAGCAGTGCCCCGGTGCGAAGCCAATGCACCATCTGGTGAGTAGGTACAGCAGCATCCCGGCGGGGCGGCGGGCAGCGGCGCGGGACCGTGTGGGATCATCCCGTGAGCTCGCCAGAGGAAGGATTCCAGGCCCAGAATATCAGCGCGACGCTGTCCTGAGCTTGTGCGCATATGGCGGGGACGATGCACTGTTATGAGTCACAGAGAAATGCAATAAAAATACGTTCTGTCACTGTGGAAGGAAAATAACAGGTACTAATTCATCTGGGTGCCCTCTGCGGTGGCGGGGGGGTGCAAGGAGAGGCGCACTGCCCAGGCACAAGGGAGCGAGGTGCTCCCAGTGCTGGCGTGTCCGGAGAGTTGGCAGAAAGGCTGGGAAACCCTCTGTGATTTCGGCTGAGAAGACTCTGCAGTTATTTGCTAATGCTATTTGTAACACATAGGCAACTGAGCAGGCACTTTTTTTTATTTTTTATATTTCTGGTCCACAGGAATTAAATTAATTTTAGAAATGGCACTATAACTATTTTCCTGCCTCAGGGACCATTTGTTTTAAAATCATTAAAGATTTTTATATGACACTGCGCTGACATTTGATGTGAATAAATTAAGGGAATTAGTATAAAACAGCGTTCTCTCTTCGTAAGCTTCCCAGCACATATCTGCACGCACGCTCCTGTGGCAGGGGCAGCCTCTGCAAAGGCAACGGTGCCTGTGTGTCCGCCAAGGAACGGAGACACGGCCCCAGGGTGGAAGTGTGGCGCAGGGCGGTGTCTCCTCGGCTGCTCCCCGTACCTGTGCAAGCCTTAGCGGGGGCAAACCCCTCGGTGAGCACCCCCCTGCGCCCTGGGAGCGCGGCACAGCAAAGCAGCCGTTGCAGGGGATGGTCCAAGGCTGAGACCCCGTCACTACATCCCGCCTCCCCCCGCCGGCCCCGCGGGTTCTGACCTGACTCTGGACCCAAAGCATCCCCGCTGGGATTCTGCATGCTGTGTGGTCCCGCGAAAGCAGCCCGGAGCTCTCAGCGGGTGCCCGGAGGATCTCAGCTCGGCACCGCACACTCCCTGGGTGCTCAGAGACTGCAGGGGGCCGGAGCGGCGGCTGGCCACCCAGGCTTCATTTAGACCCTGTGTACCAGGCTGGCACATGGTATAAAGCCTCACGCGGGCAGCCTCGGGTAATGATCCCATTCACCTTCTCCTCCCTGCCTGTGTACTCTGGTCCCTACTGACTGCCCCCGCCCCGGGCGTGCTGGATCAGAGCAGGACTGGGCGTTTCCAGCGGCACTCGCACAGTGCTGCCTGGGGGCTCAAGCCAGATACTTGTTTTAATTTAGGAAGGGGTCCCTGGCTGAAGCCGCCTTGGTGCCATCAGCCACTAGAGTAAGATGTTTGCCGCCAGGATTATTCTGGGGTTTCTTATTTCCTTGTCGCTGATCCACAGCAAGCGATGCATTTCAGCTGCGTCGCTGCGCCGCTCTCCTCCAGGCTAGCGCGGAATGCGGCACGTGGCCGGCATCGCCTGTGGGAGCCCCCCCCGTGGAGCCGTCCCTCCGCTGCATCCCAGGCCTGGGGCACCCAGCCAGGCAGCGCCTGTCTTGCCCACGATGTCATGCAGGTCCCTGGATGGGTTTGGTGGTCCCAAACAGCTCTCACAGGGGGTGGATATGGCCCCCCAATTGGTGCTGCTCCAGAAAGCCGCTGAGCCGGAGCCCCTCTGCTCACACTCCATAGGGGCTTCGGCAAAAGGGCTCCTAGGCAGCCGAGAGCAGTGGGGCAGGTCAGGCTCCCTCCCGAGTGCTGCCGCCTGCAGCTGCTTGGTTCCCTTCTCTGGCTGCCCCCGGCAGCTCCACCGGCTGCCCCCAGCTCGGCCGGGCTCGGGACAGGGGGGTCTGGGTCACCGGCTGCCCCCCGGCTCAGCTGGGCTCAGGACAGGGGGGTCTGGTTCACCGGCTGCCCCCAGCTCGGCCGGGCTCGGGACAGGGGGGTCTGGGTCACCGGCTACCCCCCAGCTCAGCTGGGCTCAGGACAGGGGGGTCTGGGTCACCGGTGCCCCCCGGGCTGCCACCCCCGCGGCTGGCTCTGCTCACCACCGGCCGCTGCCTCCCCGTGCAGCCCGGGTGCAGACCCTGGCTCTGGTCTCGGGGTGGGCAGGCCAGCGGAGGCAGGCAGGGAGGTTTCAGAAGCAGGCACTCTCTGCCCTACCAGTTTCCCCCAGTTTTGGTGGGTGTCTCACTGTTCTGTCAAAACGATCCCCGGCAAACGAGGGCTAGCTAAAGTGGATTAGTTTACATCGAGCACGTATCCTTTCTAAATGTCAAGAAAAGGCAGTTTTGGCTTTCCGAGGCACCGTGTGACCCGGGCTGGGTTGGTGGGATCCCCACTCACCTCTGCTTCCTCCCGCCAGCACCCCGAGGCCAAGGAGGGACCCCCTGTTCAGAGCCAGGCTGCAGCCAGTGTGCAGCCCCCTCCATATAAACCCGGTATTTAGCAGGCAGGTGTGTTGTCAAACTTAACTGATAAATATTGTAAAGCAGCAGGACCTTAAATGTAGGAAAATACCTGGTGCCCAGGGTTTCAGCGACACGTGAATGGTTTCACTGCTAACGGTAAGAGGTGCGACCTGCCCCAGCCTGCGGCGCGCGGGACTGTGCCGCAGCACAGGGAGGGGAGGAACAAGCAGGACACGGGCTGTAGTACCAGGCAGACGTCTTCCCAAATTTCTGCAGGTGCAGCCAGCTCTAGGGCTGGGGTGCAGGATGCAGAGGTGCAGGATGCAGGGTGTAGGGTGCAGAGATGTAGGATGGAGGGTGTAGGGTGCAGGGCATAGGATGGGGGATGCGGGGAGGGCTGTAGGAAGCAGGGTGCAGGGCTGTAGGATGCAGGGCTGTAGGATGCAGAGGTGTAGGATGCAGGGTGCAGGCTATAGGATGCAGGGCTGTAGGATGCAGAGGTGTAGGATGCAGGGTACAGGCTATAGGATGCAGGGCTGTAGGATGCAGAGGTGTAGGATGCAGGGTACAGGCTATAGGATGCAGGGCTGTAGGATGCAGGGTGCAGGCTATAGGGTACGGGCAGCCCTGCCAGGCTGTGGGCTGGGCAAAGCCGGGGGCAGCGGGCGGGAGGGCGGCTGCTCGCACCCTGCCGAGGGATGCCGGGCGGTCCCCGGCTGCCAGCCCAGCGCGCCCTCCCTTCCCGCCCGCCCAGCCGCGGATGAGAGTGTCGCGGCGGCCGGGAGGTGATCTCGGCAGATACTGAAACCCAGATCGGAGGGGAACGAGAAGAGCTCGTCAGCTTTCCTTCTGTCATCTCATACTTGTACGGCAAAGTACTGTTAATAATAATTTAAATGCTTTGGTTGTCAGTCACTGCTCTTTCTTTGTAAATGTTACTCGTTTCATAAATAAATCAAAACCTGCAGACCCTAGGTTTTCAGAAACTTGAATGCTTTTGTTAAAATTGTATGAAGCAAATTCACAAACACATGATTTATATTATCTCAGCACAGCACAGGAGATGATAGAATATACTATTTAAATTAACTTCTCTCCCAACAAATGAAATCAATTCTGTTCTTGGGTTACTTTTCATCTGCCTTTTGTCTTGTTGCTGAATCTTTTCTATTTCTTTCACTCATTCATCTATTGTGCCCTTTCCTTGATCTGATAGCATTAAACATATAATTAAGTCATAAAGGAGGGAACTGATGAGTATAGCAGATGGTAATTGCTTCCTACATTTGAATGAAATGATATGCATTGCTACAATTTACAGCTCTCGCCTCATATTTTATTCAGGAACCTTTTATCTCTTTTCCTGCAGAATTATTCTGCAATAAATTTAGACATCTTATCAATAGGTTGGGTGATAGTGGCAGAAATGGGAGAAACCTGAACTTTGTGCATCTTAATGTTTAAAATAATTTTCTACAATAATTGAATTATCTACCAGCAAATATCATATACGGAGCCAGGCTGGCTCGGCTGTTTTCCTTGTAAAAGCTCGCCCCATGATGAAAGAGAAAAGCCGGCTGGGGTAATTACAACTTAGTGACCCGGGAGGTGCTGGGCACCTAACGAAGCCGCCTCTCTTTTGGGTGAGTTTCGTTTGTCCGTGCCCTGAGGCACTGGCGGCGTGCGAGGTGTCCGGGCAGGGTGGGCAGGGGCGCAGGGAGCTGGGGTGGCTCACGCCCTTAGCGTGGGGGCTGCTCTGCAGCACGGGACCGGCGGCGCTGCGGGGCTTCGCGGTGCTCTCCGCCAAAAAATGCAGTAAGGGACAAAAGGGATGTTTTGGGGAAGAACATCCACATTTTGATACAATTTGTTAAAGAGGCAAAGGGGTCATGGGAGAACAGGCGCTGGAGCATAATTAAATCAGTTGGGTTTACTGAGATGGACAAACTAGAAGAAGAAAGAAGCATTTTTGGTTTTAAGTCTAAGTTCGGGACTAAGAGTCCTTAGTTCTATTCTATTTCTTAGTTTCTATTCTATTCCATCTATTCCATTCCATTCCATTCCATTCCATTCCATTCCATTCCATTCCTTCTTATTTTTATTTTATTCTTATTCTTATTCTTATTCTTATTCTTTTTTATTCTCATTCTCATTTCATTCTCATTCTTCTTTTTCTATTCTATTAGTTGATGCCACTTTGGCTCTGTTAATTAAGAACACAGCCAGCGCCATCCTGCTGGGAGGGTGGGACCCAAGGCAGGCTGAGACCCACTGCAACTCGTGTCACTGCCCAGAGGCAGGCCGGGGCTCAGGAGCCTCGTGTAACCACGGTCACGGTCGCAGGGGGAGCCTTCCTCACTCCAGCACAGCCCAAAGGGCAAAGGCAGGTCCCACACCAAGGGCGCTTTGTGCCACTTTATTCCCTGAGTTTTGTTTCCCTTTTAACGTTGTTGGTAGAAGCTCGGGCCACCCTTAGGACATGGAGGACTTTGTTACAAGGTGCCCCCCAAACCTACCTGGAACCAAACTCCGGGTCCCATCCCAAACATCTGTGCCCATCCCAGACCACCGAGCGCTTCCCTTTGCCCTCCGGAGACCTGTGGAAGAGCAGCAGAAGCCACCCCCTGCCAATCCCGCAGCATTTCACACTTTTAAACTTACACTTTTCAATCCCTATTAGTTTTGAACCTCAAAATTCACACTGCTTTGCAAAAAAAAGTAACTGTTTTTTGGTGCCCAGTGGCTGCGGAGGGGTTGCCGGGGTAAGCACCGCCTGAGCAGCCAACGCAGGCACCGGGAGCCTCCTGCCCGGGACCCCCACGCTCGCCCCGCTCTCCACCTCTCCCCTTCGGGTCCGGTATGGGCACCCACCCCCGCCCAGGGCCCTGTGCTCCCACCCCTTGGACATGAAACACAAAGAGGGTGAAAAAGTGCAAAACTAATGCAAAACTCTGGTGGTGTCCCAGGGCTGATGCCACCAATGCATTGCGGCTGAACTGGCAGCTTGCTCCCCCGCACGGGCACGTCCCGGTGCAATGCAGCGAGGGCGACCCCTTCCTCCTCCCCCCGTAGATACGCCACTGGAGAATCTCCCAGTCAGCCCCAGCACAAGTGAGCTGGCGTGGGGCAGGGCCCGCTGGAAGCGCCGCCATGGCCACGTGCGGCAGGGACCCCCTCCTGCCTTTCCGAAGAGGGCAGACCAGGGCACGCAAAAAATAAAAAATCAGGAAAAGCCCATGCAGGTTTGTAACTGATGTGCCTGGCCGTACAAAGTGCTTTTCAGGAGGGGTGCTGAGTTGAACCGGGAGGGCAAACTGGGGCGAAGAGTTGGCGGGTGGGCATCTTGTTTTCGGAGGAGGCTCCGCACCACCCGCGCCACCTCGGCGTGGGAGCCTCGCGGGGGCTGTGGCCGGCGGCGTCGCTCCTTGGTGACACCCGCAGCGTGCCCTGGCCAAGTTTCTGACCTCCTCTTCCCCGCTTCTGACAACCCCGCCAACATTTCAAAATCTGCCGGAAAAAAAATGGCTCCCTCTCTCTCTCCCTTTTCGCGGGTGATGAAGTAGAAATCGCATCGCCATCTTTGCGCTGGTCCAGCTGTGGAACAGCATGGGAAGAGAATCCCATGATGGGGAAGATCGGGGGGGCTCTGCAGACGGCTGAGGCAACCCCCCCCCCGGTAAGGGAGAAGGATTGCTCCCCGCAGCGGGGCAAAGCCCGGGGGTGCGACCAGGCAGCGTCTCTGCCCACATTCCTCAGGACAGAAATGGATGTGGCCACACATGCCCATGTCCTTTTTTTCACAGAAGATGGTTATAATAGTACAAAACGCAACAATATTGGCAAAAACCTGGTCTTTATGTCATTTCCCCCATCATGTTTTTTATTAGGTTAAAAGCATGATTGATAAAAGTAACTTCACCGGGCTCGTGTTGTCGGCTGAGGCGCGGGCAGAGGTCATCGCTGTTATCAGACCTGCTGGTGTGGCTGCAGAGCTGTGGGCGCACAGGCTCGTCTTGAGTGCTGGAACACGAGCAGCACGCCTGGGGCTACACCTCGCCCGAAACGAGCGCCCGGCGCGGCAGTGCCCACCTGGGAGCAGGGGCTCGGAGAGGGGGCTCGGACCTGGCCAGCCCGCTGGGATGGGGCAGGGAGGGGAAAGATGCCACACGCCCCCATGAACGCTGTGGGTGAAGCAGTGGGAAATATTAAAGAGGGAGGGGAACGGGTCTGCAGGTGGCGATACGCCGGCGGGCTCCCAGCGGCCGGGGTGTGCCCGGCTGTGCGGCGCGGCACCCAAGGGGCCACCCGGCCACGGCCAAGCCCAGGTCCCTGTTGCTGTGGCAAAGCTGCGGTGGGGAAAAACCACTGGGTGTCTAGGAGGGAAGGAGAAATGGCTGGGAAAGGTGAAGTGGGCCCTGCAGGAGTGGCAGGAGTGTCACAGGAATGCTGCATCCAGGTCTGGGATCTCCTTGGGAAGGAGATTTGGAAGCCAGAAAGTGTCCAGAGTCAGCAGACAGTGATGCAGCAAACCCGCCCGGCGGCACGAGGCTCAGCCAGTCGCATCCCGCATCCCGGGGCTGCCCGGCAGAGGATGCCCAGGCTCCAGCTGTGGGAAGGGAAGGTGGCGCGGAGAGCAGGAGTGGGAAGCAGAAGCTGGATTCATTCAGACCGAAGTAGGGCCAAGGTACGTGGGGCAATGAACCCCCAGAACAACCCCTCGGGGAAGGGCTGATGCCGCGCGGTGAGGGCATTTCCCGGAGATGCGTGAGATCGGGAGGCAGAGCCTCGGGACGGCTGGGTGCAGGCTCTGCTCTGGGTGCAGGGAAGCTCCAGCTCGGTTCTGTCCTGCTCCCTCAAACCCTGGGAGCCTGCTGGTGGGGCTGCGGCTGCCTGTGGCTCCCCGCTGGGGTGCAGCGCCCCGCTCCCCGGGGCAGAGGGGCAGACTGGGGGGGGGTTTGCCCCAGGTGAGCTGGGCAGGGGGTCAGCTTTGCTCTGCTCTGCTTCGCCCTTGCCTTACACCCGGGAAGGAGACGGGCTCTGCCGAGCCCCCAGGTGACCGCCTGAGAGCGCGGCCAGCGCCTGGCTCCTGCACGGGGGCCGAGCTGTCTTTCGCGGCTTTTTCTTGGGATTCGGATTTTCAGTACCTAAGCAGGCACTAAAAAACACCCAAAATGTTTCGCAGTTATTTCCTTAAAACGTAATTTCTGCCATATTTAGCCAAAATGAGACATTCACAGCAACTTATACCAGAAGCTTCTGCTACCCCAGGCGGGGCGTCAGGGCTGCTTTATCGGCACCGCAAGCCGCTGGTGCAGGACATCGCGCCACTAAGCCTGCGTGTCCTGAGCGCCCGTGGCAGCAAATCCACAGGCTGGCATCACGCAAGGCGCCTTAACTTCTCCTTGCTTTCCTGCTGTGGGGTCAGGCAAGAAAGAGTTGTCAGTAATCATTTCCTGAGCGATTTTTAAAAACCTGTGACTCCCTCCCTTATTAGTTCTAATAGTCACTGCTCCCTAAGCTTGCTCAGAAAATTATTACCTATCAGCAAGACAGAAGACAAACACGCGAGCTATTGACAGCAGCGGAGAGTAAGCCCCTCACGATGGCTATTAGGAGACGCGTGTTGCCGTTTTTCCCCCAGCCTCCCTGAAATTAAGTCCTTTTTGAAGATGGGTGCGCAGCCGAGCCCTGGGAGGTGGTGCCAGGTGACGTCGGCGCGTCCGTGAGGGCGCGATCAGACCCCACCGCACCCCGGTCCTGCTCCCACCCCCACGGGACCTGCGGGGTCGCCCGCAGCGCCCAGGGACGCCGTCCTCCCCCTGGGGCAGCTGAGAACTGGGGAATCAGAGAATGGGTGGAAGGGACCTTAAAGACCACCCAGTTCCACCCCCCTGCCATGGGCCGGGACACCTTCCACCCCACCAGGCTGCTCAGAGCCCCGTCCAGCCTGGCCGTGAACACTTCCAGGGATGGGGCATCCACAACTCCCCCGGGCAGCCCGTGCCAGCGCCTCGCCCTGCAGAGCCCCTCATCCGCCCTTGCTGAGAGCACCGTGAGCGTAGCCCGGCCCTGGGGATGGGGAAGACTTTGTAATTAGTGATCTGTCAAGCTTTCTCATTAGCCAGATCCACGTGACGCGGCATTCCCATATCCTTATATAAAAAGCCCGGCAGTCAGAAAAGGGCACGCAAACCCTCCCCTCTCCCCCAGCTCTCGCTGTTTCGTGACGATGAGGAGTACCGCAGACCGGACGGTAACGTGGCGACCCACCGAAGCCCCCTGCGTGCTCTGTGCCGCCGGTGCTCTCGGTTTGCCCCGGCACGTCCTGCAGCCATGTCTCCAAGAGAGCGAGGTGAGGGCAGGGATGGCTGGAATGGCCAGATCCTGCCCGGCCCTGAGCCTGGAGGCCCATGGGGGGGCATGGTGACCCCACGCAGTGCCGGTGAGCAGAGGGTCCCCGTGCAGAGGGATGCTGTGCTTGGGCTCGTGGCTTGGCGTCATCGGGCCAGCTCTGGAGTGGGGAATATGCAAGGCAGCTCATACGTCCAGAGTACGCAGGATAGATATGGGGTTTGTCAAAAACGGGATACCAGGGAATGCTAAAAGCCAACAGTTTGCTCTGGTGTCCGTGGCCAGCCGGGAAGGTGCAGGCTGGCGTGCAGGCGTGTCCCCAGGGCCCTGCCGGAGAGCCCGGGTGGGCGCCGGTGATGCCCCCACACTGCCACACGGCCCTTACCACACAGGTGGAGTTTAACATGACACAAACGATTCCCTGCATTTTATGAAATTTAACTTTTTCTAACCTCCAGCTCAGGAAAAATATAGCCATAATGCAGAGGTCCCTCTGTTTGCGGAGGGAGGAGGGGGACCGGAATAATTTGGATTTTGGGCGCTGATAGGCTCCATTTACAGTTGTGTGTGGTCAAGCTGCTATTGATGCCTGAGAGTTTCCAATCGCTGGTAATAGACTGGGGAAAAAAGATAATGTGTTTGATCGATCAGCATGGACAAATTTCATTTAGGGGATCAATAACAGTTTATACCTGACAGAGCAGAGGGACCACATTTATTTTTCCCTTTGATTGAATAAATGTTTTCAATGAGACTGCAAATGTAAAGCAATCCTAACCATTTCTTAACTCAAGGCACAGCTCCCTGCCCCAGTGTTATTGCAAGCAATGTGTATTTAAAACTAATATACAGCGCAGCGGATAGCCAGAGGCTGGGGCTGCTGAATGAAACTAATGCGCAGTTTATTAAAACAGAAGACACGGAAAGTGCACGGGCTGGTTCTCCTGACTCCCAGCAACGTGAAATACCAGAAAGAGACATCACTTGGGCGCATTCTGCAAGGGTGGGCAGAAAAAGGACGATTTTTTTCGGAGGTTTTTTCTTTTTTCTGTATCAAGCATAATTCCTTTGAGCCTCCGAGAAGACACGTAGGAGGGTAAACACGCAAGAGGAAAGAGCTACGACTGCGCTCACGTATGTCGCCTCTTCTCCCGAGCAGCCACTGTGTCCCCACGACCTCCTGCAGCAGTGTGAGGGACCACGGGGCTGGGCCGGGGGCTGCCCGGGGGGGCTTGGCTGCCGGCACCGCAGCGCCCCAGCATCACCATGGGGCCCAGCCGCCTCCAGCTTCTCCCCTTGGTACGGTCTTTATCGCCCAGGGGAACCTGGAGGTGTGTGCTGCCGGCTGGGAGCAGAGCAAGCCCCTACGGATCTGCTGAAGCAGGTTGGGGCGTCCGCAGGAACCCGCAGCCCTCGCACAGGCGTCTCCCATCAACGGGGGCCACTCCAGGAGGTGTGATGACATCCCACCGTGTCCGACCTGCCCATCACCAGGTGGATGCCATCGCAAACCCATCTGCCTCTTCTGCAGCGAGTGCTCCAGGATCTTCAAAAGCCTCAAAAAATTCCCCCCTGGAGCAGACCCACTCTGGCGGAAGGGACAGAGATGGTGTGTGGCCGTTCCCAGCCCCTTGGCCAACCCAAGCGGGGACATCCATCCCTGTCCATTGCACCAGGCCTTCCTCCCTGGGGCTGGACACCGTTTCAGGAAGATCACACGGATGTTTCTAGATGACTGCCAGCTTATCATGGAGGTTTGCCATTACTCAGAGATGGCCATGGGTCTCTGGGGGGTTGACTTCAGCAAGAGAAGCTTTTAATGAGCTGGAAGGAGCGCAGCAGCCGCAGCAACAGATTAGCAGGCACTTCTCCGTGCGTCTGTGGGCGCTCAAGGTGAGAGCGTACGTGCCAGCCAAGCCCGCCGGTGGCTGTACGTCCGAAATTGGTCCTGCTAGGCCCGCTTCAGTCTGCGACATATGGTGGTCTTGCAAAAGTGCTCCGAAGCACAGGATCGTTAAATAACGTACTTCGTGATTGCAATAGTAAACGTTGACTTTGGCTTTTGCACTCAAGGGAGTTCTCATCTCCCTCCTTGTAGGATCAGGTTTGCTCTATCAGACCGAAGCATGACTTGCAGTCATTGGCTTTTCCGGACCGTTTTCAGACCTGGAGCAGGGCGCTGGCTCAGCAGGCGGACCCCGCTGACCGAGCACCAAAGCTACCCAGGTCTTCCAGGTGCAGCTGCTTTTGCTTGGGTTTCTTTTTCTAATGCAAAATTCCTCCCCCCCCTCCGCTTTTTTGTTGTTGTGTTTTATGAAATCTCTCTAAGAGAGGCTTAAAATCAAATTTGGCTGGTGGCAGATAGTAATTAAGTTCCAGATGACGCAGATGATAACTTTCCCTTGCAATATGGAGCAAATGCCAATAATAAATGCAGCGAGTTTCTAGCTCCAGATGCATCGGATTGTTTCGTTAGCTGCCTTGCTCATCAAGGCGAGAGAGCTGAAATAGCGAGAAGCCTGCTTCGGGAAGGGATCTGCGGCCTGAAGACTATTTTCGGCACGCGGTCTGGAATTGTTTAAAATGCATATTGTCTGTGTACATTTCAATAAGGCAAATGCCAAGTACGAACGCCGCAGGGCTTCTTGTATGTCAGATGATTAAGTCTTCAAGACTCGCAGCCATGGGGTCATTATCGATGGTACTTCCAGGTCACTGTGTGCACAGCAAAGTTAGAGGCAATGGTTGACCTTTTGGCAGCACTGCAGGGCAAGCGAGCTTCATAAGACATAAATAACCATTTCTAATTTGTGTTTGTGAGGGGTATTTATTTAAAAATGCAAATATATTATAACATATGTGACTTAAGGATATTCAGATGGGAAAGCAGAACGCATTTCCTCACGTTCTTTTTCCCCAGTGAGTTTCCAAATGAAATGCTTAATGGGGGAAGAGGGAAGAGATGGAATAAATAATAATAATAATAACGATGAAGATCACTTACCTTGTTCTCTTCGCGATCGTCTAGTACCTTTCTGTCACTGACATGCTCTACGCAGAGAGTCCTCTCCCGGCGGAATTAGGTTTCTGGTATTAGCAAAGCCCTGGCAGAGAGCCCCTTGTCAGCTTTGCTTCGTTTCATGCCCAGTGTCTAGCACAAAGGCAGTGCATATATGACCTTGTTTTAAACACGACGTACTGGAGTGCGCACAAAATCGGGCAGCTTTCAAGAGCCTTCTTTCTTTCGTCTTCAATAAATTGTAAAACCAGACCTTTTAAAATCCTGCCTATTGCACTTTGCGGTGACCTGACTTAAACGCAGAAGCCATTGTTTGACTTTATTTTTATCCTTGCAGGAAGAATAGTTGTTTATAAAACTCAACAAGCATAAAACAATATGCTTCAGGATTATAAACAGCATTTGAAAAGGTTTTGGGGATTACACACTATCGCCTGAAATACTACAGGGCAAAATTCATCATCTTTACTCAGGTAAATGAGGAGTTTTGATCAAGGAAGGACAGTCAGAGCTTCAGGATGTGGCCAATAATAACTCAATAAACCAGCAATTATATGATCTGATGGCGTTCAGCTTCCTTTCAACACATAATCAGTGAGCACTTAATTGTTCGAAGTTGCCTAATTACAGCCCTGCCACGCAGGGGCTGCGCATTCTGCCCCACCATCGTTTCCTGCACTGGCGGTGGCGGGGCTTTCATCAGAAGCAAGGATCACACCGCAGCTCGTCAGGCTGGCGAGGATGTCAACGCCTGTTCCGTCGGTGTCTGACGGGTCGTGGAGAGCAACGGCTCGAGCCCTTAGTGCACCGAGCAGGCGAAAGAAAAGGTATCACTATTGATGCGTACATTTATATTGATATTTAGAAAACTGATCCTGAAGTTGCGAGAACTAAATGCACATACAAGCATGAAGGGATCGGGTGGATTAATGTTGCAACATTACAGGCAACAAGGATGATGGGGGGACTGGAGCATCTCCCCTAGGAGGAAAGGCTGGGGGAGCTGGGCTTGTTCAGCCTGGAGAAGAGAAGGCTGAGAGGGGATCTCATCACCACCTACAAATATCTCAAGGATGGGGGTCACGAGGACGGAGCCAGACTCTTCTCAGTGGTGCCCAGCGCCAGGACAAGGGGCCACGGGCACAACCTGAAGCAGAAGAGGTTCCAGTTGAACGGGAGGAAGAACTTGTTGACTGGGAGGGTGCCCGAGCCCTGTCCCAGGCTGCCCAGGGGGGCTGTGGAGTCTCCTTCTCTGGAGATCTTCAACCCCCGCCTGGCCGCTGTCCTGTGCCCCCTGCTCTGGGTGAGCCTGCTTGGGCAGGGGGGTGGCACTGGGGGAGCTCCCGAGGGCCCTGCCAGCGCCGGCTGTGCTGGGATTCTGGGATTCTGTGAAATAGTGGGGTGATCGCAGGCAAAACAATCCCATTGGTGCGGCAGCTGCATGGCCATCAGCATGCTGCCCTCAAACTCACCTGGAGAACTTGCATCCTCATCGCCACATAAATGCGATTCCTGCTGCAATTTGGACAGGGCCAGGGTTTCACCTCCGCTAGGTCAATAGTTTGCATGCTGGTGCGGTGATGGGATGACAGCGTGGCCACTGTCAGATGAGCAACAGGGCTCGACTGAAAGAAGAAACCATGTCTGGCAGGACCCTCTGCTGGGTCTGCTGCTCCTGCAGAGCACGTGGCTTCCCTCCAGGTTTGCAAGGAAGAGACTGCTGCAGAAGTTTGGGGAAGGGGAGATCTGTCTCCATACACCGCGTACCAATGGCTTGGCTGGGGCTGTATAAGAACTTGTATGCAGCAGATGGTGTGCTATTTCAGAATATGTATTCTTATTTCTGGTCCATTTTTCTCCGTGGCTCCTGGTGGTATTTTTACATATTCATCAGAGCAGTCAGAGCGCGCCGTCTCTGACACTCGTCTTGCGTTGTGGGCACGCATCTCTGTTGTGTTTTATTGCACAGGCGCTGGTGATGAGCAGGAGAGAAGGGAGAGGTGTTCCTGCGGCGACGTCTTCTCAGTCGCCCAAGGTCGTGGCCCTGAACGCGGCTGCCAGGAGGGAGCGGGCTGCACGGCTCCGCCAGCCGCTCCGGAGCCAGTGCTCCAGCTCCCACTGCAGGCACACGCTGTACCGGGGGCGCCAGGCACAGCAAGGCACCGCGCACATGGCAGGGGGATGGAGGCGAATCCACGGCACCGGCGTGCCGTCAGGGCCGTGGTTGTTAGAGGGCATCCGCGCTGGGTCCAGCTGCGTGGTGCTGTGCTTTCCATCGCTATGTGGAAAGGTGCTGATCACACACCCGTGTTTTGGCTGCTGCTGAGAGGTGCTCACAGCATCACCGCTGGGTCTCCAGCATTCCACCACCACCACCAGTGGGCTGGGAGGGGGCCAGATCTTGGGGGGGGACATAGTCAAGGCCCCTGACCCAAACCGACCAAAGGGTTATTCCACACCATATGATGTCGGCTCAGATATAAAAGCCAAGGGAAAGGTGGAGGAAAGGGGGGCATTCGTCTTCCATGATGTTTTGTCTTCTGGAGCAGCGGCTCTGCACACTGAAGCCCAGCTTCCCGGGAAGGGGCTGGACATTGTCCGCTAATGGGAAGTAGAGAATAAAATCTTGTTTTCCTTTTGCTACTTGACCCACGAGTTTTCTTTCTTTTCCATCGCATTCTCTCCCCACCAGTCCTGCTGAAGAGGGGAGCGATAGAGCGGCTTGGTGGCCCCTGCCGTCCAGCCAAGGTCAACCCATCACAGCATCTTCCGCTCCTTTGAAGCAAGGGTGCAGAATGAAGATGGCCTGGCACAGGAGGAGGTGAGGCCAAACTCCAGCAGCACCAGGAAGAGCTGTCCCACCATCAGGAATCAAGCCCTGGTGATATCAGGGTGTGCCCAGCCATCTTTGTTGGAAGCCAGTCCTGCAGGAATCAGGAGGGCAAGAGCGTTGCCCATGTCTGAGGAGCGGGGAGGGGGCTTTCTCCCAGACCTTGGGAGGGTTTGGGAACAGGATGGCTGGAGGCAGCTTCTCCTCTGCTCCACCTGGAGCACCCTGGGCAGCCTCAGGTGCCCATGGAAAGCGGTGTGCGGTGGTCCTGCAAGTACTGCAAGTAGCAGCTTGGTCCTTAAACGTGACCCAACTCTGGGAGCCTCCAGGAAGGACTTTGGATGGCTCTGAAGCCTAACGCACCTCGGGGAGCATCTCCACCGCTGAGGCAGATGGGGAGCGACCACCCTAGAGGAAGCATGCAAAAAGCTTAGGGTGGCCCAGGGTAATTTTGCCCCCCCAGGGTTTAATCCAATCGTTAATGGGTAGGAGCTGAGAGATTCATGGCAGCGTGAAGGGTCCCCAGCGTGTTTGTACATGTTCACTGCTGGTGTCAGAGCGCTACCCCACAGCTCTGCTCTTCTAAGAAGAGACATAGATGGGATTTGTTTCTTCACACAGCCCTGGGTGAAGGGTGTCCCCACCCTGGGAAGTGTTTGGTTTCCTTCTGGCCATGGGGCTCAGTGCCCAAGGGGGGGAGAGCCGGGCTGGTAGGAACAGTGGACACCAGCTCCTCCCCAGCCGAGCTGGAGAGGCGAAGGCTGTGATGAACGCACCTGCTTTGACGGCCAGGAAAGGTCTCTGCTCTTACGGCGATAATGTCTCTTCTCCCAGCGCGACGGCAGCCGTGCCCCTCAGCACCCTGCGCTCGCGTGGAGCCGTGACGAGGGGGACGGCGGGCGGGAGCGAGGTGCTGCTGTTCCAAGGAGAAGCCGGCGTGCCATCCGAAAGAAGCATCTGCCATTTTGTGGACACTTAGGAAATTGCTGTGACATTTGGGTGACATTTTATTTTGCGCTCTGACCAATCGCCTCTTACCTGGGAGCGTCGCACAGCGAGTCCGCTGCCAAGTCGTTAGGAGGGAGCCTGGAGAAGAGGTGACTCCCCCCGGGGAGGGGCCGGGGCCCCCCGGGGCCGCGGCAGGCACCCCCCGGGTTGTGCGAAGAAGGTGCTGGGCACGGGCCGAGGCGGTGACCCGGAGCAGTGGCGCTGCATGCCCGTGCGTCCCCAAGGAGCCGCGGCTGGGGCGCCCCTGGCTCGCGGGAGGGCGGCGCTGGATCCGGGCCGAGCAGATGGCCCAGGGAAGAGACATTAATTAAGAGCAGGGCTCTGCTGCGCGCAGCAGCCTGCTATTTGTGCTCACGAGGAGGATCTGCAGAACGGCAAAAGCTGGAGGGGCCTTCCTTGCCTGCCAAATAGCAGCCAAAGCAGACTAGGAGGCGTGCAGCCTGGACCTCGGCTGTTTCCAAATACAAGTCATTCTCCACAAGAAAAATGTCACTGTGGCTGAGCAGCCCTTTCCCTGAGCCCGCCGCGTGCCATGTCCGTGCGCGGTCCCCGAGGAGCGAGGGGCAGAGCAGAGATGCCCATGGCAATGATGCACCAGGAGTCACCGGCTGAGGTTTGGGGGTCCCTGTGCCAGGGAGCACCACTGGGACCAGGCTGGGGGCTTGCGCAGCCACATCCTGCACCCCAGCACGTGAGGACCCCAGGACCCATGGAAGACCCCAAGGGTGCTTCAACAGGTCGCAGAAAAATAGCAGCACCAGGGGAACTGTAGAGGAGGAGGAGGCTCTGCTTTTGCTGGGGAGCGCTGGGGGCTGAAGGCATCGCCGCCAAGCATTTGCTGCTCCCCATGTCCCCCCTGGCGTTCTCTTTCGAAGCTGTCACCGACCAGTGCTGCGGCAGACGTTAGAGACCTTCAGACAACCTGGCAAACGCAGCGGGGCCGTCCAGGTCCCCTTCCCTCCCACCGGGGAGTCTGAGCCCCCAGCTTGGAGAGGGGAGCGCCTCCCCATGCCCCGAGCCGGGGCTGCCCCCGTCCCCAAAGCCACCGCTCGCCAGTGGCACCTGGTAACCCCGACAGACCCGTGCAAACCTTGCTGAACCGCTGTGGGTTTGGGTTTTTTTTTTGTCTGAAATCAGCAGCAGCCTGAAATCTTTCATGAGCTCGGAAAGGAGGTTTAATCACTCGCTTTATTGCACAAGAAAAATCCTGCGTTCTGTTAATGTTATGAATTAGCAGAAATTAAAAAATAGGGTTGTCTACACATTGCTTGAAAATTGTTTACAGCAAATAATGAACAAAGCAAAGCATATTGCCGGAGGCCTGGCTGTTGAGACGCTGTATCGCATTATTAATTAAAATACAAGTCAGCTTTTTCCAGTGCTTGTAGCCCGTGGGTATCCAATGTACTCCACTTGATTGAATCAGGTAGTGGCAGCACAGGCATTTTTTATTTTGTGCTGGAAGGGATAACGAAAATGTAAAGCTGTTTTCTGCTACTTCATTTGAAAAAATACTATTTTGGAACGAAGGCGTAGCAGCTGCAGCAGCTGGGCAGGAATAACGCGAGGGGCACGCTTCTACCGCCGCACCAGGACGCAAGGACGGGGTCTGCACCCTCCGCATCTGGCGGGCACGGTGGCGCGGGCGGGCACGTCCCCAGCCCAGGCAGCCGTGGCCATGGCCGTGGGAGGCTGCGGGCAGCCGTCCCTATTTGGGGGCAGTGAGTTAATCGCAGCAGGAGAGCCGCTTATCCTTACAGGGGGATTTCTCCCCTTTTTCCCTTGCGGGGAGGAGTGGGCGAAGGGCCAGAAGCACGCAGGGTTCTGTCTTTGGTTAGCCACACGAGCCGGCAAAAAATTAATATAGGGTATGAAGGAGCCCAGAGATGGGACCTGCACTTTGTGTGCGCGGTCTGGGAGGGACCGCGACGGGTAAGGGAGTGCAGGTAAAGGAAACCCGAAAACCTCACCCACCCCTCACCGAGGCCAGCCACAGCCAGAGCCATGCAGCTGTGGGAAATGCTCCCCTTTGGGGTCAAAGGAATTAATTTTCGGCCCATTCTTAAAAGCCACACGTCCTTTTGCTCCCCTGTGTTCCCCCAAAAAAGGAACGAATCTTTTTCATCTATTTCCAAGATAATAAAGGAAACAAATACTCTTCCCCCTTGAAACAAGAGCACAAACCCGGAGCGCCATGCCCCTGACGAAGGGGACATGGTTTAGGGACATGGTTTAGTGGTGGGATGGCAGGGTTAGGTTAACGGTTGGACTCGGTGATCTTAAAGGGCTTTTCCAACCAAAGTGATTCCATGATTCTAAGCAGCAATCGCAGAACCATCCCGATGCTGGATGATGGCAGGCAGAGGGCAGGCGCCTGTCCCTGGCTGCCAGCAGATTTGGTGGAACAGCCCCGTCTCAGGGCACAGGACGGGTGCCCTCCCTGCCGCCGCTGCTGGCTCTGAGCTCGGGAAAGCTCTGACGGCACCCGCAGCCCAGCAGCAGGAAAACAGCCCAGGGCTTCCCCATAGGGGGAAGCTCAGGGGGTTTGCTGGTGGTGGATTTTTAGTTGGGTTTTTTTTGGTGTTTTTTTTTTGTGTGTGTTAAAAGGGGAAACCAGAATTATCCTATCTGGAAACACCTCCGCAGCTGGTACCCCACCGGGGGGGCGGCAGGGCGGCACGGCCACGGGGAAGGGGGGGCCCCGAGGCACCCCGGCGCCTTCCCCACGCTTCTGGTTTCGAGCCGTTTTCCTGCGATAAAATTGCAAAATTACCGTGGTGAACCGACACCTCTCGGTCCCCAAACACGCTGCTGTGTCAAACTCCGGCTTACCTGTTCCAAACCTCCTCGCCGGGCTCTTGTCTGTACTAACAGGGCACCTTGAAGGGTCTGCAGGGAGACACAGGGCATTTCCACGAGCATCCCCTTCCCTTCAGTATTGCTGAAGGACCAGCAATATTTTACCATCGCTGATTTAATTGCTTAATGATTGATCCATATTTATCATTAAGCTATATAAGAAAACATATAGGACGGGTGATGTATCTACTCGGCATCGCTGGCGCAACCTCGAGTTATGGAATTTCCTGACTTTTAAATGCTTGATCTTGCAACATTAACATTGCATTAACACTGGGGGGTTTTGCATTTAATTTTATAAAGGCCAGGGGGGAAATAAGCTATTTCCCTGCTGCCCATATTTGAAATCCATGCTTAAGCGCACATTGGGTCAGCCCCTAACCAGATGTAAGTACACAGCCGAGTTATTGGATTTCTTGATGAAGAATAGAGATCAGGAAATGCACCTGGCTGGCTGCAGAGAGATTTGCATAAAAATGAAGATTGCATACACCTGCATATGTAAAATATTGATGAAGGGGATGGAGCGCATGCACGTAGAAGCCCCCACGCCAGCTTTCAGCTAAAGCGCTGCAGCGCTGTTTCAAACCCAAGCATCCCCTCGGTGGGAGAAGAGTGCGAGGAGGAGCTGGCAGCCAGGTCCTCATTAGCTGATTCGATTTCCTGGCACAGAAATCCACTGGGAAGTTGCAACAGCTCTCGTCTGTCAGTCGGTTCGAGATTAGGCTAGTAAGTGCACTAATTGCTGCTTATCTTCTGCTCCGTATCCAAAAGGCTTCAGTTATGGGAGCGCTCAGGAGCGGGATACCCGAAGTGGGAGATGGCAGCCGGGCAGCGCGGGGGAGCCCGGCGTGACGCTGCATCGCGGGGGGGCACCCAGTGCCCCCACTGCAGCTCCTCCAGCCGGGGCCCGAGCTCCGTGCCCGGTGGCCCCTGCAGGTCACAAAGCAATGGCCCAGCACAGGGCGCCCTGCCCGGCCGGGCGGCAGCAGTGAATGGGCTCTCCCCTGGCACACACCATCTCATCCTGTGCCTGGGTGAGAGGGGCACACAGGGGGGTCGGGCAGAGAGGAGGGGGGCAAAGCGCGATGCTGTTAAAATCAGAATCCAGACACGCTGTGCCCTGCACGTACTGGCCAGTGCCGCTGGCTGCTGGTCCCAGTGCGTGGCTGGGCACCAGCCTGTGGCGCCTGGGCTGGGTGCGGGGAGGAGAAGCGGGGTCTGAGCCCCACGGACCCCGGGAGCTGGACAAGGAGCAGCGCGGGGGAGCACAGGGAGCAGCCCTGCAGCCCTCAGGCTGTCCTCAGCTGGGGGGCTCTAATTGCAGGTGCCAATCAGCAGGTGCCCATCAGAGACTCTTGTGTCACCCAGTGCCCTGCGCTGAGCACACACGGCAGCAGCCGGCGCTTTGCTTTCCCTGCAGGATCCCGCTCCCAGCAGCGAGGATGCTCCCAGCGCTGGCCAGGCATGGGACGTCTCCATCCCCACCCTTGCAGCAGCGCTGGGTGCCAGGGCCGGGGGGCTCAGAGGGACCCCCATGCCCGGCCACGGTCCCTCCCTGCCGGGAACCCCCGCCGCAGGGCTGGGATTGCCTCGGAGGAGCACCCAGCCCTTCGCAGCGGAGGCTTGTGCATGCCGCCAGGGCTGGCGCTCCGGGTGGTCGTGATCTGCGGGTAAGAAACGCCTGGGATTGCAGCCCGCCAGGCCTGGCTTTGCCCACCAGCCCGGGCACCTCAGCCGAAACGGAGGAAGGGAAATTTTTGCTGCTGGTGATGCTGAAGTCCCCTCTGAATACTCTGATGCTTACCGAGGCGTTCCGAGCTTCATGAACCCTCCAGCCCTTCGATGGGAGGTTTCCAGCCCCGCTCCGCAGAACCTCTGCTCTTTTCCCAGGGTCCCTGCCGAGCACCGGCAGAGCCGGCGCAGCGTTCCAGGATGCTCCCGTGCCCAGTGGGCCGCTGCCCCCCCCCGCCTGCCCGGATCACTGGGGCCCCACTGCCAAACCCCGGCTGTCCTGCTGCTGCCATCAGCGGGGACCAGGCATGCGAAGCGGCTCCTTGGTGGGTTCTCTCTTCCTCGCTAACACTGCTTGGCTCGAAATTTTGTTCTACCCAAAAGGGAAATGTTTCCAAGTTGATTTCTCACCGGTTTTATATTCCCTTTAATTTAGAAAAACACATATAAATAGCAGAAGGTACACTTCGTGTGTACACAACCTCTTTTCCAATGGCTTCATTATTGTGCGTGGAATTAAAATAACATATTGGTGATAATTTTAGCCTGCTTTATTGTTAGCGAGCAAGGCGAGCGCTGCTAGGTATGTCCCCCTGCGGGGACAGGGACAGGGGACAGGGGTTGGGGTCCCCAGAGCCCTGGCCCAGGCTGCCCAGGGGGGCTGTGGAGTCTCCTTCTCTGGAGATCTTCAACCCCTGCCTGGCCGCTGTCCTGTGCCCCCTGCTCTGGGTGAGCCTGCTTGGGCAGGGGGGTGGCACTGGGGGAGCTCCGGAGGGCCCTGCCAACCCCTGCCTTGGGTTCTGGGATCCCCCAAATTTGCTGCAGATGGAGGGTGGGGGATGCCTCCCAGCGCCAGGTGCTGCGGTCGCTCCCTCTGCACACGGGAAGGATGGCGCGGGGAGCTGGGGCCGCGGGGCTGGGGGACCGCGGGGACGCGCGCGTCGCAGTGTCGCTGCCCTGTGGGGCCCTCGGAGGCTCTGCCTTAATGGCACGATTGAGCCCATAAAAGAATTACAATTAATTAAGCATTATTTTCAAATTAAGAAAAATCTCTCCTGTGTCAGGGCAGCCCCATGCCATGGCAACCAAGGCTTTCTCATCGCTCAGCCCCGCAGCATTTCTTCCCGGGAATGAGCATTGCGGCACTGACAGCGGGCAGCGCGGGGATGCCGGGGTGCCGGTGGCGCGGTCCCGTGGGCCACCTGGCGTCACCCTGGTTCCAGCCTCACCTCTGCAGCGAGGGCGTGTGGTGGCACCCCCCTGGGGTGCACCCACCCCAGGCTGCCTCGGCTGTGGGGGCTGCCCCCGGCGCCCCGTGCCCCCCATCCGCCGCGCTGAGAGGGACCCCTGCCCCTGATGGCGTCCGGACCCTTCGGCTGCTGCAGGGAGGACGGGAACGGTGTGGATGTGTGGTGGGCAGCTCGCACGGGAAGGAAAGCGCCTGTTGTAAGGGGACCTTGCAAAAAGTCGGCCGGCAAATACCAGTGATAACTATTTTAATTCATCTCCTCTGACATAAATAGGAACTTTCTCTTACAACTGAATATAAATAGAAGTTGGACATAGCATTACTATATGAATAAATGAATTAATCAATCAATGACAGAAACATACTATGTAATCAAAAGATTTTTCATGTTAAGATTAATTTAGTGTAATGCGCACCTAAATATTACATAAGCCCCCTTGACATTGAATTATACGGCTTGGGGATGGGAAGGGGCCGGGCTGCGCGGCGCGGGAAGGCGGGATGGAGCTGGGGAAGCGAGCTGCCGCCTTGGCCGCCGCTGGCACGGGAGGTGCTGGCACCCCCTGCCCCCCGAGCAGCGGGGCCGGCTCCTCCGGCCATCGGGGTTTGCTGCGGGGCAGCCGGCACGCTGCCGGGGAGGGATTCCCTCGGATGGGTCCTTCTCGTTATCCAGTCAGAGCGTGTCTTTTCTCTATGCCTTCCCAGCGGACTGAGGGGACAGCTCTATATTCATTTATACTGCAGGCGAGGGCCACGGATTTCAGACTTTGCCCTTGCAAGCCCATGAGAGGCTGAATATTCCCGCAGGATTGGGCGCTCCCCCTTCCTGGGAAGCAGTGGCAGCTGATGGCTCTCGCTCCTTCCAGAGCTGGCGTGTAAGGCTGCGCCTGCACGAGTTAATTAATCTAATGAGGCAACTTCTCTTGATACGTTATGTGTTCTGCGCGCTTTTTCCCAGCAAATGATCACACATCCTAAAAATATAATTCTCATTCTTCACTGAAAGTTATGCTTGGAAGTTGAGGTTAGACAAATTCAGCCTTGAAAGAAAATGTAATTTCCTAGCAGTGAGCATAATTAAACATATGGAGCCGTTAGCAGGGGCGGCAGCACACCCCCGTGGCTTAGTCACTGCATCCAGATACCTCGCTGGCCAACAGATCTGCTTTGGCTCGGCCTGGTGGTGGACGCTGGTGACGGTCAGTGCTTGGCCCGCGGGAGCGCAGCCTTGTCCTTGGCGATGCTCCGCAGGGATGCGCTCCGGCGGGGCGGCGAGGGGCGGCTCAGCCCTCCCGTGCCTATCGCAGCCCATAGAGGACCCAGCGCTTTGCTTCTCAGGCCCTTGGGCTTGCACCACCACCCATCCGAGAAGTGCAGAAACCCCCGTCCTGCTCCCTTCCTGTAAGACCGGGCAAGCCCCTTCTCCATGCCAAAGGGTCGTGCCACCATGACTGGACCGTGGCGTTCGTGCTCCTCCGTGTGCCCGGAGCCCGCCGCCACCGAGCCCGGCCGGCTCCTCCGGCTCTGCCCCGGGCTGGAGCCCATCTGCCGGAGCCCGTCCACCCGCGGCCTGCCGGGCGCTCTCCACGGCAAGCCGCCCGTTCTCCTCCCTCGCCTCCGACGTGCATGCCTGGGAACGCCGGGGCAGTTCAAGGAGGGCCAGGGGGCTGGGGAGCAGCAAGAGGTGGTGCGGGGTTTATTTGCTCGGCGCTAGCACGATGATACCATCGGGGGAAGAACCTTTTGATTTTGCATTTATGTTGTATATTGATTTCCTTTAAACCAGTGACATGGGCCATTGCTAACACCCGTCTGGTTAATACTTAATGGCAACTCCGCTCTTACAGCCAACGGAGCAGTTTTGTATTATATGTAGGAAAACAAATCTCTGTACCTCCAATACGTTGTTCTCTTTTTTCTTTATTTCTGATCCCAATTTGCATGGGTTTCAACTGGAAAAGCGGAGTGATGAGGATCAGATGCGCTACCCCAAGAGGCTCCTGCAGGGTGGATGGGGGTCAGGCTTCCTCCGCGGGCGTTGCCGGAGCCAGCGGGCCAGCTCATCCTGCACTGGCCTGGTGGGACCGCCGCGGCTAAACTTTATTTGCAACCCATTTCCCCATAGAATTTTCTACAGCAAAATGCTCCCCCTAAAACTGAAGGGGAAGCCGAGATTGCCACGTGGCCAAAAGCCACTGAGTGCAAGCACCACGTCGGTGGAAGCATCCCTCGTGGAGGGGACGGGCTGTGGCAGTGACGCTCGGGTGGGGGTGCTGCCCTTTGGAAGCCAGGCAGGCGATGCCCGGTGGTGGCTGCAGCAGCGCTGACACCCCCTGCCCGCAGAGCTGCGAGCAGCCGTGCCACAGCGTAGGTGGCACCGGCGTGGGAGGAGGACAGAAGGAAGATGATGGCCAGAGCCAAGGCAGGGGCCAGGGAAGGCATGGCCGTGCCTCCCGCAGAGCGCTGGCTGGGCTGAGCCATGACTTAACTCTCCACGCAGCTTTTGCGTTTGGGCGGGATCGATGGTTCCAGATGAGGCAGAAACTTTGATTCCATTTTTCTTGCTGGTAAATTTGCCGACAGCCATTTTGATCGCCAAGAGCAGCCCTGCCCAGAGGGACTTGGGGGTGCTGGGGGATGAAAAGCTGGCCATGAGCCGGCCATGGGCGCTGGCAGCCCAGAAGCCAACCCTGCCCTGGGGCCGGAAGGGGCCAGCGGGAGGGGGGGATTGTGCCCCTCGCTCTGCTCGGGGCCCCCCGGCCCCAGCTGGGAGCCCTCAGCACCAGGAGGACATGGAGCTGTTGGAGCGGGGCCAGGGGAGGGCTACTAAAATGCTCCGAGGGGCTACTAAAATGCTCCGAGGGCTGGAGCCCCTCTGCTCTGAGGCCAGGCTGGGAGAGTTGGGGGTGCTCAGCCTGGAGCAGAGGAGGCTGCGGGCAGAGCTGAGTGCGGCCGCTCAGGGCTTCAAGGGGGCCCAGAGGAAAGGGGGGGACAAGCTTTTTAGCAGGGCCAGCTGGGACAGGACAAGGGGTGGTGGCTTTAAACTGAAGCAGGGGAGGTTTAGACTGGATCTAAGGAAGAAATTCTTTCCAGTGAGGGTGGTGAAACCCTGGCAGGGGTTGCCCAGAGAGGGGGTGGAGGCCCCATCCCTGGGACCATTCCAGGCCAGGTTGGCCGGGGCTGTGAGCAACCTGATGTGGTTCAAGGTGTCCCTGCTCCTGCAGGGGGGTTGGGCTGGGGGACCTCTGGGGGTCCCTTCCAACCCAAAACATTCTGTGATTCTATGATTCTATGATTCTATGAATTCTCTTTGCCGTGTGCAATGCGCTTCTGCTAAATTTTTCAAACTCTCTATGAAGCGAGGCATTTGGGATGGAGCCAGGTGGAGGCAATGGATGCGGGGGGGGGAATCAAAATGAAAAGATTTGAGCATGGGAGAGCAGGAATGCGCGGTTAATACCACGGAAGGATGAAACCAGAGCAGCCAGGAGGGGGAGGAAGTGTTCTTTGCTTGGGGACAGAGATGGAGGAGGACTTTAAACAGAGCCCTGCGTAGCTGCACAGGAGCCTGCCGTGGGTGCAGCGTGGGCTCCTGGGGGGCCACGGAGGGGGGACGAGCCGCTTGCCACCCTGCTGCCGCTCTGCTCAGGGCCCGGGCGAGGTGAGGGCAGGGACCCCTCAACAGCTCCAGGGGCCATCGCCATCTCTGGCTGCTCCTGTGAAAGCGAACGTCCCTGCGGCCCCGCGTTCCCCTCCCGCAGCCCTGCCGCAGGTCTGTGCCTGCTGCAGCCCCTCGCTCTGAGCACCGCTGGAGGTTTTGGGGCCATGACGAGAGACAGCTCCCATTGCAAGCATCCAAATCCTGCTGGATGGTCCTGGGACCTCAGGGAGACCCCGAGACACCCAGGCAGTTTTGTGCAAGGGCAAAGTCACCCCCTTCCCCCATGGCCGTTTCAGACGAGGACAGCAAAACCCGGAGACAGCGCAGACGTGGTGCAAAGGGACGGGGCGGGGGACAGGGGGGCTGCGGGCACCCAGTGGGACCAGCTGCACCTCCGGGCTGGTTTGCACTGGGGTCTGGGGTCTGCGGGCAATGCTGGGGCCGTGCAGAGAGCACTGCGGGCAGCAGCAGCACTGGGGGCTCGCCGTGCCTGCTGAGCTGGACAGACGGACAAAGCTGCCCGTCATGCACAGGCGTATGTGAACCACAAGCCCAAGGATGAGGGTGCTGGGGCCCAGAGTGCTCTGGTTGGTGCCACCAGCAGCAGAGCAGGCGGCAAAGGGGCTGCAGAATCCAAGGCAGGCTTGGACCCCGTAACTTCAGGAAGAGCCTGAGGGCAAAACGCCTGGCACTGAACCGCCCGTGTGGTGGTGCCTCCTCCTCGGGCTGGGACAGGGAGGGTTTGGTTCGGAGGGAGAATCTGGGGGCAGTTCCTGTCCCTGTCCTGGCAGAGGCAGCCGTGCCGCCGAGCGGGCGCTGGTCAGCTCTGGGGACCCACAGACGCCCCCGTCTCTCACAAACCCCGGTTCTCCCACCCGACATCTTCTCTGTCCCCACCGAGTCACGGTGCCGGCGCCGCCATCCCCTCGGGGCAGGCAGGACTTGCTCCTGGAGGTGCTCTGCAAAGGTGAGCCTCGGCCCGTGCGCCCCCGGCTGCGGGGCTGCCGTGCGGAGCGGGCAGCGGGCAATGCACGGCTCGGCTCCGCACCTGCAGAGGCATCAGCCGCCTTCTTCTGCAAATTTACCCCATAATGAGAAACATATGCTATAGAACATGATTTTCTACAAACCAAGCATTTGCTGCATAGTTTATGGTTAAGTCTGAATGTAGTCACAGCTGTCATGGGAATTATGGGTTCCTTGATTTTCGTAATTAAAAAGAGAGAGAGGAAAAGAGGGGGGAAAGGAAGCGGGAGCCCACAGCCTGGTGCCGTGGGCACTGCCCGTGAGCACGCAGCGGGCGGCTTCGCTGCGCGAAGGAGAAATTCTCCTGGTGGAAATTCACTGAAATATTTCCTGTGCTGGTAGGTTATGCCGAGAACACCGTCTGCCCCATCCGGCGGTTAATTAAATAAAAGATATTCCAAATTAAAAAAAAAAATAGATTCCTGTTTTGGGCTCTTGGGAAATCATTACCGACTGGTGACCTCTCCTAACCTGGGTGAGGTTCACGCAGGAGATGTCAAAGCGTGAAGCATGGCAAATACCCGTGAGCATGTACAATTACAGGTTTATTAAAGGGAAACAAGGACCATGCGATAAATGAAAAAACCTGGTTTATGGACGCAGTGAGCAGGCGTTTTCAAGAAGAGCCAAACCGGTTTCAGTATGGGCTGTGCCGCCAAGCTCCAGCCAAGCTGTCCCACCGGGCACGAAGGTGTGGGACAGCTCTGCTGCCATGTGCTCCTGCCAGCACAGGCAAGGCTTCGCCTGGGCACAGCGAGGGAGTAAACAGCCTGAGGATTGCATCAAAAGGCTGTTGGGGCAAGCGGGGGCTGCCTGGGTAGGACGGGCTTCTGGGACCAGCTCAAAGCCAGCTCAAAGCCAGCTCAAAGCCTTCCCCATCAAGGTTATCACCCCCGTGCAGCTACCAGGGCTAGGGGCTTCAGGGGGCTCCCAAACAGCATTTCTCTCGCATTTATGCCCTGCCTGCGGGTCGGTCTCTGAGGCGCTGTGAGGGCAGGAGCAGGCGCGTGGGCACATCCGTGTCCCTGCCTGGCTGGGCAGCCCCACGATTGGGGGGCCCCACAGCCCCATGGCCGGGTGTGGGTGGCCCTGAGCCTGGCCATGGGTGGCCCTGCAGCCCCATGTGCTGCGTCATCCATGGGTGGCCCTGTAGCCTGGCCATGGGTGGCCCTGCAGCCCCATGTGCTGCGTTGGCCATGGGTGTCCCCACAGCCCCACGTGCTGTGTCGGCTCCCGCCACGCTCTGCCCTGCCCCTGCCCCCCGAGAGCTCTGCTCCTGCCGTGCCCACGGCAGCACCAGGGGTTAGCGTGGGCTGAACTCATGCAGGACCCACCCGCAACCTTTGCCACTGCTGTTGCTCCTGACCAATGCTCCAAACCACAGAAAGCGTCCGGGACAGAACTCTGGGGCAACATGGGCACCACTTTGTTTGCAAACACCGGGGGAAATACCGGGCACAATCATGTGTCCCCCACCCCCGTCGCCCCTCTGGTCCCCGCTGACGCGGCGCTTGCTGCCTCTCTGGTGGCGCCGTGGGCGATGCCGGGCGCGGGCGGTGGGAGCCCCGGCCGAGGCAGCCGGCTCAGCATCGCCCTGTGCCAACGGCGCCTTTCCCCGCCAGCCCCTGCCGCCCCTCCAGCATTCCCCACAATTACAGCGCCGTGTAATTAATAATGTTTTCATGAAGGGCATTTTCCTTGCATTGGGAAACAACTGCAATCACATTGACTGTATATCAGCCGAAATACAAGTCACTGGGGGAATAAAGCAAAGATGTAATTGAGGATCTGCTATTTATCACTCTTCCCAGAGTTACTGAGCACGCAGCACTAATACTTTTGACACACGCTGTTCTCAAGCACTTGTTTCATTGTCATCAGATCTTTTTTTTTAAAGGAAATAAAATATCTAACTACTTTCAAAAGTCTCTTTGACTTTCAATCACAAGCGTGTTGCTTATTAGTGAGATGAATTTATAGGTAAGGCGCTAATCTTTTATAATCACCCTTTTATAGGCAGATGCCATCAGGTTTGCATAAGTAGTGACATTAACCGTTACAGCTTTAAGGAGGAATCAGAGTGCAGAAATGTAAATAACTACTGGATTTTAACATGTAATTAGTGATGTGCAACCCCAGTTACAATATTTAATTACAAAAAACAGGTATGTTTCACCACACTCGTGCCAAACCAGAGCGCTCCGGTACATCCGACGTGTGCGGAGCCACCGGCATCGAGCGCTTTCCCGGCGTTTCGCGACTTCCTCGGGAGGCTGGGAGCCCTGGTGTGGCCGGGTCTGCACGGATTTGTGCAATTGGATGAGAACCCAGGAATCAAATCCCAAATCCTATCTGTTTGCGGGGATTAGCCTGTTCAGCTAATGCACTGCGGCAGGGTTTGCAGTTCCTCATCTCTCAGGCTGCGTCCCGGGGGCCACCAGCCCGCACGCCCCAGCAGCCAGCCCAGGCGGCCGCTCGGCCGGTGAGCAAGCGCTGCTGCTCCTGTCACACGCGGGGAGAGAGGCAAACTGTCACAGTTCCGTGCCCGTAGCCCAGTTATGGGGACATCAGCAAGTTTATTTCCTCCGCCTTCCAGCGGCAGCCCACCCCCCCAGCCCACCTAGGCAAACGTCTTAATATTTTGTGAAATCTCCGGCATCCCTTCAGCCAGGCTGCGACAGACGTAGGGAGGAGGGGATGAGATAAAAGAAGTAGGGAAATAACGGACGGAGGGCAAAATGCTGCTTGGTAGAGCAGCCTTGGGAGGGATCCCCCCTGCTCCAGCGGCACGAAGGGTCCAGCGCTGCAGGATCTGTCCCCAGATTTGCCGAAGGAGCTTCCCTCCATCCCCGCCCCACCGCAGCCTCCGGGGAGCCTCAGTGACCAGGGCTGCGTGTGCGTCTCCATCACAGCTCCCGCCACGCGAGCTCCCCGCCCGGGCCGCAGGCGCGACTCCGGTCTGGGACGCAATAGGCAATTCCAGCCTCTCCCCAGTGCCGGGTCTGTCCTGCGCGAGCCCCAGCTGATTGCGGCTCTTCTCCGGGAGCCCAGCCTGGCCCTGGGGCCTCCCCAAGCAGCCAAAGTGGGAGATGGGGCTGTGCCAGGGGACGCCACGGGCAGCGCGCTGGGACGGTCCCTGCACCCCCAGAGCCAAGCTCACCCCTCGCCCCCGGGGCTGAGCCGGGGGCTCCTGCTGGGAACGCGGGATGGCTGCCAAGGGGGCTAACCCGGCTGCTCGCCTGTGGGAACACAGATCGGGGGCACGTGCCCACCAGCTCGGGCAAGGAGCAGGAACACCCTGGGGGGCTGCAGCCCCCTGGGCGGCGCTGCCTCCCCCAAAATGCCGTTGGGCTCCCAACCCTGCCGGTGTGGCTTTGCGGTGGGTGGCTGTGCTCCTCCGAATGGGGCTGAGCCGGGTCACGTCCAGCAGGTCCCGGCTCTGGTTTGAAATGGGTTTCTGGACTCTCCCCACCGGCAGCAGCACCGGTGCCGGTGTGACTCCTCAGAAGGAGGGAACGGGAGAGCACCGCCAGGGTCTCCGACTCCATTTACTGCCGAGGACTTCTCTTTTTTGGCTGGATGAATGAAAAGGGTACCCTGGGCGTTACAGACAGCGGGGAACAAGAAGCATAGCGAGCATAAAATAATTGAGAACAGTGGGCGCCTTTCAGGCAGCCAGCGCGGCCGGCAGAGGAGCAGCGGCGCGGCTGCGGAGCCGTCAGGAACAGCAGAAGGGAGGAGGAATCCGGCAGCGACAGCAAGAGGAAAAATAGGTGATTCTGGATGCGGCGTGGCGCCAGGAGTGCGGGCGCCGCGTCCCGCTAACGGTGGTTGCGGGGATTTGTTGTGTTCGCAAGGCGCCGATGCCCGCTCCGGCGCGTTCGGAAGGCGTTGCTGGAGCCACCCGGTCCCCTGGCACGCGCTGATGCTGAGGGTCCGGGCCCAAGGGGCGGCTGGTCGCTGCGCAAACGCAGGCACCGCTCTTTCGCGTCAGGAACCCCGTCTCGAAGTTGCGGAGTTGCCCCGAACCGGCGGCTGGGAGGCGTTCATTGTGTCACATGCATTAATTCAGCTGGCACATTACAATGTTAAACTAAATGACATTATTACAAAGCTGTGCTAAGAAGTGTTGACAGGTCCATATGGTAATTTTACAATGTATAATGAACACACAGGCTCCTTTCTCGCAGAAATTTATAGTTCAAATCTATACCCAGGATATCCAGTTTTATTTCCAGAAACTTAAATTGACTTATTACGATGTAGTGAATGTATAAATTAGTTCCAGTAGTTAAACTGAAGCATTTCCCTACAGACTCAATTAGATTCATTAATCTGCTGTGTAGACCTGTAAACGGGCCATTGTTCCTTTCCCCCCCAAAATGTCAAAAACTATTTCTCTAACTATAAAATATTTCCTACAAAAACTGTTTTAAATGGTAAGAATTATTTAATATTAGGAACCCAGATCCACAAATTATTTCAGCGCCCTTGTTCTTCTTCAAAAGAAAAATAGGGTTCAGCCCCTGCCGGATAATTTAGTGGGACGGAGGCTGAATTCACTCTTCTATTAAGCCGAGGACCTACCGAGATAAAAGAGCTGGCCTTCCACCCGCGTCCAGGAGCACACGTCGGCTGGAGAGGGGATCCGTGTGCGCTTTTGTAAGCTATGGCACACGCTGCTCCGAACGCCTGTATACGCCGGGTGCTGCCGAGGGCCGGCCACGGGCGCCGGTGGCGTGCCGCATCCGCAGGGACCCGCGCCGGGGGTGGTGGGAGAGCAGCCAGCAGCCACAGAAACCTTCCACGTCCCACGGGGGGGTCCCAGCCGGGGAAGGGGGTCTGCAAAAACCTGTTTGCAGGTCGAAGGGATGGTCTCGAAGGTGTTGCTTCCTCAGAACAGAATCCCCTTTATTCACCTCCACCGGCGCAGCTCGCCCCGACCCCCAGGTCCCTCCTCTTTGGCTCTGCGGCACAAGGCGTTGGCCAAACGCTGCTTTGTGGAAGGGGCACAAACCCAGCGCCCCACGGCCAACGCGCCTTTTGCTGCTGGGGCCTCACCCAGCCGGGGGAACTCTGCAGCGGCGACTACAGGGCACCGTCCCCCCCCCAAAACGGGGCCAGAGCAAGCCTACGGTCCTAACTGAGAGGGCGGGTTAGCTGAGAGGGCTGGGGGTGGGGAAGCACTGGGAGCGTGGGAACCTCCGTGTCCCGGCCTCCGCCCCGGCGCCGGTCGCTTCCACGAGAGGGGATCCACCACTGCGGAATGGAGCTGAAACCAGTTCCAAGCTGATCTGCTGGAAGAGTGGCTGTGTCAGGATCCTGGGTTTGGAGGGAAGGAGGGAAGGAACCTGGTGGCTTTTTGGTACCCCCGCACGGCACGGGGTGCTGCAGGGAGGGTACCCACGCCGGCGTGGAGGGCGGCGCAGAGTGCTCGGGCATCTACTCCTTCGGGGAGCTGCCGGTGGCGGGGGAGGCAACGGGGATGGAAACGTGGGGGGGGGGCAGAGAGGGAGCGCGCTGAGCTCAGCGAGGGCAGGATCCAGCCCCAAAGCATCCAAAAGTGGGCTGGGAGCGGGGGACGTGCTTTGGCCATGGCGAGTAACAGGCTCGTGCACTGAAACACAGAGCTCTGGGCTGTAACCACTCTTGTTTTCTTATCTCACTGAGAATTTTCAAAGGTAAAAAGTTGTTTGCTTCAAAATACCACTTCCAACAGAAAATCCAACCCTCTCATCCCATGGAATGAAAATTAACTGGTTTGAAAATGCCATATTTCGAAAGCAAGACTTTCACAACATGTCTCCACACAAGAAAACCCAACAATTCACCTTTAGGAAAAAGCGGATTTTGGCATCACAAAAATCTCCGGCAGCGTCTGCAGCGGTCGCTGCTGTCAGGGGCCAGAGCAGAGCTGTGCCCGCCGAGGGACCTTCCCGATGGCAATGGTGGATGTGCCTCGGCATGGGGAGCCACCGGCTTCGGCTCCTGCGCCTCCGCGCCAGAGGGGGCCATGGGGGGCGATAGGAGGGAGGGGAACGGGCACCCTGGGGTGCTGGGACATGGGCAGGCAATCCCGCACCTCCTGCCAGGACTTCATCAACTGTGATAAAAAAAATAAAAGTACAAAGTGCTTTCCTAAGTATTGGTCACTCGCACCAGTAAGGGGAAGCATATTTCTTCCAGTGGAGCAGGAGTGTAACCCGGTGCTGGGAAAACTCATGTGTTAGGCACTGCTTTCCCGGAGGAGCCCGTGTGGAGTGGCTTTGGGACACTCAGAATGATGTCCTCGGCCGTGCTGAGGCCTTTGGTCCCATGCTGCCCTCTGCGTCCAGCTTTAGTGCTGCAAAAAGTGAAAACGTCCCAGGAACTTCTCCAGGAAAAACGGAACCTCCAAACCGAAGCCTAGAACCTTGGGCCAGGAATGAGCACGAGATAGCTAATGCCGAGCGCTGAGGCTTCCTGTTAAACTGAGGAATACCCGGATAAGAGCCATGAAGAAGGAATTCCTGGCACCCAACGCCAGTCCTGCTTTGGATCCCAGGATGCTCCTCGTCTCCGGCTGCGTGAGTGGGAGCTGCACCGGGTCTGCTCCCGCTCCCGCCCCCCTTCCCCTGGCTGGGAGCAGGGATGCCCGCCCCGGTCTGCACCCTCCCCCTGGCACGGGGTGACAGAAATTGCCGCGCCATTCCCTACGTGCCGGCCTCAGCAGAGAAACGAGTCATCCCTCACAGGCTGCAGTCAAGAAAGCAAAATCCCTCGGTACTGGAGGAGAGCAAATTGCATTTCCTCCCCTCTCATGAATTAGCGATGAAGTTGCCTGGTCCTGGTTCTCACATCTTTACTGCTGGCGATGTACGGAGCAGAAGGACTGCCGCGTGATTCTTCGGGTATGAGGTCAAGTTTGCAGCATTTGTGGTCATAAAACTTTGGCTCTGACTTTTACTCTGAGCAAATTTTATATGGGAGTCACTGAGAGAAAATAAATATGGAATGCTAAGGTGTCATTTACTGTCCCCGCAAGCGTGACCCTGGCCCCGCACCCCTGCAACACGCGCCCATCGCAGGGCAGGCGCTGCTTGCAGGCAGATTGCAAGTGTGAGGGTTGACTCGTGCTCTTAAAAAGCGTGCAGCAGGCACGGTGGTTTCCCTGGATTTTTAATATCTTAATAGTTCCCCTCCGGTCCACTGGGCTGCGTGAGGAATGACGGCCCTCAGCGAAGGGAACAGCCTGCTGCAAGCTGCCCGAGACCATTTCAGAGCGCGTGTGTTCCCAGCCCATCCTAAAACCCAGGGGCAAGGGGGAAGGGAGTCAAGTCGGTGTTTGCATTGGCATTAGCTTCCACCCTGTCTCGCCACGTCCTCCAGCTCGGGAGATCCTCTCCCGCTCCCCCTCTCCATCGCTGGCGCTTTAGAAACACCTTCCTTCTGCTCCAGGGGTGGCTCTGCCCTGCCCATCGCCAACGTACATCACCCCGGGGGGGCTCGTGGAAGTCGTGTGCGGGGTGTAAATCCTAGCAGGGACTCGGAGCCACCAGGTACCCACGGTCAGTACACGAAAACCACGTGGTTTAGCTACCGTGCTGCTGCCACCGACACTGTGGCCGCTGTCGCTCGCGTTTTTGCCTCGTCACCAGCCAGAAAGCGACCTGCCGGCTGAGGGGGGGGCTCTGTCCTTGCCTGGTTGTAAAGGCAGCCTGTTCTGCGTTTCAGGGTATCCCCCCTCCTCTGCATTAATGCTGGGGAGGGCTGGATCTGGCACTGAAGAAACGTGGGAAAATCCACACGTGGAGCTGTGGGAGAAGGCAAGGTGTCCACCGGGGCTGCCGGGGTGCGCTTGGAGAAGACGGGGGGCTGCAGGGCTGTGCCCTGGCGCTGCTGGCGAGGGACACCAGCGCCCGGCGGGGGCGGCGAGGCAGGAACGTGGCCTGCACATTAAACCCCGTGAGTCAGTATTTCCAGCACTGGCATCGTCAACAGCGAGGCAGAAAATGCCCGCTTTGTGCGGCGCGGGAGACATCTCGGTCTCACACGGTGCCGCTTGCAGAGAGGAGCGCTCTGCAGGGACATGCTGGGGGGCCCCGCACCCCCCCCCCAGCCCCAGCCCCTGTCTCTGGCAGCCCCGGCAGGGATCCCGGGGACACCAGCATGGCCCGACCACAACTTGGCTGCAGGGGCTTTGCAGGACCCTGGTTCCAAATTGCCCCATTTGCTGGGATCGGAGAAGTTTGTTAATTAACCGGAGTTTCACCCTCCCTGGGCTCACGGGCCCCGACCGGCCGCAGCTGAGATTCACCCACGCGTCCAGGTGGCAGCGGGGGGACCCAGGACCCTGCCCAGGCCGCGGTGGCCAGCGCTGCTCTGGCGACACTTGCCTGTCGGCACTGAAGGAGCCACCCGTGCTCGGCCCCGCCGGGGGCACGCCGAGGCTGCCGCGAGCACCGGGGCCAGGGCAGGGTTTGGGGGTGCTGCCCATCCCCAAGCCCCTGTCCAGCACTCGGCGTGGCCGGCCACCGCGGAGGGCACAACATGTCGGCGCTTGTTCCTCTCGAACGTTATTTCTGCGATGGCAAGAAGTGGAGCGCAGCCACGGCGGCGCTGGGTCATCCCCCTGGCATTTCTGCCGACCGGTGCTGAAAGAAAGTGGGCATTCATGAAGTGGAGCCGCGGTGCATGGGGAGCTGGCCTACACGCCACAATAGGAAGATTGTGGAGGAAGAATTCGGAGCAAATAATCTGGAAAATATTTAAGATAAATGTGAACAGAGTGCTGGAGGGTTTTGCCTCTTTGGGTTTTTTTTCCCTGTTTGTTTTTTCCCTGGGAGAACCCAGAGGAGCAAGAACTGCTGGAAGGGCGGCTGGCTGCCCAGGGAGCTGGGCACCCCCAAGGTGGAGGAATCCCAGGCAGGCTCTGCCCCGGGGGCGAGGGGCCGAGGTGCTGGCCGGTTGGCTACCTGTGCTTGGGAAAAACAAGATTATTTTCTAAATAGGTAAATATGTAAATGTACAAATACGCCCGTGCATTCGAGGGGCTGCGACTGTTACAGGTGCACCCTCTGTAACGGTGGCATTTCCCTGCTCCTCTTGATGTGCCCCAGGGTGCCATTGGCCTTCTTGGCTACAAGGGCGCCTTGCTGGCTCATGGCCACCTTGTCCCCCACCAGGACCCCCAGGTCCCTCTGGGCAGAGCTGCTCCCCAGCCTGTCCTGGTGCATGGGGTCCAACCTCCCCAGGGGCAGCACCCAACACTTGCCCGTGTTGGACTTCACCAGGTTCCTCCCCACCCAACCCTCCAGCCTGGGCAGGTCCCGCTGGGTGGCAGCGCAGCCTCCCGTGGATCGGCCGCCCCTCCCGGCTCCATGTCGCCGCGAGCTTGCCGAGTTACGAGCACGACCTGCGGGTAGGTGCCGCAGCCCGACCGCCCCCAGTGACCCACGCTCCTGAGAGCGGTGGTGCGGGGCGCACACGGCCGCTTGCCAGCTTGCGCCCTGGGGGGCTCCAGACCTTCCCGCACCGTTTCACCACTTGCTCTCCCGTTCTGCCGCTGCGGGGACCGGCCGGGCTGGGCGTCAGGGCTGATCCCTCCGGCTGCCTTTCGGGTAAAGGGGCGGTGGGGTGAGGCCGGGTCCTGCAGGCAGAGGCGGTGCCGGGGATCCTGGGGCTGAGCCCCTGTGAAGGCATCTCCCTGCAGCTCTGCCTGCTTGCCGTGCACGCGTCGCCCTCAGGCCAGACCGGGGTGCAGGGGCAGGACTCGGGGACCACCTGCCCCAGCTTTTGGCCCTGCCCAAGGGGACATGTCCAAAAGCCTGGGGGCTCTGGGGGCACAGGGGGGACATAGGGGTGGCAGCGACACCTCTGCTCGCACGGCGGAGCCGCGGGGCACCTCGCTCCCAGGGGAGCCGGGGTGTTTGCCCACGAGAAGTGCCCACCGCAGGGAGCTCGCCCACGGGCTTACAGCCTTGTCCTGAGGTCGCCGTGCCAGGACGCATCTCCCCGTTTAACGTGGGGCCAGTGCCACCCTCCGTCGTCTTCCGCCCGCTTGCTCGCAGGAGGCCGCGGCGGCACGCTCCAGCCTCGCCCCCCTCCCCGGAATAAATCCTCCCAGTGAGCGGTATCCTCCCCCAGTGCCAGGTTCGGTGAAGTTTGGAGACCCTGTGGGCGCACCCCTAAGAACTGTGGCCGGCCGGCTGGTTTTTAAGAGCAGGCTGAGCTGGTCGGGTCCTGACGTCAAAGATAGGGCTTTATCAATGTCACCTTTATGTCAGCAAACAGATGAAACGCTTCTCATACCTCCCATAATGGCATTCTGTATGGCCGAGATCACACGTGCGATAGGATATTTGATACAGTTGTAAACCCTGAAAGAATAAGGGCTGCCTAAGAGAATAGCTTTTTCTAGCTTAAACGCATTACAGTTGCGAGTGTAAATCACTTGTCAGTTGATGGCAAACGTAACGGTGTTATAATCGGAGGGAAAAAAGAAATAAAGTGTAGATAATCTTTTTCGCCATTTTCCTGGCAGCGGCGGCGGCGGGAGACTGACAGCCCCTTGCTTGAGTGGCAGGTGTCCTTTGGAGCGCCTGTGAATCGCTATCTGCGCAGACTGTTGAAATGCATATTTCCATCCTTATCGTAAAGGAATGGATGGGCAAGATAGGTGCTGTTAACATTGCAAATAGCTCCGGAATTATTCATTGTCAGCTCTGGGCAAAGAATAGGGGGGAAAGTTTTATTATTCACCGCGCACAATAGCCGGGTGCTTAATGATTCCCCGCTACCTTGGCAGGATTGTCTGCCGACTTCAGGCGCTCGCGGTGGGTGACACAGGTCTGGCCAAGTGTTAGAGCAAGATCAGACGTCCCGGGCCCATTTTAATTTCTAATACATTAATCTTTCCCTCGCAGATGCACAATGAATATTCCGCAGCCCCTTGTTTGTCAGGAGCTGTCTGCCTTTCATCTATTCAGGTGGTTCCATTGACTCGGCGAGCGCGCTTAAAAGGCCTGATCAGTCAATGACAAGCGTGGCACAATGGCGGGGAGCCCCGCTCCCCCCGCCGCCCCGGCCGCTGATGGACGGGGCTGACACCCACTCCCCGGGGACACCCGGCGGCGGGCGCCTTCCCCGGGGACGCCCGGGCGTTATCGCGGCGGCAGGCGATGTATCGCGCCTCCCCAGCCGCTGAACCCGACCCGCCGCCGCCGCCGCCGCGCTCCCGCCGCCGGGCCCGCGCTGAATTAAAATGGATAAAGTTGGCTTAGCGCTGTTTTACAAGCAAGCCGCACGCACCGCACCATTCATTTTTAATTTTAATCCTTTGTCTCAGCCTGCTAATTGCGATTGTTTTAAGTTCATTATCCCAGCGCGCACATTGTAACCGGCTGGATCCGCGCGCTTGTAAGCTGTGTCCTCACTTTTGCAGGTAGTGACCCTTGAATTGTTAAATGAGCCCGCGCCGGCGCCGAACAGCGCGCGCCGTGATCTGCGATTCACTCCTCCGCTCCCGATTCTTCGGTCTCTAATTAATTAAGTACCAACCCCTCGACGGCTGGGGGAGCGAGGACCACAGAAGCCCCTTGGGGCTGGGGCAGGAGCAGGAGGGCTGGGACCCCCCGGAGCCGCCGTGGGCTGCGCTCACCCCGGGGCCGTTCCTGCCCTCCCTCGTGCCCCCAGCCCCGGGGCGGCCATGCCCATCCCACTGCAAAACTCATCCCTGGGCATGGCCCTGGATCCGGGACGGGCGTGTGCTGCCGCCCCCCCGCCAGGGCACCACTCCCCCCGAGGAAGGCTGGAGAGCACCCAAACTGGGCAGACCCTCAGGCAGCATCTTCACAGGGCACAGCAACCACTCGCTGGACTGGGGACGCCCTCCTCGGCTATCTTGGGAATCCCTGCCTTTGCTCAGGACCCCAGGGGTCAAAAAGTGATCCAGTCACCTCTGGTTTTTAGGAAATCATCCAGTTTTTAGGAAACCGTCTCCCATTCCTGTGCACCCCCATGTAGGCAGGCGGGATTCACTGTGGCCGTGCTGGGCTGGAGGTGACGGGAGCCGGCTGCGTGCTCGGGGCGATGGCCAGCCAGAGGGGCTGGACGAGGTTTGGGGTGCCCAAAGCGGGGTCGGACACCCCGTTGCCCACCACTGGGCCAGCTCCGGGCTGGGGAAGCAGTGTGTTGTGCCTGCCTGCGACGGCTCTGAGCTTGGCCAAAATGAACCTGCAGGAGCTGGGCTGTCCCGCTCGCTCAACTCCCGCCGTAGTGAGGGGAAACCTCAGCATGCTCCGAGGTTTAGGCCAGAGAGAACACTCGACAGCAACAAAGCTTAAACCCGGTGTCAGTCCTTCCTACCAAGGGGCTGGGGCTGGACTCCTGCTCCCCTGCTGAAGGCTGAGGGACCTGAACACGAGGAGGGTCCCAGCGCCCGGCGCGCAGGTCCGTGGTCCTCGGAGCACACCCACCCAGGGGTGAAAGTGCCCCCAGCTCCCCCGGGGGTCCCGGCCATCCCCTCGTGTGGGGAGACCCTCAGAGCTGTGCTCCTGGCTGGCTGTAAGCGGCTTTGCACGTGGATTTGCCCCACTTTTGGAGGGGTTCCAATGAGGCGACCGCGGAGGGGTGCTCAGAGCCCGGGGGGGGCTGTATTCTGCACTGCTGCGAGGCGGCCCCGGGGCTGTGCCCCCGGGTGGGGCTGGGAGGGCGAGCAGGGGCCCGAGCTCTGCCGTGCTTTGCTGGCTTTCAGGGTGGTTTAGTTCCCCCCGCAAGCGCAGCACGAAGGGGACCCGTGCAGCTCCGGGGCTGCTGCCCCTCTGCCCTGTCCAAGCAGCCCCCTTTGCCCCAGGGGACCCCCCGTCCCCGCCCCGCTCACCCCAAATCACTGGGGGGGGCCTCACGCAAGGCTGCACTTTAATAACTCTTCACCGGCGGCTTCTCTCGCAGCGCTGCGCTGTGATTACCCAGGCACAGGCACATCGGGTTTGAAAAACCCCCTCTGTTGAACATTGCGCCGAGGCTGGCCTGTGCTCTCAATAAAAGCTCATTAAGAAAAGATTATGAACATATAACAATACATTTTAAGTGCGCTGCAATGATCCATAAAATTGGTGTGGCTAATTAGCAGATCAAATCTCTATGAGAACTGGATCACTTTAATATCCTTGGGTAGTTTAATTCTGTAGGTATTTTACTATCCACACATGTTTAGTAAAATTAAATAACAGTATAAATGTTCAGTGGGATTAAAACAACAGTAAAATGAAACCAAACAAAATGAGTTTATTTTGTTAATAGAATAACAGAGAATCCCAATGTTGATATAACATTACACAAAATCTAGAGCAAACAGAGTCTGAATCCCAGTCTCATTTCACATGTAATTAACCTTTCTCAATCAAGCTAAGCATCCCTTATACCTCCTCCACAACGGCTGTGCACCCACGGCTCCTCCTGCACGGGGATGAAAGGCAGGCGTCAGTCCGTCTGCAGGGCTGCTGCTTCCCCCCCCCGTACCGGTGCCCGTGCCGGAGCCCGTGCCGGTGCCGGTGCTTGTGCTGGTGCTTGTGCTGGTGCCCTGCCGGTGCTGGTGCTTGTGCTGGTGCTTGTGCTGGTGCCCGTGCCGGTGCTGGTGCTTGTGCTGGTGCTTGTGCTGGTGCCCGTGCCGGTGCTGGTGTTTGTGCTGGTGCTTGTGCTGGTGCCCGTGCCCGTGCCAGTGGTTGTGCTGATGCCGGTGCCGGTGCTGGTACTGGTGCTGGTGCTTGTGCAGATGCCGGTGCTGGTGCTGGTGCTTGTGCTGGTGCTGGTGCCACTGCTGGTGCCGGTGCCGGTGCTGGTGCTTGTGCTGGTGCCAGTGCTGGTGCTGCTGCTGGTGCTGGAGCCAGTGCTGGTGCTTGTGCTGGTGCCAGTGCCACTGCTGGTGCTTGTGCTGGTGCCGGTGCCACTGCTGGTGCCAGCGCCAATGCCAGGCTGGGGGACGCTGGTCCCAGCCCAGCGCCAGGGCAGCCGGCAGGTCCCTGCCCCGGGCTTTGGTCCCCACGGCAGCAGGACGGGACGCCGGGTACCCCCTGCTCTCCCCGCTGCTGTGTGGGGCACGCGGGAAACCCCCCTGTGCCCCGAAAAGCTTCTCCCCAGCAGGGAAGCCCAGTGGAGCCAGGAGAGTGCTGGGAATGATTGGGATGCCTGGGGAGCTCTGGAAGAGTTTAGGTCCCCCAGTGGATGAGCTTCTCTTTGGGAAATAAAATCTTTTTCCCTTTTTTATGGTCCTTCAAATGAGCATCCAGAGAAAGATGCTCCTGCAGGTGGGCTTGAATCTGCACTCTTCGTGCAATTCGTTATTACAAAACGTCTGTCTGGGGTGAGACACCAAAAAGAACCAGGGCCGATTTTTTTTTTTTCCCTTTTACTTTGTTTGATTAAACAAAAAACCCCCTGAAAAGGTATTTTAGAATCAATCACCCCTGAAAACATCTTCGCTCGCCTTCCATACAAAACTGAAATGCTTAAAAAGATTTTCTTTCATTTTGTTTTGTTTTCACCTCTTGACTTACCCATTGAATTGCACTTTGGCAGCCCTAAGGCGGCGACGAGCCCTGAGACAGACAACCGCGTCGGTTTTGGTATCAAGCTGCTGTTTCTGAGGAACACTTTGGTATTTCAGAGCCCGATTGCAGGTTCAGTGAATAAAGAAAATGACACCAGGGATAAGCATGTGTGACCCCCCACCCCCCCAGAAGAAGGACTGAGGCGCGGAGAGGGCAACGAGCTCCTCAGTGAGTCTGGACCAAGGGACCGGAGCGGCTGCAAAGTCCGTCTGTCCGTCCGTCTGTCCTGTGCCTGCGCCGAAAGCTTCGCTGGCGCCGGCATTCGGCCCCATGGGATGGGCAGGGGACCGGCCACTCCACAGCCCGGGCAGCACCGCAGTGGCAACCCGCGTCCTGCGCAGCCCGTCCTGTGCCTCGCAGTGCCTCGCACTGCACCGGCCGCTTCTCGCCTGCGCAGCCGCCGCCCTGTGCCACTCACGCGAAAAGCCGCGCTAATAAACAATCCCGTTGGCTTAAGTATTTTTTATTCCTGTCTCCTCGCCACCAAGCAGCCCTCTGCTTGTGCTGCTGTTTATCAAGAAACACCACGTGAAAGTTAATAATAACATAATTTAGAGCAATAATTACATTTTTATTCAATAGCTATGGGAAAACACTGAGTTGAATAATGAGATAAAAATGAGTGTCTCAGTCCTAACAGGACATTAATCAACATATTAACTGTGTAGGCAAACTGATTTGAGGCTGTTACGGCTTAATTTGTCTCAAAATCATTATTTTTTATGTATTGCATAATGTACTTTAAAATATGTGTCGGGGTGATTACATGTGAGCATTACAGTTGTACGGAGTAGGCGCTGCGCTTTATTCTGCTATGAATTATAACTTTTTTATTGTACCCAGCGCCAAGTGGCATTTGGAAGCCAGGATAGGATAGGGCTGAAATCTTCAACTTTATATCTTATCCTCGACAGAGGGTTTTTTTTTTCCTGAGCATTCCAGTTTCTGAAGCCTTTGCATTCGCATATTTTATTTCTCTGGGCAGCATCCCATGAAGTCTTTTGCCCCTCTTGGCTTTCCCCGTCAGTTTTCTTGGCCGCCGGCGGGGATGGCTGACGCGGCGGTACGATATCGGAACCGGCAAGCCCTCGGCAATTCGGTCCTTAGCAACGCGAATGTCAGATGCCAGGCAGGCTGGATGCTGCACAAAGAGCAGGGCGATCTGGGCATTGTGCGGGTGCAGAGCTGGCGGAGGGTCCCTGTGTTGGGAGACAATGATGGGGAGATGCCGAAAGGGGGGATGCAGGCTGACAAGGATGGGGAGATGCCGAAAGGGGGGATGCGGGCTGACAAGGATGGAGAGATGCCGAAAGGGGGGATGCGGGCTGACAAGGATGGGGAGATGCCGAAGGGGGATGCGGCTGACAAGGATGGGGAGATGCCGAAAGGGGGATGCGGGCTGACAAGGATGGTAGAGAGGCCGAAAGGGGGGATGCAGGCTGACAAGGATGGGGAGATGCCGAAAGGGGGGATGCGGCTGACAAGGATGGGGAGATGCCGAAAGGGGGGATGCGGGCTGACAAGGATGGGGAGATGCCGAAAGGGGGGATGCGGGCTGACAAGGATGGAGAGATGCCGAAAGGGGGGATGCGGGCTGACAAGGATGGGGAGATGCGAAAGGGGGGACAAGGATGGGGAGATGCCGAAAGGGGGGATGCGGGCTGACAAGGATGGGGAGATGCCGAAAGGCTGGGGGGGCCGCTTACCCCACCGGGCGGGCAAGGGGGGCCCTTACGGGTAGCTTGGAGGGCTTCTCCTAAAGGAAATAAAGCCCGGTGAAATGTGTTCCCTCGGGGTGGTTGGGTTCTCTACCCAGCGCCCAGAGCCTTACTGAAAGTGCTGCAAAACCTATCTGATGTGCTCATCCATCAGGATTTTGCCCCCATTTTTATTTTTCCATCCCCGGTGGATGTATGTGTCCACCCCACCTGGCAGCCGGCACCCGGGCGTGCGAGCCTCACGTGGATGCCACACGCTAGCACTGGGCCACCTCAAGGCCACATTTTCCCTGGCATTTCTCAAACTCTCAGTGCTTAGTTTAAGGTTTACGGACCTACAGGGATTTTTTTTCCAGAAGGGCTGGAATTGCTGCCATAAGTGTGCAGGCACATTCTAGCAGGGGCCAGAGGCCCTGCATGTCCCTGAGCAAACCCCCGTGGCTGGTGGCCACATCACCCTGTGGCCCCTGGAATGGCTGGGACTCGGCGGGGGGGGGAACATGGCCAAACCAGGCTCTGCCGGGGGAAGGGGACTGAACCTGTTCCTAAGCTCAGGCCAAATTTGGGAAGCGCTGCAAAACAGGGCATGGTGGGTTTTACATCAAGCTTCTGAAATGTAGGAACTCAGCTGGCTCCTCGGCCACGGCCTGGCAGGAAAACCGCCCACCCTGGCACCAAAGGCTGCCTTCTGTTCTGGGCTGAACCAAACGTTTCAGGTTGGTCCAGATGGCATTTCGGGACAGGGAGGAAAGCGGGCTGACCGCTGCTTTGCCAAGGAAACCCCTCGCGTCACAACTCCTGGTTTTATTGGACCAAAACCAGTTTCCCCCATGGTGCCAGTAAAACCCAGTGAGCTGTAGCTCTCGACAGCCAGGGACCCCAGCACCTTTTCCTTTTCCTCTTCCTTTTCCCTTTTCCTTTTCCCTTTCCTTTTCCTCCTTTTGTTTTTCCTTTTCCCTTTTTTCCCTTTTCCTTTTCCTTCTTTTCCTTTTCCCTTTCCCTTTCCTCCTTTTCTTTTTCCTTTTCCCTTTTCCTTTCCCTTTTCCCTTTTCCTCCTTTCCTTTTCCCTTTTCCTTTTTCCCTTTTTCTTTTCCTCCTTTTCCTTTTCCATTTCCCTTTCCTCCTTTTCTTTTTACTTTTCCCTTTTTTCCCTTTTCCTTTCCCTTTCCCTTTTCCTTTTCCCTTTTCCTTTTCCCTTTTCCTTTTCCCTTTTCTTTTCTTTTTCCTTTTCCTTTCCCTTCCCCTTGCCTTTTCCTTTTCCCTTTTCTTTTTCCCTTTTCCTTTTCCTTTTCCTTTTCCTTTTCCTTTCCTTTTCCCTTTCCCTTTCCCTTTCCCTTTCCCTTTCCCTTTTCCAAGGTACCAAAAATCCCAGTCTGAAAAGTAGAAGCCTGCCTGAAAAGGTGAGGTCATCCATCATAAAAGTTAAGCAACATCCAAAAATAATCTGGGCTTTGCCAGGAGCAGGACCGTGGGCAGGGCCGGGGTGGCTGGAAGCCCCTGGCTGGCCACGCGCGAGCCCCCAGGCACGTCCCCTTCGCCTGGCTGAGCACAGAGGCAATGCTGGGAGTGACGCTGGGCCGCTCCTTTGCAGCCAGCGCTTTCCTCTTTCTGCGGGTGTAACTCCGTCCAGCTCCTGGCCTCTGCTTGCCGCACCCTGAAGGCATTGGCAGGTTGCTGCCGTAGCTGCCTACTTCTTTCTACAGCTTAATTTTCAAGCGGGCCGAAATATACCCGCGCTGAGCTTATAGCTGCAGAGAAAGCAGAGCACAATGTGTCTCGCTGAGAGTTTAAACTCCATTTTCACAGGAAGGTACGCCCCCAGGAAGGATTTTAGCTAACGTACAGCCCTCCAAAGCGTAAAGGGGCTTGCAGACCGTCCGTTTGCTGCGGGGACAGTCACGTCCCCTCTCTGACATGCTTTGCCTGCAGCTGGTCTGCTGCCAGCGATGGCACCCACCCCCGGGGCCATCCCAGCTCCCCAGCACCCGGATGCCCGGTGCCCCCCGGCCGGGCCCGTCCCAGCCAAAGGCGCCCGTGGGGTGCTGCGTGTGACGGGGGCGGCACCCCGGGGGTCGGCGTGGCTCTGGCGTGGCGTGGCTCTCCCGGAGGGGTGAAAGGGGTGCTCTGCACAGCTCCAGCTGCAGAACGCCCGCAGCATCGCCCCGACACCCCTCTGCTGCAGACCTTACCGACCCAGTGGCCTCCGGGGCGGCCCCGGCACCGAAATGCCGTCCAGTGCCATTAGTGGGTTTGCCAGGAGAGAAATCAGGTTGCCGTAAATAAAATCCACGGGCTTTTTAACGACTGGTGTTATTTGGCACCTGGCTTTGTGCAGTTCCCACGCAGGAGGGAAGCCCAGCCCAGCCCCTCTCTCGGCCCTGGGGAGGGAAGCAGGGCAGGGGACGTCAGGCTTGGATGGAAGTCTTTGTTCCCAAAGGAAAAAAGAAAGCTCTGTCGGAAACCCAGCCAAGGGCTTGTCTCCACTCAGGCTCCAAGGCTGCAAGCCGGGCCTGGCCTCCCAATGAGCCCACGGGTGCCCCTGAAGCTGCCCCGACCCGTGCCCCCAGCCCGGCTGCAGCACGCCCGAGCCGGGCGCTGATCCCCGGGAGCAGGGCAGGACCACCACGTGCGACCCAGGAGGTACCCGAGGGGTGTCCGAAGGGACCCCCAAAGGCACATTTTCTCCAGCTCTGGGTTAGTTTCCCGCATTTCCCAACCCTCCCCGTGCTCGGAGGTGCATCGGGGTGCTGCCGCCCGGCTGGAGTGGAGCAGAGCCCGGGGCAGGGGGGCCAGGGACCCCCAGGGCTCCGGGGGGTGGGCACTGGCACGGACACGGACACAGACACCCCTCTCTGAGCCCAGCGCCTGCCCGAGGGGACGGAGGATTGCTCACTGCTTGTTTTCCTTCCCGGTGCGAGCACGGGTCTGTCCTTCCCCCGTTAACCAGCCGAGCCCCATCCCGCCCCGGCGGGGGCGAGCCGAAGCTGCTCCCTCCCTGTCCCCAGCCCCAGCTCCCCGGGCCGGGGCGGGAGGCCACCGGGTTGTGATGTGTGACAAATCCAGGCGATGACAGAAACATGTAAATCTCGGGTCTTATCGGCCCCCATCTGAATGTCTGTACAAGGTACACAAGTTGAAGGATTAAGTGCTGGAAGAGGCCTGGGAGCCGGGAAGGTGCTGCGCGCTGGCGTGACGCTCTGATTAAGACACTGACAGAGTGCACAAAACCCCATTTGTTGGCGTGACATGTCAGATGGATGGAGAATCAGTCTTTGTCCGCGCCGGTTCGGTTTTCTTTCAAAAAGCCTTTTAGATCAGCTGCAGGAAAAGCGAGGAGGTAAGCAGCCCATTGATTTAATACAAGCAACATGCAAAGTACATAATAATGAAAAATCAAGATCCTTTCAGCGCATCGGTGCGGGCAGCGAACAATGCGAGTTCAGGCAAGCTGCTTTCCCCTCAACTCCCACCTCCAGAAGTAGTTGGCATTATGTGGCCAATTCTCCTTCCACCCATGACTAAATTAGGTGCTGCGCTTTACTTTTGTTTGGCATCAAAAAGTAAATGATAGAAAATTGGATCCAACAATATGTTCTGATTATTCCCGCGCTACGGAATATTCTCTCAATGTGACAAACCGCGGTTATCCCACTAGGGAGAAAGGGGGAGGGATCCCCCCGGCTTCATCGGCATGTGCGGTGCCATGAAGTTAAACAGCCACGCGAGCATTTGACACTGCCAACGATGTTTTTGTTTCTCTTTCTCATGATTATTAAGATTTTCATTTGTAAAAACTTAACTAAATATAGTTTTGGTATTGGAGAAACTAAAGTTATTTTGGGAATGCCTGCTTCTGCAGAGAACGGGTCTCCACCTGCCAGGCCCTCCCCCCCCCGTTACATTTACCTCCCTGGGCTGTAATTTCTCCCAGGTCTCAGAAATTTCCCTCTGTGGCCGTTCTGCATATTCAGGTCTATAAAGCGCTGCCTGGGAATCGTTACCGACTTCTTCCATAACTTGGTCAGCTCTCACTTGCGCGGTACAAACACCGCCAAGCAATCTCACGTCATCGTTAAAGAGGTTTTTTACATATCCAGCTTTAATCACTGTCCAGCATGGACGGGGACGCCAGGCTCCTGGCTGCCTTCTCCTGGCTCGCGCCAGGCCCACCTCAGGCCAAGGGAAAGCCGGGATCCCAGAGGGAGGACAGGCCAAGTACGTTCCTCTGCTCCTGCTGCCCCTTCGGGCACTCTCCTGTTGGCCGGACCCCGCGGTGGGGACACCCACAGCCTCCCCGAGGCCACCCGCTCCGGCAGGGAGGGCTCCCGGTGCCACCTTCAGGTGCTGGTTATCCTGGAGGAAAGGCTCGGTGAAACAAGCTCTGAACCGATTTATAAACCTTATCCCAACAGATAAAACCCCACGACACCCAGCGCATACCTCCGAGGCCGCTTTACACAAACCCTAGATGACTAGATGACCTCTAGGGGTCCCTTCCAACCCCAAACATTCTATGATTCTATGAAACCCAGACCCCTCAGAGCTCTCCCTGCCCTGGGAGGTGGGCAGCCGTCGGCCACGGCAGAGGCTGGGCTGTCAAAGCGGCACCGCCGGGAGCAGCGTGCTCCGAAGGACAGAGCTCTGCATCGGCACCGACGCTTTTGTCGCTTCCCACCGCTTCGTGTACGGTTTGTCCCGAGGAACGTGCCCCACACGAGTCCCGGGCAGGTAACAGTAAGCAAATTCCTTTGGATCCGGGGAGAATCCAGCGACAGTAACATTCAAGAGAAGAAAGTTCTCAGGAAGGTCACGTAACGGCCGGGCTTATGCCAGTGTAAGGCACAGTGCCATGGCCTTGGAAGCCCACTGCAATATCGGGCGTGCGTTTCTGTACGGGAAATGAGTCGGCGGGGCCTGGTGCAGACTTGCACGTGGCTGGGAAAGCTGCACGTGTGGAACCCAGGTGAGACGAGAAGCGACCGCTTGGTCCTGCCAGTGCCTGAACACACTTACACACAAGCAGCAGCAGCATCCAAAATATATCCTACCAAATATGTGCGTATCTTTTAAAAAATAACACCTAACGCTGCGTGCCCGGAGCCCTGCCTCACGTCCCCATTTTGCCTGGCACCACGCACAAGTGACCAGAACCTTCGACCCAGGGCCTTAAAACATCAGCGTAGAGGTGTTGTGCTTAGTTCTCTGCTGCCACGCTCCATTCCTCACCCACGTACACACCCCGTGGATTTTACTGTGCTTGCCTCGCCTCGTTTTGAAAGTCTGCTGGCTATAAGTCTGGCGTGCACGAAGAGAAGAGGCTGCTCTGTGTCAATGGATTTGCAAAGCAACGCTGGGGACCCTCCACAGCTCCTCCTGAGGGCTGGGGACCCTCCACAGCTCCTCCTGAGGGCTGGAGCCTGGATCTCACTGCAGCCCCAGCTGGAGCGAGGGCTGTAGCAGTCCTGAACTGGCGACACGGGAGGGGCGATGCTGTGCTGACAAACCTGGGAGAGCCGATGGCAGTTGTCACCGAGTTCAGGGCAGAAGCTGGGCACTGAAAGAACGCAGGAGACGTGGCACAAAATATCTCCGATGTTTAAAAATAACTGCGAGTTAAATGAGAGCAGGTATCCTATTGCAACGTATTTCACCTCTGATGTTACAGTCAGTAAATATTTTATTATGTGGCAATTTTACATGGCTTACCTGTTTCCACCCATTTAAGAAGAAAAATGTGATGAATAATGCCAAGGCACTGTGGATTTCTGGCTGCGTTCACCTATCTGTGAAAGACAACAGAAAAGCTCAGAGGGGAAACGTCGGTGATGAATACTGGTGCCAAATGCTTTCGCGCTCAGTTAAGGCGTCTCTTCTGCTTCCCTTTAAGCTCAATGTTTTCCTTAAAATGCGGAGTTCCTTTGGATTTTCTTGTGCATGAACTGAAAAACTCAGGAGCACGAGAGGCGGGCTGGACCCCTGCACAACCGTCCTGACGCTTTGCCCGAGGCCCCTTCCCAGGCCCAGGCTGGAGGGAAACCGCAGCAGCCGCGGGTTCCTGCGGGGCGACCGCAGCAGCCCAGCCCGGGCGTGCGGCCGCCGGGAGGCCCCGCAGGAGCTGCCCGCAGCCCCGGGCACCGCCGCCGAGGAGGGCCGCAGGGCCGGGCCGCGGGGCCTCGGGGCCGCCCCACGGGGCCTCGGGGCCTCAGGGCCGCCCACGGGGCCGCAGGGCCGGGCCGCGGGGCCTCAGGGCCGCCCCACGGGGCCGCGGGGCCGCAGGGCCGCAGGGCCGGGCCGCGGGGCCTCAGGGCCGCCCCGGGCAGAAGCGGCGAGCGGCCGCGCCGGCTCCCCGCGCCCCCCGCCGAGCCGAGCGGGGACCCCGGCCCCCCCCCCCCGCGGGGCGGCCGGGGCGCCTGCCCCGCGGGGGGGGGGGGCTTTGCACCCCGGGCCCCGGCAGCGCCGGGCTGCGAGGGCCAGCCCCCCGCGTTCCGCTGGGCGGGGAGGGGTTGGGGCGAGGGCACGGGCCCGGGGGCAGCAGGGACGGCCCCGGGGGGTGGGCGGCTGGGTCTGCTGGAGCTGGCTCCGGGAAAGCCTTGTTTAACGTGGGCCCGGCTTACTTGAGCGCTGCTTTTCATTTCTGGAGTCAGAGCTCTTACACCGGCCATCTCATTTCTGCTGCTCTCCCACGTCTGCTGGTAGCTGCACCTGAGAAAGTCTGTTATTAAAAGAATAATAACTGTATTGCAGGTTTCTGAATCCAAGATTGTATTCTCTTTCTCAAATATTCATTAAAAATATAGATCGTATTTTATTGGAAGTGGCCTTTAATGAATAGCATTCTTGTTTGCGTACAAGAAGTAGCTTCCAGTGCAATTCCCTGACAGTAATTGTGGTCTGAATTGAGGCTGCACAATAACGGAGCGCGGTTAATGGCTATCCTGTGGATTGAGTGCTCCACTTTTGTCATTATCAGGCTACTTTTTAAAATGCAGATATTAGTTAGGCCAGCAAAGAGTTAATCATGTTCCTGTGACAGGAAACCCTCAAAGCACATTAATTGTGAAGAATTCTTTGTCTTCAATGCAAAGCAGAAATCCAAAAGACCTTGGCAGATGATATCATAGAAGTAGTTGCTCAGCGCATCATTTAAAAGAAAGAAAAAGAAAAAAAAAAAGCAGCAACGAGTACAGGAGGGAACCCTCCTGGTCAGTAAACGTCTATCACTGTGGCGAGCTAGAATAATTTGGGAGGCAAATACTCGTTTCTGTGTTGCTGAAGGAAAAAACCAGGCACCTGGATACAGTCGTTGGCCCTGCTCATTTTCCAGCCCCTCGCTTGTTCCCAGTGCTTTTCGCGGTTTCTAGCTCTCGTGCCTTGGCAAAGGCACATAAAGAAAAACCTCCCAAACTCCCAGAACGGGGTGCTGAGGCTGTGCTGAGGGGAGATGCAGAGCCGTGCAGGACGCCGACCGTGTGGGGCTCCGAGGGTCCCTGGCGCCCACCTTGCGCCTTTTGGGCAGGCGGCGGCCCCAGGCACGCACCAGCAGCTCCGGCCTCGGAGGATGATGATGGTGCGGGAGCAGCATCGCCTCTGTGCAGCGCCGGTGGCCACCAGCAGCCTGGCAGGGATTCGGCCACCTCTCAGCCCTCTGCTCTCTGACATCGGGCACCTCGAGGGGCGCGGGGCAAGGGGGAACACTGCGTCCCCTTCTTGGGGAAGGGAATCCAGGAGAAAAACCCCAAAGCCGCTGCCTGAGTTTGCTTTGCACCAAGAACAAATCAGGCCATCGTGTCCTGCGTGTTGGCCTTGCCAGCAGACCCGCGAGTGAGTGTTGATTACCCGGCTGAGGAGGAGCAAAAGTTATCAGCACAGTCAGAGATGGTGCAATTAACTGCAGCGTGTAAAAAATAAGTGGAATCGTAGAAGAATCACAGAATCAAGGAATCGTTGAGGTTGGCAAAGCCCTTGAAGCTCCCCCAGCCCAACCATTCCCCTACCCCGCCTCCCACCCCCAAACCCCCCCCAGCACCCCCGCCCGGCTGTTAAACCCCCGGGGGGGCCCCTCCCTGGGCAGCCCCTTCCAGCACCTGACAGCCCTTGCAGGGAGGTAACACCTCTCTGGTGAGCAAGCGCCGTGCTGGGTGGGATGGGTTAATACGACCTATGGGTCACGAAGGTCCCTGCGAGAGGAGCGCCGCTGCTGCCGTGGCTCGGCTGGTGGCTGGGTTTCCGGCAGCCCAGCGCCCGCGCGGGGTCTGGAAGCACTGGGACGTCAGGGCAGAGGATAACGAAACCTCTGCACCATCACGGGGGGAGGTGGGGTGCTGGCTGGGTTTTGGGGAGCTGGGAAGAAAGCAGGGCAAGTCATTTGCTGCTGCTAAGGCTCTTCTGTCGCTGCTTGCCAGCTAGGCTGGGCCGTCAGCTGAGAACAAAAGGGCTGGTCACCGGCTCTCCGTCGGTTTTACTCCGCTAATGCATTTATTGGTGGAATTGGGCCACGGAAGACCGTGGTTGCGGGACTGTTCAAAACCTGGAAACTAAATTGCAAGGGCCCTTGTTACACAAACTGCAGGTGGCGATGGCAAGGATCCAGCCACAGAAGAGATGCTCTCATGAATGAAGCACCCAGAAATTCAGTCCTGCCTATTTTAAAGTTGAACAAGATCCAATATACAAAAGGCCCTGACCTGTCCTACAAAATAATTCAGCACTAAAGGCAGCTTGGAAAAAAAATGGAGGAACAGACAACAAAAATGTGTCAGGCAGCTTGCAATTAAAAAAAAATAAAAAGTATTGGGGCTGCAGCGGAGAGCTGCTGTGGGTCGGGGGATGGGTGAAAGCACGGGGTTGCCCGCAGCGTGCGCCGGTGGGGGCACGCAGAACCGAGCACCCGTGGCCGCAGGGGGCACCTGGGCTGGGTGCGGGGCAAGCGGCACCCCAGGCCACCAAGCGCGGGGACAGGGCAGCCTCGTACTGCTGCCTCCTGACACGTGCCGGCGGGGATTTGGAGGATTTTTCCCCTTTTGCTCATCGCTTTCTCGTCTTCGACCCTGTGCCATGAACATCAATAGGGCCCTGACCCTCGCAGGTTAAGAAAGTACCAGGGACTGGGGTTGAATTCGTAACCGGCTGAAAACTGAGTCCAGCTCTGATCAATGTAGCCCATTCTTCACTGTCAGAAGCATTTAAGGACTGCAAGGGTGCTGAGGAGCTGGACGGCAGTGTCAGCCGGCACGAGGCTGGTACCCTTAGTTCAGGGGCAGCAGAACCTTCGCTTTCCTTAGAGCAGCGAAGCGGCCAGGTCCCCCTCGCTGCCGTTTTCAGCCCTGCGAAGTTTCCCCGAGCCTGTTTGCTAATTTAGCACAACACTCGCGCCGAGTCGGAATCAGCCAAATACCGTGGCTTGCCAAATAGCCCAGGCTTCTCCCATGGCTTGCCAAATAGCCCAGGCTTCTCCCATGGCTTGCCAAATAGCCCGGGTTTCTCCCGCTGCAAATTCTGTATAAACCTCCTTCCATTCAGAGCAGGAAAGTTGATAGTAATAGCACTTATAAATGCAAACCCTGTGGAAAGGGACAGATTGAGCACTGCTATACTTGGGGTTTGCAGGGAAAAAAATAGACTTGAATGAATTATTTCATTCTTTTTTTCATAAATGTTTTCCATTTGAATTTAATTAGTCGATGTTCATGCAAAGTATTAGCACTGGAAGTCCGTATCGCCGGGTTACTGCCAGGCACATTTCTGACGGTTAGCTGCCCGAAAAGCAATTCGTTACCCGAGGAGGCAGGCAGGCCTCCGGGCGCTGCCGGGAGCTGCCAGGACGTGGCTCCGCCACTGCCTCCTCCCTGCCCTGGCCCTGTCTTCACCAACCTGCGACGACAGCCCGTTTTGTGCCTGGGCTTTCACCGGGATGGGAAGCGCGGGGAATTTCAGCTGTCACTCCTCCCTCTGGGAGAAGATAAAACCCCGTTCCAGGGGAGGATACCGATCATCTTGCGTGTCGGCTTCTGGGCTTCTTTGCAGGTAAATTTATGCACTACCGATTGATCTCTGACGTTATTGAACTTGACAGTGAGTCAAAGAGATGTTGTGGAAGTTCAGTGTGGATAGTTCCTGTGCGTTAAAACGCACTAACGCGCACAAACAGGCGGAGAATTTGATAAGATGGGTGGGTGCCATCCGCTCCAGGCCACTTCCTCGGCCACTGAGGTGGCGCCGGGAGCGGCGGCGCGGCGGGGGTGCGCCAGCGGTGCTGACGTCCAGCCACCTTCCGCAAAGCAATGGCATGCATAATTAATTTTAAACACTTAAGCCCCACGCCAGGCTGTGTAGAACCCCAAATTCAGCTCGGGCTTCACTGCAGCATCGCTCATCAAACCAACGCTGCTTGCGTTGCCTGGTGCCCCTGGACAACTTTCGAGCGGAACCGTGCTAACCTGTGGTTCCGGTTGGAAGCCATGCAGGGTCCACACAGTTCAGGGGGAAGCTCTCCAAAGGCTATGGAAATGTACGCTTCATGCCAGCTAAAACCTCAGCTCCCCCCACGCACAGAGCTGAAGGGGGGATAAATGGTTGGAAGGCGTTATCCGAGTTCGTCTCCAACCATCTCTCTTCGCTAGAGGAGCCTCCAGTGGTCCCTTTTATCTACATCAGATGCCACTCTGTCTGGTGAATGAAAGGGTCTCATCACAAATTACACTAGTCATTCTCTTCCAGAACTAATTAACTTAAAAGATACTGTACTGATTGCAGAAAAGGTGTTAACAGAAGCTTAAGGAGTTGAAAAACAAAATTAAGCTGCATTTGAGAAAGGCTCTCTTTAATCTCAAGTTTGTGATGCACGAAATGCTCTAAATGGAGCATATTGAAGCAAATTACGAATTTCATTATTTTATGTTTGAAAAGCCACTATGTCTGGGAGAGGGATGAGAGGGGATATCAATAACTGTCCTTTCCACCTCCACGTGCCACCTTGTTCTGTTCTGATAACACGAGACATGAGTTGCACCTCTGGAGCGTGGGGCCACACTGGGCGTTAACTTGCCCCCGCCACCGTCCTGGGGGTCGCTCGGCGGGGCCACCGCGGCACCGTGGGGCCGGAGCCCAGGGCTCACCGTGGGTCAGCCCCTCCATTTCCAGAGGGAGAGGCGGAGGGATGGAGTCAAAGCCCGTCCCCAGGAGCCGTGCCGAATGCCCCTGCGCTGGGATGCGCAGCCCCGCACCCGGCGCTGCCAAGTGCTGCACGCGCCAGTTTTTTATATTTTGTTCAGATATTGAAAGCACTGAATTTACAGAGTTTTCATCCTCTAGTACATCAACATCATTAAACTATCCGCTGCCATAACGACACGCTGGACCGGAGTCAGCCCGCAGCTCTAGATCACCAGAAATGTTTTGAAAATTGTTAATTTGTTAATTAATTCCACCACAAATGCTATCGTTTAACTGGCGAAGAGGCTCTCCGAAGTCGGAGGCTGCGGCATGGGTGCACACCAGGGAAGGGGTTTTCCCGCAGGCTGGATGCTGCAGTGGCCACTGAACCACCGTCCGGCTCCCGAGGCCAGCATCTCCCACCTCTCTCCAGGGGAACAGGGGGGGTTTAATGTTTTCCATGGATCTCTCTTCCCAGCTAACAGCTCGGTATTTTGAACACCCACCCCACACCCCCCCCCCGTGCCAGCCTTTGAATATTGTTTTCGCCTGAATCCCTTACAAATCATAAAATGGAACTTTTAAACCTGATTCATTCCCACCTGGTAGCACCCTATATTTCAAGGAGTTTTAGACGTCGCCGGTAATATTTCTCTCTTTCATCCCATTTTCCCGCACCGTCCCCGTTCTCCTTTTCCATCCATCCTGCTTTACCCTCTGCCTGCAGTAATGTCTCTAAAGCTTTGCATTTCCACCCAGGTTAGGTCCAGCCTGGCTCTGATTTACACCCAGGGTGGGAAGGAATCCAAGCCCTTGAGCCAAGCGCAGGCGTTTGCTGCTGGGAAGTGCCAGCAGCCCCAGGGTGCCTGGGGGGGTTGGGGTGCCTGGGGGGGGGGTTGGTGGCGGGGGACGGGCAAGGTCTCCCCAGCCTGGGGGTGCTGCAGGGGGCCTGATCCCAGCTTTCGCTGCTGCATCTCCTCACGCCAACCATGGCTTCTAATGAGCTTTCCCCATGGAGGAGGAAGATGGATTATATTTTAATATCCAGAGACTAAAATTAGTTTATATTTTAGCAAGTTCGCACTTCTTTGTAGTCGATTTGCTCTCGAAGCTGCAAAATCTGCCAGCTCGCAATTAATCACGCGCCGGTCGTCGTCTTTCAGAACGGTGGAGTTGGGCCGCCCGGGTCACAGCGGGGGCAAACGACGGCCAGAAATCACAGCCCGCGCCCGGCTCTGCCGCAGCGTAGCTCCCCTTCTGCTCATCGGTCTTAATGCGGTAGCAGAGTGCATTTTCTCATTTATCGATGGAAATAAATACATTTATTACAGATTTATTTAGGAGGTGGCTGCGGTGGGAAGAGCGGCGGGGCGGGGGTGCACCTGAGTCCATCCCTCGCCCGAGTCCATCCCTCGCCCCCCGCCCCGGCCCGTGCCGCTGCCTGGTGGGCTCCTGCAGGGGGGCCCAGGGTGGGCTCCTAACGAGACGTTAATAGGTGGCAAAGGCGGCTGCGCATAAGTAGGGCTTTGCTTAAACATCGCGGGCCGTACGCTTACCAGGAACTGTTTACTAATAAATCAAAAGTAAATTATTGTTTTCTGCTGGCATTAAGTAACCTCTGCCAAAAAATTAACCTGTAAACTGTTTGACATCACGGAGTAATATATCAACATGCTGCCAGCATACTGATCCCTCACTATGCTGCTGCAACAAATCAATTAGGCTACCAATTCTGTTCATTAGAATTCATTTAAATCTCAATTAAAAAGTTAATTAAAAGTAAGAGTGAGAAGGAAATCATGTCTAACATTCTTATTAAACTCAAATCACCAAATTAATTTTAAATCCAAATCAACAATCAGGAGTGGAGACAGAAAGCAAAAGGAAGAAAACCCACAAAAAGAAAGAAAACCCAGGAAAAGGAAAAACCCAGGAAAAGGAAAAAACCCAGAAAAAGGAAAAAGCCCCAGAAAAAGGAAAAAAAAACCAGGAAAAGGAAAAACCCAGAAAAAGGAAAAGAAACCAGGAAAAGGAAAAACCCAGGAAAAGGAAGAAACCCAGAAAAAGGAAAAAACCCAGGAAAAGGAAAAAACCCAGGAAAGGGAAAAAAAACAGAAAAAGGAAAAAAAAACAAGAAAAGGAAAAACCCAGGAAAAGGAAAAACCCAGAAAAAGGAAAAAAACCCAAAAAGGAAAAAACCCAGGAAAAGGAAAAACCCAGAAAAAGGAAAAAAACAGGAAAAGGAAAAACCCAGGAAAGGGAAAAAAGGAAAAAAACCCAAGAAAAGGAAAAACCCAGGAAAAGGAAAAACCCAGGGAAAGGAAAAAACCCAGAAAAGGGAAAAAACCCAGGAAAGGGAAAAAACCCAGAAGAAGGAAAAACCCTGGCCTCCCGTGGGAAGAGGGAAGGAGGCTGCGCTCCAGTACTCCCAAAGAGAGCGGTTTTCCGGAGCGTAACGCGGGTCAGATCCTTGTGCCTTGCAGTCCCATCCTATTCTATTTTAAAATACAGCCTGGCTGATTTCCCTGATAAATTTGTCTCTGCCAGCCGGCGCCTTCGGCAGCCCTGAGAGCTCAGGTACATCCCGCTCCGCTCCTTTCTGATGGACTGGTGCCCAGCTTCATGGGGGCCTCATTTTCCTTCGCTCCTCCGTTGCAGAAGACTTTTCCAAACCAAGGGAGTGGGCCACTATCTTTGGGATGAGGTTGCCCTCTCTGTGGGCTGCGCTGCCCCTTGGCCCAGGGGGTGCAGGGTGGTGTGTGTGTGTGTGTGCTCCCCCAGCCCTGCCACATCTCCCCCCCCTCCAACCCAGCCTCGGAGGCGGAGGGGTGCGGGTCCGAAATGCATCTGGTGCGAACCGAGGCGCGATGGTGGCCTGCGACTTTTAAGGGATTGTTTTTAATGAGGACACTGAGCCTTCCTGCTCGGCTGGAAGCGGCGTGGCGATGTCTTTTGTTTTCTTAAGGTCCAAAAATAGAGCCCCTTCGGTTGTGAGCATCCTCCTGACAAGCTACAAAAGCCTGGGACTAATTTCCTATGCAGTTCTTGGCAGCGAGGTCTGGGTGGAGGTGGGCAGGGTCCACCCAGCCTTTCAGTCTCATTAATCATTTGGCTTTCCCTGGCTGCTTGCAGCATCTTCTGGAGGAACCCTTCTCTTTATTCATTCAGACAACCCTTTGGATTAAACAGAGCCAGCTAAATGTCAAACCAAATCTGAGTCTTGATGCAGATAATCATTTCAATAATATTTCTCCATTTGTGCCCAAACACCAGGGGAATAAAGCTTTTCTGCTGTCAGGTAGTGTAAGACTGCAGTTGGTGTAAATGCTTGACATTGAGCCAGATGGCTTAGCCGTGCCGCAAACATATGTTCAACAAGCAGGCTTGCACACATTGGAATTTTATTATTTTGAACTGGTGAGGCATGCATATTTATTTACTTGACCCCCCCTTTGGTGTCACTTTGGTATTAAAACAATCAGTTATAAAGCGTCTCCGAGCAGCGGGGCAGCCCGGGTGTATCAACCCCTTGTCAGGCTCCCACCAGCACCCGGCGCTGGCCGGACCCGCGCCGCTGGGGGAAGGCTCCCGGACCGCCCTGGCACACAGGAGGTCCCCTTCCCCGGACAAGTGTTTGCTCTGCAATTATACCTGTGAGTTCCCAACTTTTTAAAAGCTGGGATCTCTTGACAGGCGATATATTACGCTCTGTCAAGTGCATCCCAAACATCGCCAAATTACAAAAAAACATCAGTGCAAAGGGGAAAAAACCCAAAGAAAATAAAAAATTCAAAGCTTTGGAGGGGAGCAACGGTAGTCAAACACGGAGCTGGGGAAAGCGGGTCTGTCTGGGTTTTTTTTTTTCAGGCTGATATTAAATAGCCAGACATAAATCTAAGTAATTTCACCAAACAGCATCAGAGTGACCTGGGACCCGATCCAGAACTCATTAAAAGCTGCAGGCAGCTTTCTCCTGCCTTACACGTGCCCTGGAGCAGGCCTGCAGTGCGTTCTTGGGTCCCAATCCTGGAGCTCCCAGCGCCGTGCAGTGCTCCGCGGCCAAGCCCGTGCCAGCGCAATGGCGACGCGCTTGCTCCTTTGCAGAGACGCACCAGTGTGCAAACCGCACACCCTCAGTCGGCTGTAAGGCCAGAATTCGAGCTCAGAATGTTGCAGGACGCTGCCTCTGTGTCGTTAGCTGCATGGCAGCCTGGGCGGGCTCATTTTGCTCCGGCCTCAGCTCGTCCTCGTCCCCGTCCCCGCCGGGCTGCGAGCGGGTGATGGGGTTGGGTTTGCTGAGCCGGGGTGCAGCCCCTTGCATCCTCAACGCCCCTCATCGCTGTCCTTGGGCAGGTTGGGGGGGCTCAGGGACGCCTGGCAAAGGCCAAGCAAACCCTCGCCGAAGTGGGGCAGTACCTTCTGCTGCTCCGAGGGGCTCTGGGTCCCACCGTAGAGACGAGGCCTGGAGGCAGCCTGGTTTGCCTCCAAACGGGCTGTATTGAATACTGCAGGCATACTCATTAATAGTCAAGGCCATTTTTGTACCATAAATACGAAACCACTGTTAAAATAATTCTCTCCCGTGTGAGAATGTGAACGCTCCATCTGTTGCAGAGGGGCAGGCACGGTCAGCAAAGCCCCGGCCGGGGCTGCAGAACGACGTCCTGGCGCAGCAGCGATCCCCAAACGCAGGAGTGGCGAATTAGTCCTTGGGAATCGGTCACGGCTCCCGCGGAAAGCTGCAAAGCTTGGCAACCCTTCCAGTAACCAAGTCGTGGGGTGAATGCCCGCACCAGGGGTTGCTGCCCGTGCCAGGGGTTGCTGCCTGTGCAGGCGATGGGGAGCACCAGCACCCTCGCCCCCGCGCCCGGGGAGGCTTTCCCGTGCACGCCGCTGGTGCGTCCGGCGCGGCGGTGGCTCCTCCCCGGGCGCCATCGCCAGCTCTGGAGAGACAGACCTAATGCAAACCAGTATGGCGCCCTTGCTACTGGGCGTTCAGTGGGAATTGGGGAAAAAAAACCTTGCGGTGACTGCAATCAGTGCAGGTCAAGTGCAAGAGCAGATGTGATAACGGGTGCAGCCCGTGCTCTTTCACGAGTGCCGGTGCTGTCACCGCGCTCCGGCTTTCCGCAGCCACGCTCATTGTTGTCTGGGGCTGGGTTTGTGCTATTTTCAGCTTCAGGGGGCAAGGACCATCAATTATTTTTGTCCGTAAAGTGCCGCGCACATCTGGGATGCTCTTTAAATAGTAATAATAATAATGCTGTGGCTCCTGACAAAGCTTTTGCCCATTCCACAGCCCTTGCGCGTGCTGCAGCAAATTGCTAAGCAACACCTTTCTCCCCACTTGTTGGCAATTGTGCAGTGCATTACGGGGGCTCCTGCGGCCTCTCGCCCCACGGGCAGCCCGCTGCCCCCGCTGCGCTGTGCCCCAGGGTGGGCCCCCGCCGAACACGCTCGCCCCAAGCATGCACGGATCCCAGTGCTCCAGAATCCAGCAGCAGCTCCTCTGGGTGCCGCAGAACCCCCGGTGATCCGGCAGCAGCAACCGGGGGCACGAAAACCCAAACAGAGAGCTGGGTGCCAGCTCCGTGGCGCTCACTTGCAAGCAGCGACGTTTGTAAAGCAATGGCCTCTCTGTTCCTGCGCCGTGCCTTCCTCTTCTCCACTGCCGCTGCACACCCAGCTCGTGTATTTAATTTTGTTCAGGAAGGACAGCAAAGGGTGCCATGGCTCTCGTGGTAAAGCCGCCAAGGCTGGCGATGCCCCCGTGGCCACCGTGGCAGACGCCGGCTTCGTCATGCCTTGGGCACCGCGAGGGTGCATCACTGCTGCCTGCAGAAACGAATGGTGTGATCCTGAATTACCCTGGCTGGATTACGGATCTGTGGCATGTGAAATAGGATTACCCTTAACATGAGATAAACTCCTTTTCTTCCCCATTTCTAAATCTTTCAAGGGACTAAAGGGCACACACAAGTAGGTACGGTGACTAAACGAGAGATGCTGTGGCAGCAGAGGCAGATGTGTCATGTTTGGATGCGGTTGTGTCTCCAGAAGTGCTCATTCCCAGCTAGTCAGTTGTTTTGATTTATATCCGTTGATAAATCATTCTTCCTTAGCCATGTCCAGCCAGGACTTGGTCGGGAGGAGAAGGTGCCTCCTCCGAGCGCAGGGCGAGCTGGGGTGCTGGCTCCGGGGGACTTCGGCAGGCGCCCTCGGAAATCACCGCGGCTTCTCTGCCGGCACCACGTAACGACAAGAACCTTCGCCTGCGTTCTGGTGCTGCTCAGGGTTTGGGTTCGGTTCCTTTACCTTGCCGTGGGTGCCCTCCGGGTGCAAAGCCATGGGGCTCAGGGCAGCCTGAAGCTCCGGCAGCTGAGCCGGTGCTGGGCGCGGGTCCTGGGGCATCGCACCCACGGGCCGTCCCAAGCCGCCGTCCCTTCCTTTACCTTGGGAGCAACGACGTAAAAAGCGGAAGAAAATTTACGGAGGGCGAGATTGCTCACAAATTTTCCTATTTATTTTGCTGGGCTCGGAATCACTTTCCTCCACTGAACAAACCCACCTGTCCCCGTTTGCGTGGCGCCAGCTGATGACGGTCGTAATTAGAAGAGCGAGCCTGAGCGGCCCTGCCGCGGTACCAGGGGTTCTGGGGAACGGCGAGCACAAGGCGTTGCTTCTCGTCTCTGCATCTTCCAGTGAGCCGTTTCCAGACCCGTTCAAACCCAACAGCTCTTTGACCAAGAATTTGTGTTGCATTAAATCCTAAATATATTTATTTTCCGTTTCCCTGAGTTCCCACCCTTTCCATGGAAAGCTGGCGGGTGTTTGTCTTTGATATTTGTGCGCTGTCATTACAAAGTGTCTGAGCACAACTTCGGAAAAAGAGCTCTGCCGCGGAAATCCCATCTGTGATTACAAACACAGCTCTTGGAGAGTGTCTTCAAGACCCTCGGACGAGAAGTGTGAGAGGGAAGCAGAGCATCTATCGCCACGTCCGTAACGGGGCGCTGAGCTGGCTGGGAGCTGTGGTGCCCGACCGGAGCCAGGAGGGGGGTGATGGGCTGCGAGGGCTCGGGCAACACGCTCTGGCTGCGGCACCTATGGGTGTGTGCAGGCAGCAAATTGCGTGGGTGAACTGAGAGACTGCCACGGGCCGGGGGGGGGGGGGGGGGGCGGCTGAGCTGCGGGGAGCCAGGGCTGGGTCAGGCGCCATGGGCGGTGGGCTCAGGCTGCGCCGGGACCCCTCCTGCACCGCGGCCGGCGATGCCCTCTCCTCCCGCCGTGCTCCCACCCACGCCCACCCGCCGGGACGGCAGAATGGGAGCCCCAAGGGGTGGGGAACGGAGGAGCAGCTCCCCGCCGCCATGAGATCCTGCGAGAAAATACAGAGTAAATCACAGCTGCCAGTGCTTTTTCTTCAGAAAAAAAATGAAATGGAACTGGAGTTGACTTAGGATATAGATCTCTATCCTCTCAGTCATTTTTGTGCTATTTTTTCATAAACTTGGCTGCTTCTCGTTTGCCCTCTAATAATTCTCTGAAGGCTCATTTCCCCTGTATAACTCTGTGTAAACACGAAGTTGAGGGAAGGGTATTTAGACTCATCCTTCGGGAATGCTGTTTTTGAGAAAATGCTTGTTTACCTACGTCAGTGATTTTCAAAAATATAATGTGCATTTGAAGATCAAAGACAATCACGTGTGGAAGCTCGGTCAGGCGTTTCGGTCAGGTCCAACCTCCTGCAGAACCGCACCTTGACGGCCGCTCCACGCAGGCTGGCCCCTGTCGGGAAAACAGCGCGACGGTGAGCGATCCGCCGGCGCCAGCCATGGGGGGATTAATCCCAAACACCTCTGATGGCTGATGGCCGGGGCCCTCCGTGACATTACTCTTGGTGAGTGAGGAAGGGACCTGATGAGTCCTGTTGTTAGGTCCTCCCTCGAGAGTACGGGTGAACGGCCCCAAAGGCAGGACCCAGCATCTGCCCTGTGCGATGCAACTCACCTCCCTGCAGTTCTCTCTCGGTGTCTTTTCCTGTTGGCTTAGGTATGCCAGGGGGAAAATATTTGTAAAACCTCATAGAAATTATTTTTTAAGGCATTTCCTAAGACTACAAATGAATAAGCCATTGAAGACATCTTGGTGTACATCCCATTCTCCGAGCTTTTTCCCCAGTTTGCAGAAGCAGACAACCCTGGAAAGGAAATCACAGGTCTTGTTCCCAGGTGCCACGAATGCATCGTCTAACAGACGTACAGGCAGCGGCGAGGCTGAAGGTGACGCCCCGACCCCAACCTCCCCGGGATGCCACTGGGGCCGGTGGCCGGGCTGTGCCGGAGCTGTGCCGGGGGTCCCGCTGTGCCTCATAGAATCATGGAATCACAGAATCGCTTAGGTTGGAAAAGACTTTTAAGATCATCATGTCCAACCGTTGGCCTCGCCACCTCCCTGGGCACCCTCTGAGGAGTTCAGAGCAGCCCAGCACCCAGATTTTGAGGGTTTTTAAGGAATCCCAGCTTATGCTGATAACTGTGTACAACTCCAGCTGCTACAGGCATGTGGTCAGATGAGAACTAGTCTTCCCGTTAAAAAAAAGTAACAGCATCCACCAAACCCCTTTTAAAAAATTTAAGTAAAACAAAGAGATTGAAAACCTGAGTGATAAAGAGTCAAAACCCTACAAAGCCCAAGATCTCTAAAGCTGACCCTTTGAAATCTTAACGCGTCGCGTGTGGCTGATTCATAGAGGCTGATTCCAATCAGACGAGGCCGAGCTGGGCTCAGCAGGGCCAGTTTGAGCTTTACCTGCAAATGCGCCTGTGCGTGTCGCATGAAAGGGTGCGTTTGGTGCCATAACACCCCCGCGGCTGCTGAGGTGTCACGAACGCGGGCAATGTCAGGGCTCTGCAGGCAGCTCATGGGGTGTGGGCGCCAGCTGCCCACCCGGCATGACTGCAAGCGCTTGTGCTCCTGTTGGTGTGGCACAGCACAACACAGCACGGCACGGCACGGCACGCATGGCATGGCATGGCACGGCATGGCACGGCACGGCACGGCACGGCATGGCACAGCCAGGCAGGCTGGCATGGCACGGCACGGCATGGCACGGCACGGCATGGCACAGCATGACACAGCATGGCATGGCACGGCATGGCACGGTACAGAACGGCACGGCATGGCACAGCACGGCACGGCATGGCATGGCACGGCACGGCACGGCGTGGCACAGCACGGCATGGTATGGCATGGCACGGCATGGCACGGCATGGCACGGCATGGTGTGGCACGGCACGGCATGGCACGGCACGGCATGGTATGGCACGGCATGGCACGGCACGGCATGGCATGGCACGGCATGGTGTGGCATGGCATGGCACGGCATGGCAGGCACGGCATGGCACGGCACGGCACGGCATGGCACACCATGGCATGGCACAGCACGGCACAGCACCGCCATGGCATGGCACAGCATGACACAGCATGGCATGGCACGGCATGGCACGGTAACAGAACGGCACGGCATGGCACGGCACGGCACGGCATGGCATGGCACGGCATGGCATGGCGTGGCACGGCACGGCATGGCATGGCATGGCATGGCATGGCACAGCACGGCATGGCATGGCATGGCACAGCATGCCAGGGCACACCATGGCGTGGCACAGCACGGCACAGCACCGCCATGGCATGGCACAGCATGACACAGCATGGCATGGCACGGCATGGCACGGTACAGAATGGCACGGCATGGACGCACGATGGAGCATGGCACGGCACGGCGGGGGCACAGCACGGAGGAGCATGGCATGGCAGGCAGGGGCGGCACGGCAGGATGGCACGGCATGGGGCAGGCATGGCAGGCATAGCGCACCATCTTTCCAGCAGGACAGCAAAAGCGCAGGCCGGTTTGTATAAGCCGCGGGAACAACAAGGGCCGTGGCTGCGTTTCCGCGGGCAGGGCTGTGGTGCCTGCGCTTGCCTGGACCTGGCGGGGGGCTGAGGCTGCCGTGGCTCTGCGTCTGCAGGGTGAGAAAATGGGGCCGTCACGAAAAAGAGAACATCTGCAACTCCCGCGTGGGTGACTGTGAGCAGGAACAGAGTCTGCACCTGCAAATTATTCCCTCTGCGTTATTTGTCTGCATAGGGTTTTTCTGGGCGCAGGGGGGTGGGAGCCCCGGGGCCTCCCCCGTCCCGAATCTGTCCGGCTGCTGCCGCCAGGCTGTGGGCATTTCAGGGAAGCGGCAATGAAGGTATTTGAAGTGTGGGAGCCACGCTGGGGGCAGCGGGCAGGACACGGAGCGGAGGGGGCCATCCCGGCTGCCCCGCTGCTGCCGCTTCCAGCCGGTGGGAGCTGGGGCTGCTCCCGCACCCCTTCTCGGGGCAGAGCACGGCGGCTGCAGCGCCCACGGGCACCCCGTCCACATGATTCCTACGGCTCGGGGACGACCTGCGGCATCGTAGTGGCGGGGTGATTCCTAAATCCTGCGGCTGGAGGCTGGGCCTGAGGCGATGCATGAGGGGGGGCAGGAGAGGCTCCGCGCCCACGCTTCCGGCAAACAGGAATGTGCACGCACACACCAGGGCGATTACTTTGGGCGAGTGTGACAAGGGACAATTGAATGTAAAGTCTGCTGTAAACAGCCGATAAATCTTGCTTTCCGTGCTCAGATGAGGAGGAGCCCAGGTGTTTTTAGGTCCCCGTGTAGGGAGCAGGAACGCGAAAGGGGATGGAGCGGGGACTGGAGCGCGTTCACCCGCACCACCCATCCTCGGCTTGCCGCCCTCGGGGCACCCATCACTCGTGGCACCCCTGCGTGCTCCTGTCAGGGCAAGGGAAGAAACCTCTGGATTCGCTCCCTGCTGGCACAGGCGATGCCAGGATGGCTCTGCAGAAACCCGGCTTGCTCCCCAAAGCCTCTGTGGGGCAACCAAAGGGGGCGAGGAGGATGCCCACGGGGCAGCGGTGATGCTCTTGCACCGGTGCATGCCTACCCCCACGCCAGGGGCGGGTTTCTCCAGGGCCGTGCCCTGCAGCCAGGAGAGGACGCGGTGCATGCTCTGCTCCTCCCCTCCTGCCGCCCCCGGGCATGGCCCCTGCGGCCACCACACGCCACGGACCATCCCAGCTCTGTTACCGCCGTTTCACCCCTGGCATTTGGCCCCTGAGCCCTGGCGGTGCCCACGCTCCCTCCCATGCCAAGCCGCCCTCGTCCCGCAGGGCTCCCGAGGCCACCTATGGAGCCCATGGGCACCTTCGGGCTTATCCCCTGCAGCCCCGCCAGCTGGCCCCCGCACCCTGCAACAGGCATCGGGGGTGCGGAGAGGGGGTGCCCTCCCAGGAGCCGGGCTTGGGGCGTTTGGGGGTCCCACTGGCAGCACATCCCCCCCACGACGCATCCCCGGGCAAGGGTGGGAGCAAGGACGGGGCCGGACAGAGCGGTACCCGGCACTGGGGAGGAAAGTTTGTAAAGAAAGTACTGAACACAGACTTCCTGGGGTATCAGAAGGAAAATTTATGCATCGCCTTTGAGTTCAACTTCTCCATTAAAGCTTTTTCCCTATAATCTAGGGAGTTCTTATCTTGGTGACTTATGATGTTATGGAGGGGCTCATGCATGGAAAATGTCAATAGAAATAGTAACTCTAGAAGGGAAGGGCCTCCTAATTAGTCCCCATTTAGATTTTATGATGGCTTTGAGATCTGCTCATCCTGACAGTGCGCACTCTGGTTACATATTGTTCTAGCCTGAGGGAACCATAGGAAAATCCAGATTTATTGTACCTATCATACCAGCATATTTCATTTGCCATTATGAGCAGCCATCTCGCAATGATGCAGGAGTATTTATTACAGATTAAATTGTAGGACCTGGATGGTTTAGTGAGGTTCTTGAGGTATCATTTATGTCATTAACTGGCTCATTATCAGATCTGCAAATCTCAATTCCTTTTTTTTGTGCCTTCTGTTTAAGAGCGGGGACCTGGGCTGGGGCCCCGGCAGGCTGCGGGTCCCGGGGTGCGCACGCGTGCACGTGTCCGTGTGCGCGTGGGCACGCGTGTGCGTGGTGCCAGGGCATGGAGGAAGCACGGGCCCCGCCGCTGGCCTTTGGGAGGAGATGGGGTGCTGGGGAGCTGGGGAGCTGGGGTGCTGGGGAGCTGGGGAGCTGGGGTGCTGGGGTGCTGGGGTGCTGGGGAGCTGGGGTGCTGGGAGCTGGGGCTGGGCTGCTCCGGCTCCCTGGGGACCCTCGGTGGCAGCCCCGAGTCACCAGCTACACAGCGGTGTTAGAGGGGGGCACAAACCCGCCTCAAGTGAGGGGGTGTTTCACCCCGTCCTCTCCCGTCCGATTCTGTACCGATTCCTCTCCATTAAACTGCAACTTAGAAAGGAAAGGCTGGGAAAGGCGGAGGTAGGAGAGGAGGTAATTTAACTCTAATTATTTAACAAGTCTATTCCGGGCGTAAGCTTATTACCAGTGGCGAAAGAATATGTTGGATATTTTTTTTCCCCCTCTCTCTCTCTTTTATGCTTTATCTCTACTTGGAGAATTATTTGAAGAGGTTTAATCCAGCCTTGATTGTTGTTGTTAATGGGAAAGGAGAATAGGTTATTCTGACATGTGCTCGCTGCTCGTCTCTCCAGAAAAGTCACGGAGAGAAAGGAGCTTCCAGACACTGCATCTGCTCTTCGATTTAGCGATATTATTTGAATTTATTGTTCGATTCGACTGTGTCCTTCCTTGTTGGTATTTGCCCTATTTACTCTCCTATATTGCTTTTTCATAAAACCAGGGAATGGCATTTAAGTTGTTGTGTTCTTTGGTATTAAAAGGCGCTCTGTACAAGCCCGGGAGCACATCCCGGATTGAGGGGTTCAGGGCACGGCTGCGGCAGAAGGGGCCCCTCTCTTTGGTTGCTGAGATTAATTAATCCATGTGATGGGTAATATTTGTGGGGAAACTGCAGCTTGGGGACCGGGTGATCATGCACAAACCCGATGGCCTCTCCTCTCCCTCCCTTGGCAAGCCCAAGGCGGTGAGAAAGGGTTCTTGAGGGTGTTTGCATGAGGCTGATTGCAGCTGAGAGCGATTTTTGTAACAGCGATAATCTCGGGGCTCTAAACTCAGGGCATTGAGAGCACAAATACAGGCGATCGCCTCCCCGGGGCCGCTCGTGCCAGGGTGGTTCATGGGGCATTTGGGATGGCCGCGGGGCTCCGCCGGTGCCTGTGCGGCGTCACCGCGTGGCAGCACCCTCAGCGCGATGCTCCGGCACAGGGAGGGGACCGGTCGTGGGGTGAAATTCAAGCCCAGTGAACGTCTGGCTCAGGTGTCTCCAAAGGCGGTGATCAGCACCCAAATATTTTCTGGGATGGAAAAGGCAGCAAGCGTGGGGCCTGTTGCTGGCGCCCAGAGCTAACACGGCGATGGCGAAAGGCTGGTGGAGGGACCCCGGCTGCCTTCGTGAACGGGGACGTCGGGAGGCTCCCCCGCAGCTCCCTCCTGGCTCTGCTGGCCGGAGAGGTCCTCCCCCCGGGGATGCCTTGAATGTTCCCCTGCATATGGATACAGATATATATATGTACACATTTTAACTGCCAAAATCCGTCATGTGTTTTGGAGATCTGTAAAAATTAACACTTTGGTGCCGTGCTAATAATGCTGTTGAACACTTTGCACATATCCTTTAACAGAGCTGTCTGCTCCAGAGTTAAAGCGGGCAAACTGGGTTGGAAATCAAAGGCATGAAGCTGTTCAGAGGGTGCTTTTTCCTTGAAAAGGATCAGAATGCCCTGAGCATTAAAAACCCTTTAAATGAGACGTTTCTCTCTTATAAACGGCCCTTTCCTCTTTATTTAGCTTATTTTGCATTTGCCTTTATCAGCCTAAGAAAGGGGCATTTATAAACTAAGAGGAGGAGAACTGTTGGGCATTTATCTCAGGTCAGTCTTCCAACATCTGCCTTTGGTGATCAGACTGGGTAGGGAAATCTTAAATGAGGATGTAAATAAAAGTGGCAATGCGTGCGTCTTCTTTTAAAGGACATTTGCCGTTCTGGGCAGCTGCGATGGTAATTCAGGTATTTTGTGTGCTTTAAAACTACAACTGCATCAGTGAGTAAAGCACCTGGAAATAGAAATGGTTTGGGTTTTGTTTAGCCATTCCCTCGGTGGGTATTTTAAAATGAAAATGGATTGTAATTATTAAAAAAAAAAAATTTAAAAAAAACCCTTTACCTGAGTTGATGGCCAATTACCGAGAACTTGGTGCTAAATGAGTTGTCTCTCCCTGCCTGTCTACCATAGGCACCCTTGAATAAATACAAATCCGCAACACTATAAATAGGCTTCTTGAAATAAGAGCCTTATCCGAGCCTGCTTTGTAATGCTGCTCTCGCCAAGCTCAGTCTTTGCGGTATAATCTTAATATTGAGCTTGCTCGTTAATCTCCATTCCTTTTTTAGGTTAGTCTAGACTGTTCGGGTAGCGCTGGTGCTGGCTAGGTTGCCGTAGGAACAGGGAATTCGAGTAAATATGCTCACGGAGAAGAAATGTCTACTAATTAAATGTGAACAGCATTGATAAGGTGCCAGATCTGGCAAAAGGTAGAGCGTAATGTCCTTCGATGTAATTCACCAGAAAATACATATATGTGTGTGTATATAAAATATATATATATATATGAGAGGTTTAAAAGATGTGCATAGGATACATCTACGTCTTTGTGGGGAGGGTCACGTATGTTGAAGTATGTTTTTATATGGAAGTGGCACTCGGTCCGGTTTTGTTCCTTGCGAGGCTGTAAATCCTGTAATCTTGCACGTTTCTCCTTTTATTGCATTCACATGGCAGGTAAAGACCCTGGGTTGGTGGTGGCGGGCGCTGGACGCCCTGAGTAATCCCTCACCAACCCCTCACTCCATCTGCGCGGCTGGGATGGCATCTTCTCATTGCTCTATGGCAGGGGCCCCCATGCCGGCGGGATGCACGCCCCACCGCATCGCCCCGGCTGCCCGGGAGCCACGCTGGGGCCCTGCCACCTCTTTTGGGGTGTCCAGGTGTGGTATGAACCAGAAACGCCATCCCTCCCCCCTGTGCCTGGGGGATGCCCTGCTCCGAGAGCCAGGGGTGCTCCCAGGCAGCCAGAGCAGGGGGTGGTGACCCCAGGGCCACCTGGCACCCCCAGCCTCCCCACCACCACCCGGCTCCTGCCCAGGGGGAAGCTTCTTGCACCCCGGTTTTCCCACTGGCTGGGGACAGGACCTGCGGGATGAGGAGTAGCAATGGTGGGAAGCTCCAATCCTGGCTGCAAGAGCTGGTGGCCTGGAGCCCCAGGGTCCCAAGGGACCGTCCACTGACCCCTTTAATGCCAGGGGTCAACCCCTGCTCAAGGCAGGGGAAGCACCTTCACCCATGGGCTCATCCACGGGCTGTCCAAACCAAGACGGGGCTTATACGGGGACTCGTGCTTCACAGGTACAAGTAGTCACGGGATCAGGCCACCAGAACTCCAATTTACAATCATAGACTCATAGAATCTTGGGTTGGAAGGGACCTCAAGGATCATCTGGCCCAACATTTCTGGGCCAGAGCCCAGCCTAGACAAGATGGCCCAGCACCCTGCTAACTCCTCCCCTGGGGAGATTATTCCAATGGGTGACTGTTCTCATGGGGACAAAAATTCCCTCTCGTGTCCAATGGGAATCTCCCCAAGAGCAACTTGTGTCCATGCCCCCGTGTCCTCTCCATGGGGCTCCTTGTGCAAAGGGAGTCCCCATCTTCCCCGTAGCCCCCCCTTAGGTACTGGGATGTGGTGATGAGATCCCCCTGAGCCTCCTTTGCTCCAGGCTGAACAAACCCAGCTCTCCCAGCCCATCCCCATACGGCTGAGAGAGGTTTCCCAGCCCTTGGATCATCCTGGTGGCCCTGCTCTGGACCCCCCCCAGCCTGTCCACAGCTTTTTTTGTACAGCGGGGACCAGAACTGCACCCAGCATTCCAGGTGGGGCCTGACCAGCGCTGAGCAGAGTGGGATGATGACTCCTTTATCTCTGCTGGTGATGCCCTTGGTGATGCCCCCCCAGCACCCTGTTGGCCTTGGCTGCTGACTCCTATGGAGCTTGTTGGCCACCAGGACCCCCAGGTCCCTTCTCACAGAGTTGCTCCTCAGCCGGGGGGATCCCAGTCTGTGCTGCACTCCTGGGTTGTGTTGTCCCGGGTGCAAGACCTCACACTTGTCCCTGTTGAGTTTCCTAAGGTTCTTGTTAGCCCACTCTTCCATCATCTTCAGATCTTCCTGCAGGGGAGCTCTCCCTTTCAGAGCATCCACCTCCCCACTCAATTTGATGTCATCTGCAAACTTCATCAGGCTACACTTGATCCCATCATCACATCCCAACTTTCACCGCCGTGGTCCTCACTGCCCCCCCGCCCCCTGCCAGGCCCAGCCCGTCCCCCCACCGCCCCATGGACGCTGACACCAGTGGGCACCAGGAAGCCGCAGCAGCTTTGCCATTAGTGGTGCCTGTCCCCGCCATCAGCACGTGGCAGGAGATGCAGATGGCAGCCCATAGATCGCTGCTGCCATGGAAAAGTGCCTGGACGAAAGACAGGCTGATCTTAGTGCCCCCGAGCATTTACAATTTATATGTCCTTGTCAGGTAGGGAGTTTGATGACTCTAATGTCATGTTTGTCCTTCACCCAGAGAAAATCTCCTTTTAAAGATCACCAGCCCATCTCTATTGACAGTAACTGTGCAGGTCACGGTATGAACATGTGTTGGGTTTTTCCAAAATGCTGATCTTTTTTACCTGTAAAAAAAGAGAAAAGGAAAAAAATGTGCGATTCCCAAACGGGGCAGGACTCCGACCAAGCTGGGTGCCGGAGGGTAGCTGGGGCTGGGTGTGGGTGAAGCAGCAGCCCGCGCAGAGCTGGAGCCGGGTGTAACCAGGGTTTGTCATGCCAAATTTTTAACTGCTTCTGTGAAAGGCTCTCTGGGAGGCGGGTGTTCCCGTGCCCTGTCAGGAGCCCTCTGCTCAGCCCTGGTACCTCCATTCCCCATGAATCCTGCGCTCGCCGCCCCCAGCCAGCGGCACCGTGTTGTTAGGGAGCTTGCTGGAGCAGGCAGAGCCTGCGGACGGGCAAGCCTGAGGGGCTTGTGGTACCTCCCCATGTCCCCACCTCCAGAGCCAGGGGACCACATGGGAGCCCCGAGGGAACCCTGCCCTCCCGCTCGCCCCCCACCGCCGTTAAGAGCCCACTCCCAGACACCGAGGGAGGGATCCAAGCCCCCAAGCCCTGTGGACACCCTGCCAGAGGTTTCGGAGGGCTCTGGATCAGGCGCGGTGGCGTGAATTGTGGCTGTGGGAGCTGGAGCCGCTCGCCCCAGGGTGCGATGGGCACGTTTGCACAGGCGCCGTGCGAGGGGGGGTCCGGGCGGTGGTCGGGAGGGTGCGCAGGAACGAGCACAGCGGGATGCGAGGGATGCGTCCAGCCCTCCCTCCACCTCCACCACGCTCCGTGTCGGTGCGATGACGGCGGGCAAAAGCTGTGCCGCTGCCCAGAGCAGGCAGCTTCCAGGCACTGGCCATGCGGGGAGCCTTGTCTCCTTCCTGAGCCAAAGCAAGGAGCTCCCACACCAGAAATCAGACCACCCATCTGCCACCCTTACCACCGCCGGTTTGTTCCCTCCGGAGGTCTATCGAGTGCCTTGTTCAGCAGAGTTTCAGCTCTTCAAGTGACCCTGCTTCCACCACGTCCCGTGGGACACCACCGGGGATGCTCCGTGAGAAAAAGACATCCTTTGAATTCCAGCCCTCTTTTTATTGCTTTACCCCATCTCTTAGCATTCACCTGCCCTTGAACCACTCTGCACCACCGGGGCTGCAGCTGCAGCATGCACCATGGCCGGGGTGCAGGAGAGCCCCCCTCCCCTGTCCCAGCAGCGAGCTTCGGAGTGCGGGTCAGAGCCAGGGACCCATCTTTGCCCCGTGCCCTGGGTGCTGTTGCAGCGGAGACCAGCTACTAACTTTCCAGACTGGCTCCCTTTCTTGTAGGTAGGTCCATAAATGCCACTGCTACCTATAGGACCGGTGGCTGTGTGCTGGGCAAAACTTTTTTCATTCGCTTGATCTTTCACAAATTTTATGCTCACCCCTCTCCAGGCTCCAGCCAAGAGGGAGAGCGTTGAAGAGGTGACCCCGCTTCTGCCCAGAGGACTTGGCCAGCACGGGGCTTTGCCTCCTGCCACCCCGCAGCCCTGCCTGGCGATGGCCGGACCCCGCGGGGGGCTGCCCGCCCTGCTCCGGGCCCCCTCATCAGGCGGCGGGGCCTGCAGGGCTCGCAGGGAGCAGGTCGCTCCCTCACCCTGGGCACCACGATTACACAGGCTAATTGAGGGCACGCTGCTGGCTGTGGCGCGGGGGGGCTCGGTGGAGCGCGGGGCCGTCACCGTGTGCCGGTGCCACCAGCTGTGGCCAGGCTCCCAAATGCCAGCGTGCGGCTGGGGCACCCTGCTGCCGGGCACGGGGGCGATGGCAAACCCCCCCGCTCTGCTGCCACCCCTGCTGGGGTACTCGGGTCTCTCAGCCGGTGTGATGAGTCCTTTGTGGGCAAGGGCTCAATAAAACATTTTATTTATTTAGAGACTCTCCCTAGGGTGTAGTTAAATATGCTTTCACATCCTTGGAGGGTGCCTTGTATGGCTGAAGGGTGGCAAATCCCACGCTGTGACTGCCTGTTGGCCTCACCCCCACCCTGGTGTCCCACAGAGGTTCCCGTCCCTGCATCCACCTCACCGCCAGAGACCTCCCAGTGCTGGGGTCGAGCCCCCGAATTTGAGGGATTTGTTGCATTTTAAGAAGGAAAAAGCAGAGGTGTTGCAGAGCCTAAGAATTTGTTACGTACTCAGACACCCGCGTTTTACCGTCTCAGCTTTACTCTCAGGAGACCTTTGGAAAAGGGAACGTGGTACAAAACGTTTTCTGAAATAGCATCCCAAACGCCTAAAGGAGCCATGTTCTTACCCCTTTGGTGTTGCTTTCCAGCGCTGCTCCAGCAATCCCAAGCCGCAGGACACGACGGCCACGTTGCTCATTTTGGAGGAAGCTTTGAGCCCGGAGTTCTCAGTCTGGGCTCACGTCAAAGCGCTTGTGCCCTCATCCTGCGCGAGAACAGCGCCAGTGGCCGGTGACGTAACCAACAGGAACCTGGCAACGTTAAAAATATAGAATTAAAGCTCATAAGAAGTCAGAAGACGGTTCACAGAGGAAAGAAGGGGTGTGTTTTTAACACGGCCACTCACCATCGGCTCTCTGTGCGCTGCTGAGGCTCCTTCCAGCGCTCGGGAGCTGCCCAGCTCTGCGGAGGGGTTTGTGCCGTCAGACACCGAAATCGGCCCTGTAGGGCAAAGCGTGGGGGTCAGAGGAGCGGGAAGAGGTTGGTCCCTTGGGAATTTATGCATTGAACCCACAGTAGGTTTAACTCCGGTGCTTACGCTGCGAAGCGCAATGCTTATGCCGTGGGGGAAGGCACGCGAGTCCACGCGGTCCAGCCCAGCGGAATTCAACCTTAAAACTAAAGGAAAGCCAAACCTCTGCACAGCCCGGCAGCCCCCCAGGCTGGCTCTGCCACATCTGCTACCCCGAGCCGGCCCGGGGCCTCGGCATCGCCTCCGGGGGGTGCAGCCTACACCCAGGGCACACGTGGAACTCCCATTAATTTAAGGGGAATTATGTGAATTGTACAGCAAGAGTTGACGATACTCCTGAGTATTGCTGTTATTATGTTTACCATCAATATTCATGAACTCTTCTTAAAAAAAAAAAAAAAAAAGCAGCAGCAGGGAGATTTTGCTCTAAAACGGAGAACGGCGACAGCTTCGGGAGCGCCTGCGCGAGCAGCCGGTTTCCCGATGTATTCCCACTGTGTATTTCTCGGAGCAGTGTCCCAAATTCTGAGGGCAGCGATTGAAAATAGCAAATTTTCGTGACACCGCACCTCGTCGTGGGCATGTTTGGCCTCTCCGGGCAACCTGTGGTCTTGATGAAACGTTTGCTTTCGAGTTTTCCAGCCCAGGTGCCTCCCGCGCTTAAGCGAGCGTATAACTTCGGGGCAAAGAATCCCACAAAAGCCTGCTCCTCCTTTCTGCCGGGCTTCATTCGGGTGGATGCGCCCAGCCAGTCTCTAGCAAGTGCCAAAAGGCAAAATCCTGTGGGTTTGGTTTTTCCCCCCCCCCCATTTACTGCTGTGGAAGTATGCTGCCCGCCATACGTATCACAGCATCGCTCCCCCGCCCCGGGCAGCGCTCTGCTCCCTGCACACAACTGTAAATGTTTGACACCTTTGTGGGGTGGTGGGAGCCGCAGGAGGAGGGGGCTCCCCAGCCCCCCCAGCCCGGCCATGCCCCGTGCAGCAGAGGCTGCTCTGCCCTCTGATTAAAGCCAGCAGAGGGAAAAAAAGGCAGAAGTGGGGCCCGTGCCTTCTGTCGCTGCCTCCAGCCGCGGCCCCGCAGCAGCCTGCCAACAGGGCACTGCTCTGCCAGTTGTAAATTTTAATTGGCCATCTGGGGAAAGCACAAACCACTGACTAGAGATTAATCAGTAAATTAACCCAGGCATAATACACATTTCCCAGCGGGGCCCGGGCTGCTGGAGGCTGGGGGGGAGCAGCCGGGGATGCGGGAGGACTCGTGCAGGGATGCTGTTATTGCTTACCGCCGCGCCGCCGAACATCTTCCCCGTGTCCCCAAATTCCCTTCAGCGTGACCTTGGCGCTGCCCCTGATTTGTATGGCAGTTGCAGAGAGGTTTCCCTGTAAGTGCTCAACACAGATGGCACAGGTACCGCCGCCGCCGGAGGAAGAGCTGATGAATCAGTGAATGTGACAACTTTCCTCTGGTGAGCTGTTCGCTCGGCTGCGGGGACGCCTCCGGGAAGAGACCATCGTGTACCTGCGGCCGTGCCTGGTGGGGATCACGGGGGTCCGGGCTGTGAATAGGGTTGGGGGTAACCAAGCACCACCAGCACCCTGGAGGGCAAGTGGTCCCATCCGTTTTTTATTATTCTTTGTTCTGAAGAGAGATTTCAGGCATCCCTCCCGTAGCAGGAGAGGCACCTCTGGCTTGAGCATCCCGGCCTGAGAGCCTCTCCAGCTGCATGACCCCGATGGGGGCAGGCTCTGGGCAGCAGAACCTCAAGCTCTGTCTTCTGCTGCCTGGGGAAGGGGCAAACCTGCCTTGCCCCGCGATGGCCACGTCCCACGCCGGTGGCACGGGCGGCAGGAGCAGTGGGGGGAGCAGGAGGGTGAACGCTGACCGGCCGCAGCACCGCTGTCGAGCCAGGACCGCAGGAGCCTGGTGGGGTCCGGGTTCAGACAGGTCACACAAGGACATCGCCATCACACCCACGTGCCAGCAAAGGCACCATGGTGGCGGCGGGTACCAAGGACCAGCTTGTCCCATGGCTGCGGGCAGCATCGCCGTGCCCCTGGTCCTGCCAGAGCCATGTGACCTCTGAGTGCCGCAGCCGAGCAGGGGGAAAGAGGAAAGATGGAAGGAAGGGAAGGAAAACAGGCAAAGAAAAGGGGTGAAGTCAGACTCAGCAGAATTCACCATGTGCCGGGTAGCTGGGGCACAGCGCGCTTCCACCCGGGGAACTGGTGCAGCGTGGGCTGCGGCGGGCGCGGGCTCGGGCTTTCCCAGCGGGTTCACTGCTTCCTCTGGGGCGCTTGCCAGCTTCCCCACTCCAAATTCCCTGGCCGAATCCTGCAACAGCTCCTGAAGCCACCTGGGCCTGGGGATCACGGATGGTATCAGAGACTTTGCCTTCAGCTGGACCCTGCCTGTCGGGTGGCTGCAGGAGACAACGTGCATCCCCTTCCACCCCGGGCTCAGGAATCCTCCCCAGCAAGCCAGTGACCCCGGGCCCTGCCTGACACCCACACCACAGCCTTCCCCAGCCTGACTCCAAGCCAGCGGCATGATCAAGCTTCTCCCGACAGACATCCCGGCTGGGTGGATGGATGCAACCGGTGCAACCGGCTGGGCTGCGCTCACGCACTCTGAGCCTGGTTTTCCACCGGACAGAAATCCTCGCCCGGTTTGTAAAGTGCTTTGGGATACTTGCAGAAAGCAGCGCTGCGTCCACCGCTTACTATCGGCGGTAGAAGTGCATCTTCTCTACTGGCCTTGCTGGTTTGGGGTGAGGTCTCGTAGCACGGCTCAGTTTATTGGCCCCGAGGGTGACTCTGTCCGTCTGTCGGTTCCCATAAAGAGTGAACTCTGCTCTTCTGAATTTAAACATTTCTCCTAATAAGTGGCTCCTGAGCTGTGAATATCTGGGTGCACTGTTGTATCCTGCCTGTGATTTTGCATTTTCCCCACTGTCTCTTCTGCCTGACATGATAATAAGCTATGTGTTAAGCCAGAAAAAAGTAATTTTCTCCTGAGGTTAATTTCTTTGGATTGCCCACCTGAAGTGGGGGGTTGCATATAAATTCTCATTTGTACTGAAATGCAGAAGATTGCGTTCATTTTTTGGCATAGATGAATCAGTGCAAATCCTTATTGACACACTGGGTGTCTTCTTCTGTGTTCCTAGCAATTGTCTTTGGAAGAAAATGATATTGAAACCTGTCTTTGGCTTCCCAGATGCCAGCACCCATGTGCCCGGCATGTCCATTCAAGCAGGGAGAGCCCCTCTGCCTCTGCAGAAGATCTGAGCTATGGCTGCTGGCCACCACTCTGGAGAAGTCCATAAAAGGGACCTCCTGGCCTCCATGGCTGGCAGCCGCACCCAAAGGGTGGTGGCAAACAGCTCTTCGTCAGCCTGGCAGCCTGTCACGAGTGGGGCTCCCCAGGGATCGATACTGGGTCCAATATTACTCTGTATCTTCATAAGTGATCTGGATAGCAGGATCAAGCGTAGCCTGATGAAGTTTGCAGATGGCCAACAGGGTGCTGGGGGGCATCACCAAGGGCATCACCAGCAGAGATAAAGGAGTCATCATCCCACTCTGCTCAGCGCTGGTCAGGCCCCACCTGGAATGCTGGGTGCAGGTCTGGTCCTCGCTGTACAAAAAAGCTGTGGACAGGCTGGGGGGGTCCAGAGCAGGGCCACCAGGATGATCCAAGGGCTGGGAAACCTCTCTCAGCTGTATGGGGATGGGCTGGGAGAGCTGGGTTTGTTCAGCCTGGAGCAAAGGAGGCTCAGGGGGATCTCATCACCACGTCTCAGTACCTAAGGGGTGGCTACGGGGAAGATAGGCACAAGGAGCCCCATGGAGAGGACACGGGGGCATGGACACAAGTTGCTCTTGGGGAGATGCCCATTGGACACGAGAGGGAAATTTTTCCCAATGGAACAGCCAACCATTGGAATGATCTCCCCAGGGGAGGGTTTGGCTCCGTCACATTGGGCACTTCCAAGCCTCAGCTGGGCAGGGTGCTGGGCCATCTTGTCTAGGCTGGGCTCTGGCCCAGAAAGGTTGGGCCAGATGATCCTTGTGGTCCCACTTCATGGGATGGGGAGAAGATGTGCCTCTTCCCACAGCACCCACCTCCCATCTGCTGGGTTGGGGCTGGGGCTGAGCAAAGACCCCTGTCATCCCCACGGGCCCTGGCTGCGGTCCCACTGCTCGGTGGGTCCAGCGTTCTCCATCCTCCCGGGGCTCGCAGTCCTCTCTTGGGACTGCACATCAGGAAACTGAGCTTTGCAACGGGATCAAGGGGCGGCGCTGGGAAGCATCGGGCACCCCTATACTTACCTATACGTACCTCTGCGAGGGCTGCAGCAGACTGAGGGGCGGAGAAGGGAACCATTTCGGAGGAGGCTTGCCCAGAACGGCAGCAGGACACCAGGCAGCCCCGCACGGGTGTTGGTGCTATGTGCGGCACCACCGATGCGCAGCTGAAGGGCAAGTGGGGTTAACCCTTTGGCAACCTTTTGGGCTAGCTCTAGCTTTAAAACAAATAGCGGATAAAAAATGCCAGATTAGCAGGCGTTTAATGCTACCATGTACAGAAACTTAGCTGGAGCACAGTGTGTGAGGGTCAACTCATTTCAAAGATCACAGCTCCTGGTCAGTATCTCAGCTCTTGCCATTGCACTCAAAGCAAGAGCTGCTGTTGCGTGGGCTTGAAGTGCTGCAAAATCACAGCCCAGTTTTCAGCGGGGGGGGTTGAATAGAAACGCGCTTGGTAAAACCAGGTCTGCTAAGGAGCGCATTTCACGGTGATGTTACCGTGACCTGAAGATGAACATCCCATTGGCACAAGCATCCTACTGACCTGCTCTGATAGCGGGAGCTGTTCCCAGGAGCAGTGGGGGGGCAACAGCATCCCACTGGGCTGGGGGAGCCTGGAACCGCCAAGCTGGGGGGGAAACAGCCACCGACCTGCTGGAATGGCACTGAAGGTGCCGCTGGACTGCCAGGGGGTGTTCAAGGCTTCCTGGTGGTGGGACAGAGTGGTGTAAGGGGAAGGCATGCGACTGAGGTGGGAGCTTTGAGAAGCCTACCCAGCACTGAAGTCGGACAAGATTTCTACTTCATCCCAGTGAAATAAATAGATAAAAATTAATTTATTTGGCTAGATAAGGGATAGAGGGTTGGGGAGGGAAAGGAATCAGACAGCAAGAAAATGAACTATTCAGAGGGAGAAGGCACTGTGGTTTGGTCATGTGGAGAAACGTTCCACAAGAGCCAGGACCTGTTGAAAGGCAGAGAGAAGCCAGCTTGCTCTCAGACAAAAATAGAGAGGCAAAACCTGCTCCCTCCATTGACGTGATGGAAACACCGATGCAAGGGTCCCAAGCTCTGAGCCCCCTCATTGAATGTGGCACCATTCCATCCGGTGCTTGGGGACGGAGCAGGCAGTGAAGCACGTGCCCGCCATCTGCATTTCCCCACACTGGGCTGGGACGGGAGGTGCTGTCCCATGGGCATGGCAAGGGATGGGCACGGCAAGGGATGAGCATGGCAAGGGGCGGGCATGGCAAGGGACAGGCATGGCAAGGGATGGGCATGGCAAGGGATGGGCATGGCAAGGGATGGGCATGGCAAGGGACAGGCATGCAAGGGATGGGCATGGGGCAAGGTGTCGTGGTTTAACCCGGCTGGCAACTCAGCACCACGCAGCCGCTCGCTCACTCCCCCCCCTCCCTCAGTGGGATGGGGGAGAGAATTGGGAGGGAGAAAAAGGTTAGAGCTGAGGGCTGAGATAAAGACAGTTTAATAAGAGAAAATGATAATAATAGTAATAATGAGAATGATAACAAAATATACAGAATATACAAAACGAATGATGCACAATGCAATTGCTCACCACCCGCCGACCGATGCCCAGCCCGTCCCAGCAGCGATCAGTACCCGAGCAGCGATCACTCTCCCCGCGACTGACCGACCCACCAACCCCCCCGAGCATGACGTTCTATGGTATGGAATAGCTCTTTGGACAGTTTGGGTCCTGGCTGTGCTGTACTCCCAGCTTGTTATGCCCCTGGCCGAGCAGGAGAAGCTCAAAAAGTCCTTGAGCAGTCTGAGCACTGCTTGGCAACAACTAAAAACATCAGCGTGTTATCAACATTCTTCTGGCACTAAATCCAAAGCACAGCACTATGCTAGCTTCTGTGAAGAAAATTAACTCTATCCCAGCCGAAACCAGGACACAAGGGATGAGCATGGCAAGGGATGGGCATGGCAAGGGACGGGCATGGCAAGGGACAGGCATGGCAAAGTCTGGCCAGGGCAGCTCTGCCTCCTCAGGCGCTGGCCTCCCTCCCACCAGGGCTGCTGGAGGATTTACCTGCTCGTGGGGCAGTCAGCCCAGGTATCTCCTCACCTGAGTCTGCTTTCTTGCAGCGGAGCCCAAAGCCCAGCAATTTGCCATCCGTTACCTCCCGGCGCAGCGTGCCAGGCTGCTCACCCTCAGCATCGCTCAGCCTTTCACAGAGACAGAAAAACTGGGGTTTTTTTCTGTGCTGCGATTAATATGTAAAGCTCCTAATTAATGATGGGTCTCATAGCAGAATGCATAAGTAATTCTTTTGTATTTGATAACAGGGTATATTTGAGGGGCTCTACACCTAATTATTACACACCAATTTCCGTAGAGGGTGGGCAGCCCTGCTTTCCTGACAGCACCTGATAGGAGCACTTCACCGCATGGAAGAAAAACCTCTTCAGGGACAAGGGGAAACGCTTCGGGCTGGTGAGAATTCTTTACCCTTGCCAAGGAAATAGAAGCGGTAGCGACCAAGGAACATTGCTCTCCAGGAGCCCGTCCTTCCTCCGCAGTGGCTCCCGCAAGGCCCACGCCTGCAGGCAGAGGGTTCTGGTGGAAGAACGCCGATGCTTCAGTAATTGCAGTTGTTAAAGGCTGACCAGAGGCGGCGACCTACAACGGCATCGCCGTGCTCCCCAGCCCAAGAGCCACCCTGTCTCACTAGGTTGCAGACCCATCCAAATTCCCTGCCCAATCCAACCAACGCAACTGAAAAAAGGAAGAAAAAGAAGGCGGCGGAGGCCTGAGGAATGGGATTGGGTGTAGCTCGGGTGGGCTGCGCCCCCCCCCGGGCCTCCCGGGCGAGGGTCTCAGTGTGTAAATGCTGGTCCTCGCGGCCGCGAAGGGACAGGAGGGTTTTCAGGAGGGATTTGGGGGAGAAAAAGTTTGTATCTTGGGGAGGGCTAGGCAGACTGGCATATTCCTACTAGGAGAGACTGTGAAGAACATATGGTTTAATTTAATGCAAGAGACTTTGTAGATTATAATTGAGTAGATAATTGGGAAAGGATGATAATTGTTTATGAGAGGGAGGGATTTAGTAATTATTCAAAGCTGTTTTAAAAGACTTATAAATACTCCTTGACAAAGGCCCAGGAGGGGCCAAAACGTTGGCTCGATCATTTCCCTACCTCTCCAGAATTAATGTTTAAGCGTGTATGATAAATCATTAAAGAGGCGCAGGGCACCGCTGAGCGCTGGCGGGTGCTGGGGGTGGGATGGGGGGGGCACACCCTGGCCACGGTCCCTGTGCCCAGCCCCGCAGCCCCATCCGCTTCCCCCAGCTATCAGCAACCCGGTGCAAATGCCTTGGCAGGGAGATCTGCACGGGGCAGTACGAACCCATGCATGCCCCTGGACAAAACCGTGCACGAGAGCTGCTGAAAAGGAGTTCAGAGGATGCTGAACCCGAAGGCAGGGCTAGCACACCCTCGGGGGCACGCGCGCCGCGGCGACGCACGTGCTCAGCACCGGTCCCTCGGCAGTGACGTTGGTGTCTTCTGCTCTGAAGAGTGAACATCGATGTCAATTATTTAAAATTCTGGACTGTCAAAATATACGTGAATAAACAAATCTGAGCGGGCAAACACCACTCACGTATACCAAATATTTCTTCTCTCCAGCAGGCCTCTCCAGAAAAGCCTGAACGTGTATCTAAAATAATTAGATTTTGTTCAGTAATCAAACTCAATCAGATGGATTCTCTGTGAACTACTTTTATACCCACAATGAGGAATATGTGTCGTTCTCTTGCGCATTTGCATATTTTTCCATAAACCTAAAACCAATCAATTTTGAAGAGTTATGATAATATAAAGAATCTGAGGCAATTACATGTCTTTTAAACAGGGATTCAAAATGCATTCCGCTGACAGTATTCATGTAGTGAAAGAGTCAAAACTTTTTTAACCCTTTTAGCGACGTCTCCATCAGGACACGGTGGCCGGCACCTGGGAGGCCGCTGGCTGCAGGAGCCGCTGGCCGGAGGTGCAGCCGGGGGCTGTTAATTCCCCCTGGTCCTTAATTCCCCGGGCACGGCCAGGGCTGGTGCTGCCCTTGCCCCCACGCGGCTCCGACGTGGAGCGGTGCAGCCCAGGGACCTGTCCCTGGGGCCGATAGGCAAATTAGCAGCGCCGTATTTTCCTCGGCGATTATGCCCAATATCACACCGGCCGCCATATGGGCTTGAACGCAGACTTCTCAGGGATTCCATTTTCATAAACAGGGAGGAATTATGCAAAGTGCTATGGGTAGGGCTTAGAAATGTTTTTTTAAAACATCCATTTGGTGGAAATGACTTTTTAATGATTCTTCTCGGTGGTTACGCCTGGCCACAGCAGCCTTTTCCATGTTTATTAAGTAGTTCAGGCTTCAACTTTCGCGCTGGTGACGCTTGGATCCAGAGAAGGCAGAGGATCTCTGGGAGCCTGGGCGCGGGGTTTGGACGGGCACCCTGAGCTGCACCTCCCTGCCCAACAAGCTTCGCTTCAGAGGGGAGCTGGCATCCAAACCTTGGCTTAGCGTGCATAAAAAGGGAATATTTTCAGCATACCTGTGGCCAGGAACACGTGCCATGCTGCAGAGCCCATGCCCACGGGATCGGGCAGCTCCAGAACACTTTTCCAGGGCTGAAATGTCCTGGTTTTGGAAATAACTCCTCGTTTTGAAAAGCCACAACAAACTGAAATATTTTATCAGCGAAACTCTTTTGTGAAAATGAACCGTTTCATGGAGCCAAACCACTTGTGCTCTTGCAAAGGCATTTCACAGCTCTTCGCGCTGCATTTTTGTTTTCAGTAAGAAGGAACCTCATGACATTTGGGAAACTTCTCACTAAAAAAAGGACTCCACTTCCCAAAAACAACTAAGAAGGGTTTTGTTTGAACAAGCTCTGCAGGATTTGGGGCTGGTGTCCGGACAAAAGCAGCATGAAATCAGCCAGCGCACCACAAAGCCCTGTCAGCCACCGAGGTGATGGGATAGAGAAGGTGAGACCCACCCCGTCCTAGCAAAGGTGAGACCTGCTAAGATGGGCTCAAACCCGACCCAAAGGCGGCTGAAGCCAACAGCACTCAGCGAAACCCCAAACAAGTACATTTTGGAGCAGTTTAACTTTTCAGTCCCATTTTTCCACCAGTTCTGAAGACAGAACTGATCCCTCTCCTTCTCTGGGCAGGGACTAATTCACCATTCTTGCATTTGGGTCTCATCTGAACACATTTCAGCAGTCTCTACAGACAGGCTGTGGCACAACCTTGTGACCTGACACCCATGGCTTTGGCTTAAACAAACTTTCAGATCGCTCTGAGTCTGTCATTGATTTAAAGGAAACGGGAAAAATATTCCGATGTATTTCTTGTGTGGCGACAGTCGGCACCTGAACTCAGTGTTGACCCATACCGAGTATCTCCTCCTCGCCTAGGAACGCACTCTGGCTGCCGAGCGCTCTCTAATATTATGATTTTAAACCAAGGAGCACAAAAGCGCACTTTTTACTGGTTACAGATGGCAATGCAACTTTTCCAAACAGTCTGTGTGTTTAAAAGCGATTTCACTCAATGACCCAACTGGTGTTCATCCAAAGCGGTGGATTGGGTTGGTGGCCGTTAATAATTTTGGTGTAGTGTTTCTTTTTACAGTTCTCAAGGGTTTTGGCAGACAGTTGGGGTGGATGATGTTATACTGCATGAGGCTTTGCAGTCTTTACTTTATACCACAGACAACACTTCTGAGATTTTTCAAATATACCAGGAAATAGTGAAAACTAAGAGGTCTTGGGTAATTTGACGGGGGGTGGGGGGGAAATCACATCAAAACGATTCTAAAAGCCTGTTCAGATGTGGTATTTCTCCCTGTTAGTGGCAGTTGTGTCAGCTCCCTGGGGTGCCCAGAAGACCCAAACCACCGGCTCTCTCCCGGGCCAGGGGAATAGAGCGTGTATCACGCTCTGCGTCTTTGCAATAGCGAACTCTTCCTTCATTGCGAAGCTTTATCTCTTTTTATTAGAGAAGCAATTCAGTGCATAAATAAAGTGGCTCAGAGGACGCTGGGCTTGTTTGTTTACGCAGAGGCGGCATTGAGCTCATCCCCTCGTGCAAGAGGGCCCTCCCCCCCCTGCGATGGTGTCACCAGCCTCTCCGCCATCAGAACCAGGAGGAAGCGCGCAAAGCCTCCTAACGAGGAGCTGCTCCATGCTATGTTAAATTACACCTACTCTGAGATTACCGCCAACATTTATAAAGCAACTACATCCACTGGAGTGGCAACAATTAAAATACAGCTGTCAGTTCCCCATCCCTATCATGTGTGCATAACGTGTCTCGGCTGAAAGACCTACACGGATCCAAGGAACGCGCTCATTCAGGAGAACACAGGTGGAGAAAGAAGATATCTACAGTGTGCCTGACAGGGAGGAAAGCATGTTTGCTCAGAATATATTGGAGACCCAGATTTGGAGGAGGTCACGCTTGTGAAAATATTACCACTGTAATATTGCCAAGGTCATGTCTGAAGGCGGGTTTGGGCTGTGCAGGAGCTGGCATGTTAAATATGTGCAGGAGCAGGACACCTGGAGCACCCTCCCTTTCCACCGCCTCCCTTCCTTTTTCGCCCCAGAGTTAAAGGCTGTCGATGTGGTTCCCTCAGCGTGCCTCTGCCTCCACCCTCCAACCTCCCCGTGCCTTACAGACCCCCGGCCTTGTGGATGCCTGTCCACCCCAGACCCTTCTGGACCTCCTGTGGACCTGGTCCACCCCAGACCTTGGCCCCGGCCTGGTCCACCCCAGACCCTTCTGGACCTCCTTGTGGATGCCTGGTCCACCCCAGACCCTTCTGGACTCCTTGTGGATGCCTGGTCCACCCCAGACCCTTCTGGACCTCCTTGTGGATGCCTGGTCCACCCCAGACCCTTCTGGACCTCCTGGTGGATGCCTAGTCCACCCCAGACCCTTCTGGACCTCCTTGTGGATCCTGGTCCACCCCAGACCTCTGGCCTCCGGTCCTGCACCCAGACCTTCTGGACCTCCCTGTGGACCCCTGGTCCACCCCAGACCTTTGTGGACCCCTGGTCCTCTCCAGACCCTTGTGGACCTCCTTGTAGACCCCATGTCCTCTCTGGGACCAACTTCTCGTCCTGAACAGCGTGCTTCCCCAGTGGCAAATCTGCTGTGGTGCACTGGTGACACAGCGCTGGCTGGGTTGTTCTGCTTTCAGGAAACTTTTAATCAACTGGAGCTTCAGAAAAGTGACTCTCTATTTTTGGCCTTAGCTGTTGGTCTGCACATTGGTGGACCAGCGACCACAGGCAAGAGAAACGTGTGCCCATCCCGTCCCCGTCCCCCTTCTCCGTGAGCTTCAGGCACAGCAGAAAGGAGGAGCAGGTCGTTTGCAGGTTTGGTGTCTGGAGAACGTAGGAAAACACGGGGCTGGGGGCAGGAGGGGGTAACAGACACCAATAAATGTGGTTTTCAGCTCATGTCACTGGAGGTAAAGATTGTACTGGCAAAAACTTTGTAGAACAGCCCAGAAAAGAACACCCCAGCGACACCGGCTGTCTGGGCTGCAGCGCCGTGCCCGTGCAGAGCAGAGGAGGAGCAGGGATCAGCGGTATTTCACCAGCGCCAATTCCGCCAGGTCCGGCCTGTGCTCCTGGCACGTGGGAAGGGGCAGGGGGAGGCGGGGGGGGGCTGGCAAAGAGCAGCCGCTGCCGTTGTTTGTGAGGCCCAGGGGCGCGGGCGCCGCTCGCTGCAGAGCCTCACTTCATGTAAATTCATATTTATTCGCCTTGCCGATCTTCTGAAAGGTGGAAAAATTCCTCCTGCGTTTCTGTCATTTGTTTCCCTGCTGGAATATCTTTCACAAACATTTCCAGTGTCCTCTCCCCTTGCAAATGAGTAATGGGGGAAAGTAACTTTGGAAATGACATTGCAATGTAATCATCCATATTGTGTATTGTGGTTAAAATTGATTAAAATAATATTGAAACTCCCCCAAGGGATTATGCAATTATAAGTCAAGTCCCAAATGGAAAAGGTTTTTGAGAACTTGGCAGATGTCTTAATGAAAATGAAGCATTATAGTAATATATTAGTGCTATTTGTGTGTTATTGACAGCCAGATCACTAAGCTGTATAAATTACTGTCCAGAAGAATGGCTGAATTGGTTTCCTTTCAGGAAATTTTTAATCAAATATAATTTCAGAAAAATAATTGTTTAATTTCGGCCTTAGCTTTTGATCTGCACATTGATGGATCAATTATTAAACTGAGTTTTAGCCACTCGTTCTCTTTGAAAGCTGACAGTTTAAATATTTGGCTTTACACCCATTTTGTTTTATTGCAAAATAAATTCTGGCCGGTGCCACAGACCATTACTTGCAGCCGCGCAATACGAGGCAGCAGAAGGCTTCCAACTTTTGCTGGCCGCAGCCAAGCCGCTCTCCCGGCTCCGTCGCGGGAAGGCAGGGTGTCTGTCACGGGAGGGCAGGGTGTCCGTCGCGGGAGGGCAGGGTGTCCGTCGCGGGAGGGCAGGGTGTCCATCGCGGGAGGGCAGGGTGTCTGTCATGGGAGGGCAGGGTGTCCGTCGTGGGAAGGCAGGGTGTCCGTCGCGGGAGGGCAGGGTGTCCGTCACGGGAAGGCAGGGTGTCCGTTGGGAAGGGCAGGGTGTCCGTCGCGGGAAGGCAGGGTGTCTGTCATGGGAGGGCAGGGTGTCCGTCGTGCAGGGGGGCGGAGGGGCAGGGTGTCTGTCATGGGAGGGCAGGGTGTCCATCACGGGAAGGCAGGGTGTCCGTCAGCGGGAAGGGGCAGGGTGTCAGTCGTGGGAAGGCAGGGGCGGGTGTCGCTGGGAGGCAGGGTGTCGGCCGGGAAGGGGGGGTGTCCGTCGTGGGAAGGGGACTACGGCACATTTCTATCAGCAGATTTATCCCAGCACAGGAATTTCTGTTTCAGTGGTTAGGAAATAAACTGCTTGCCTGCAATGGCACAATATTTTAGTCTCTAATTTTAAAAATATGCTGTATTTTAATCTCTCTTTTTTTTTTAAACAGATACCAGTTTTTATGAAGCACTACACGAGTTGCTGATGGATAAATCACCCAAGCATGGTTAAAGAGACCCTAATCTCCAGATGGTACCAGATCCATTTAATTGTATCCTCTGACCTCGGCTCACCTGAGCCTGCATTAAAATCATAATACAGTTCAAGTGTAAAAATGATATAGTGTTTATTCGTCCTGTTTATAGGGGGGCAAACACACAGTTAAATTCATATGTCGAAAATTAGTGTAGTCATTTGAAAAGGTTGAGTTAGATCAAAGTGACTCTCAGCATTTGATTTGCCCTTTTTTATTGAAACGGCTCTATTGCCGGGGTTCGACACCCTGAAATGATGGGGGATGCTGAGAAGGGGGTGATGCGGCAGCTTCTCGGCACCAGGTAAGAGCAAAATCCTTCGCCAGGGCATCGCTCCGCAAAGGGGCTGAGCCCCAGCCCGGGGAGGGGGGGATGGAGGGGAGGAAGGAGAGGAACACAGGCAAATAACCTGAATTATTACAACTGTATTGACAGAGCCAGGTTAGCAGTTTTACTGCAGATATACTAGATTATGGAGAGAATTGAATAATTTATCCAGCAATTTTCACATAAGCAATATTATTAAAAATGAAGACATGAAAAAAGAGGTTAGTTATAGTGGAGAATATATATAGGCCATGAATAAATGTATTAGGCAGTAAGAGTAGTGAATGTTTTAGTAGGTTTAGACTAGATTAAAAAAACCCCATATTTGATTTCGACTAAGTCCTAAAATATCTGCTGAGGAAAAAAAGCAGAGCTTGCGATCGGCGAAGCCGGGGCAGCGGGACACACGTAAGCCAGAGGTGGTGCTTGGAGGGGGGCCCCTCGTCGGGTGCTCACGCTGCCGGGGTGCTGGGGCGCCCGCACGCCGGGGTTGCCCCCTGCGCCCCACGTGCCAGCAGCAGCGCCCGCAGTGCCAGGACAGGATCGCCCCGTCCGTGTGCGTGCCCGAGCCCCACGCTGCCCTGCCTCGGCAGCACGCAGGCGGGGGCCGTACGCTGGTTTTTTCCCGGGATCTGGTCCCGGTGGCCATCATGCACAAGCCTGGATTGGGGCCGTGGCTGGCACAAGGCAGCCCTGCCTGCCGGCCTTGTTTCGGTGCTGTACCATGCCTCTCAGATTCAAACTTTGGGAATCCCTGGAGCTGCTGTGTCCTGGTTTCAGCTGGGACAGAGTTAATTTTCCTCCCAGTAGCTGGCCCAGCGCTGTGGTTTGGGTTTAGGATGAGCAGAATGTTGGTAACCCCCTGATGGCTCAGTTGGTGCTGAGCAGGGCTTATACCAGGCAAGGGCTTTTCAGCTTCCCCTGCTCTGCCAGGGGCACAGGGAGCTGGGAGGGGGCACGGCCGGGACAGCCGACCCCAACTGGCCCCAGGGCTATCCCAGACCATGATGTCATGTTCAGCTCATGCTCAGACATTGGGAGCGATGGCGTTTGCCTGCCCAAGTCACCGTTACACGTGACGGAGCCCGGCTGTCCTGGGGGGTGGCTGAGCACCCCCTGCCCATGGGAAGCAGGGAAGGAATCCCTGGCTTTGCTTTGCTTGCGCCTGGGGCTTTTCCTTTCCCCATTAAACTGCCTTAATCTCAGCCCAGGAGTTCTCTCACTTTTACCCTTCCGATTCTCGCCCCCATCCCGCTGGGGGGGAGGGAGCGAGCGGCTGGGGGGGCCAGTGGGGGTTAAACCCCGACATGCCATTGCGCACGAGGGGACACGATCATCCCAACGCCTCCGCTTTGCGAGAAGGCAGCTCCTTTTTGGTCCATACGGAAAATCCCTGTCTCTCCACCCTCAGGCTCCGGCAGAGCTGCGCTGGGCAGAGCCCGGCCAGGAGGGAGCCGCGGCGAGGTCAGCGCCAGCGCCAGCGTCCCGGCCGCCAGCGCGGATGTCGGCAGCAGCCGAGACCCATGGGCACGGCAGGGAGCAGCGGCGCGGCCTTGGGGGGCAGCGGGGAGGGGATTTGGCCCAGCGCAGAGGTTATCTAAATGGCAGGAGAGGTCCACAGCGCAGAGACAGGAGTGTTTGTTTTTGTTTCCTATTGAGTTCCTTTTTATCTCTTGTCCTTATGGTTATCTTTTCTCCCCCCTCTCGCGCTTTGGCAGGGAAGCCGAATACTGATGAGGCGTAAGCTGGTAAAGTCCCAAGCATTTCCAGGCGGTAGGTTTGGGAACGAGAGGTTAGTTTGACTAATTAGCCTGGAGGATTTTTGCCCCCCAGGCACGCAGGTTGGGGTATTACAATAACAGCCTCGCCGCAGCCGGCAGCTTTTGTGCCGCGGGCGGCTGCAGGCAGCACCGTCTCGGCAGCCCACGGCCAGGGCCACGAGTCCCAGGCCAGGATGGGTCCCCCAAGCTGGGGTGCCCGTCTCCTCCAGAAACTTTAAATAATGATCAAGACAAGGCTTAGGAAGCCCTCTTTGTGTACGTGCCTGAGGCATATGCAGAGGGAAAAACAGTGCTGGGATTTTTATGATCCAAATCTTAGAATTATTCTTTTAAGGAAAAAAGTATATATATATGTGTGTGTGTGTGTGTGTGTGTGTGTTATCTATATATATGTGTGTGTGTATATATATGTATATATATATGGGAGTGGGCATGTGGCTGTAAGTGGTGGAGCCGGGAGAGCTGTCTCTGCCCAAGCCCACCCACGGCAGGGGTGCCCGAGCTCCCACCCAGTGCCAGACGGGAGCCATTTCTGGAAGCTGAGAGCCACGGCAAAACCACTCTCTCCTTTTTTTCTCTTCTTTGTTTGTAGAGGAGCCAGCCTCAAAGTTCTTGCAGATGTTCACTTAGGTGTGATTCACTAATAAAATGGTCATGGAAAACCTGGAAAAAAAAAAATAGACCTAATTTTGAAAGCTCGCTCTGCTTGGGGTCTCTTGCTTGCTGCAGTTTGTTTATTTTTTTAAAAACAGGTTACACCGTAAGGCCTTATGTTCCTATAAGAAGACTATGAGAAAAATTCAGGCCCAGCATCCTTCAAGAACAAGCCCGCGGGCGCGTAGCTGGCATTGCAGCGCATTGAGGCGAGGCTGGTGGGGTCTGCAGAGCAGAGGAGCACTGGTCCGATAAGCCCTGTCCCCAGCCCCCGGCCCCGGCTCTGCCCCATCAGCAGCGCAGCCCCGGTGACGTGGAACCGCGGGACCTGGCCAGCAGCTTCAGGGCGGGAGCTGGGGCTGAGCCCCACCAGGCACACCGGTGCGTACCCTGCCAAAAATGGAGCAACTCCCACCCAGAGAGATTTCGGCTCTTCCATAGACATGCACCCACATGTTTTCCACCAGGGAAACTCTGCACCGGGCTCCGTTCCCCCCAGAAGCGACCACGTTTGGTGACCAACAGCCTGGCCGGCACCGTGGCCCAGCGGGGGTCCCGAGGGATGGTCCCCCGGGAGGCACGCAACACTTCCTGGTGATGTACAGACTCTGTCCGTCTGCAGAGACAGAAGTAGCTGCTGGTCCCTGGGCCCAACAGCCCTACGAGCAGGGTTCAGAGGGGAATTTTGATTTATTTCCTCTGGCAAGGACAGGAACCAGCGGCTGAGAGCCTCCCCCGTCAAGCGTGGTGCTGCCCCCCTGCCCCCCGGGCAGGCTTGGGTTCAGTACAGATGGATGCCAGTGGCCCACTCTTTTGAACAAGAAAATGCCATTTGTAAACATTACAGGGTTTTTTTTCCTTTTGCTGTTCATGTCGCATTCAGAGGTGTCGTGTCACTGTGATTACCTTGTTCTCAATTTTAAGCAAATGAGGGAAGCATTTGGCTGAGCCGGGGGAGCGCGCCGCACCAATTTTGAAACAAATTGGGAGCATGAAAGGCGAAAGGCTGCTTCCCACGGAGACTGAGGGGCTCCTGACAGCTCCAGTGCTGGCAGTGCCCTGGGGCTCTGGATTTCTGCTGGTGGAGCTGGCCAGTGCCGGGTGTTATACAGGGGTCCCATCCCATCCCATCCCATCTCATCCCATCCCCATCCCATCCATCCATCCACCCATCCCGTCCCATCTCATCCCATCCCATCCCATCCCATCCCATCCCATCCCATCCCATCCCATCCTATACCATTCCACCCCATCCCATCCCATCCTCATCCCACCCGCATCCTATCCCATCCCATCTCATCCCATCCCCATCCCATCCATCCATCCCATCCTGTCCCATCTCATCCCATCCTGTCCCATCCCATCCCACCCCCATCCTATCCCATCTCATCCCATCGCATCTCATCCCATCCCTTCCCATCCCACCCCCATCCTATCCCATCTCATCCCATCCCATCTCATCCCATCCTGTCCCATCCCACTGGGGGTCCCAGTGCCCCACTGGGCGTAGGGGAAGAGGACACCCAGTTTCCCTCGGAAGCGCTGGTGCGTGACCCTGACATGCGGCTGATGTTTCACCTCTCGGTGACAGGCAAGGAGCAGGCTGATATTTTAAATACTGAAATTTAGGATAGAGAAATCAAACCGGCGAGTGGTTACCAGTGACAAAAGCGTACGCCGCGGCAGCGCGTGCCCCTTGCCATTCACAAAACGTATGCTAATTGGCGGCAAATATCATCTATCCTTGACGAGCCTTGCGAAGGCAGATCTGGCTCAGCGCTGGGAAGCAGTGCGCCTGCCGCACGAGCGGCTGGCAGAGCGTGTGGGGGTCTCCGCGGGCACTGGGAAGGGCCAGGCGGGGGCTGCTGTGCTGGGTACGGCGAAGGCCAGCGCTCTCCCTGCCCTGGGGCGTGGGGGCACCCCGAGGATTCGGCCGAGCCCCAGCGCAAGCAGCACCCAAGGGTGCCTGGGGTCCCGCCGGCGGGCCAGGCTCCTTCGGGCAGCGCCACCCTCCAAAACGCCAACAGTGCTTGCTGCATGGAGCTGCGGGGGCCGAACAGAGCCGCAGGAGCTGGGAAGCGCTCTGAGCTGCTGGTGCCTGCCTGCCTGCCGGGGCTGGGCCGCCTCGCACCGAGCCCCGTGCCGCTGCTCCGGCGCCGCGGACAGGGCGACTTTTTGGTCTGATGGTGCTCTTGTTCGGTGCTGCTTCTTCACATCTGGTCGCCAAAGAGTCACTCTGTCACCCTGCAGCCTGCTAATGAGATCCCCCATTTAATTAATACCATAAGAATTTTAATTCTGACTGAATCAATTTAACGTGATGTGATTTTGTCAGCTCTATTCCCCAAGTAAAAAGTGAGCCTGATGCTTATTACATACATCATTTCACGGGCTCTGCATTCCCTGCTGACTTAAACAAATTCTAATTAAGACTAATTAAAGCATCATTTATGAAAGCGCTTGTGATAGCTATGCAAACATTCTGGGTGGGTATGCTTTGCATAATAATTATCCTAGTTAATATTAAGGCTAGATCCTTGGCAATTAGGTCTTTGAAACAGAGAGTTATTCTGAATTTAGCCCTTTTCACTGTTAGCAATTAATAACAAAAAAAATAGTGTGCTAAATTTATGTGGTGACTCCATTAACCGGATAAATTTAGAAGTAGTAGTATTGTCTGCATTTTTTAAGTTTGAGTGTAATTTTTAAGCCAGGCGGCAGTAACTCACGCAGAAGCACGGGGTTTGGGCGGGGGGTCCGGAAAGCCCGCGGTGATGGGGGGGGGAGGGGGGCTGTGCCCCCCGCAATGCCCATCCCTCCCTCGGCTGCCTCGCCTGTGGGACCCGGCAGTTTTAAAACATTTTTAAGCAAACTACAAATGAGTTCAGTTTGGTTGGGTCTGTCGGCTCCGAGTCAGACCGGAGGGGTATTCAGCTTCCAGCGGGAGAGGCCGCTGGCTCGGCCGCTCTCGGTCCGTGCTGACCGCGCGAGCGTTCCCTCGGCTGCTGCCTGCTTCCATAAAGCCGAGCGTCTTCCAGCCTCTGCAGAAGGACCTAGCTGTGCCCCCGCGGGCATGGTGGCATGCGGGACATTCAAAATGCGCTGCTTTTCTCTTTTTTTTTAATATAAGGAGCAGAGAGTGGCCCAGGGGTGTGTAACGGGCTGCTGCCTGAACACCCCCCGGGGGGAAACGTGGAGAACACCTCGCACCCCACGGCCCGGCGCAGAGCACGACTCAAACGTGCCCTGAGGGAATGTTGCAGGACCCAAGGTGACATTAAAAAAAAAAAAAAAAAAAAAGGATTAAAAAAAACCTTTCACGTACTTCCCAAACATCCTGAGCGCTTGACATCAACAAAACGCTGGCCCGTGGGGCTGAGCAGCAAGGTCCCGGATTCCACCGCGTGGGAAGGCCTTGGGAGGCCGACTTGGCTTAGGCGCCGGTCGCCAGGGGCCATTCGAGCCGCTAAAACCCGTGCGCCGCTTCAGACATGTTCCCGCTTTGCTGGCCGGTGACAAAGTTCTGCCCAGCCTCAGCTCCCCCTGCCAAGGGAAGGCGGCGTTCAGCACATCCCGCTGATCCCTGCGAGACGGGCGCACGCTCCCCGAGGGCGGCTGTGGCATAGGCACGGCATCGTCCCAGGAACGCCCAGTGAGGTGGGCTATCTCGGATAGGAATCTCTTCACCCCGATTTTCTTCAGGCTTTTTTTTTTTTTTTTTCTCTGTTTTTAGCTGTTGTTTGCAATTTGGAGAGGAAAGCTCACAAAAGCCGCCTGGCCCAGCTGCGACACCTCTCCCCGGGGGCAGACGAGCTCGGGCTGCACGGGCTCTGCCCGGATAACTGGGAGCCGCCACCTTCGGCCCCCAGCGGGAATTTGGAGATTCTGGTGCTTTAACCAGAGAGGATAAAACCTGCTGTGCCTATGGCTGTGACCGTCCTTGCTCTGGAAGTGGGAAACGCTCTCCCGAGCTGAGCTCTGTCTTGAAGGAGACGCGAATGAGGAACCCCAGACCAGCCCGTGCCAGGAAAAAAGACGGTGTTGGATTTGTCGGGAGAGCCTTCCCCCGCCCCCAGAGTCCCCACCACAGCACGCGCGGGAAAGCTGGCTTCCCAGCATCTCATAGAATCATGGAATCGTTGAGGTTGGCAAAGCTCTTGAAGCTCCCCCAGCCCAACCGTTCCCCTACCCTCGCCATCCCACCCCCAAACCCCGTCCCTCAGCACCGCCTCTGCCCGGCTGTTAAATCCCCCCAGGGCTGGGGACTCGACCCCTTCCCTGGGCAGCCCCTTCCAGCCCCTGACAGCCCTTGGGGGAAGGGATTGTTCCCCAGGGCCAACCTCACCCTGCCCTGGGCCGGTCTCCCCCGGCCAAGCCCGGGACGCTCTCCTCCAAGGCCTCCAGCCCAAGGAGCCCAGCGCGGGGCTGGCGTTGGGCTGCGCCGGGGCAGCACGAGCCGGTGCTGGCACCCTCTGTCCCACGCAGGGTGCCCTCGGCAGCACCCGTCCCCTCCTCCCCAGGATCCCTCCTTCGAAGGGACCGGGCGAGCGACGGCGAAGTGCCCCCGCCACGGGCACTGCTTGTCGCCCCGGGGAAGGGAGCGCGCCCACGCAGCGTGTTCAGCAGGGCAATCAAACCAGAACCGCACACTGTATAAACAGAGGAATATATCAATTTATGTTAATTTTGTCTGGTTAATTTTTAACAGCTTTTTGCTATATTAGCTTTCTAGGTTGTACTATATGACTTTCCGGTATTATTGGATTGACAGGCAGCTGGCGCAATAATAAAACTGCTATTCCCATATCTGCCGAGGGCTCAGGGAGGGATGAGGACAAGACAGATATCTACCCACTCACCATTTAACGTGTACCGCTCCTCACTGAACATGCAGATGGCATGGCGGTCCCAGATTTCATTTGAGTTAATCTAATCCCTCCACTGCTCCCACTAGAAAGGAGGGCATTAGCAGCCATATGTCAACCAGATTTGTCAGATTATTCATTACAATTAATTGCTGTTCTCACTTAAGGCCTTTAAGGCTGTGAATTGCTCTGAATTCTATTGCAAACACAAAATTATGAGTAAAAGACTTTAGCCCTGTCATTCAAATTTCACGCTGACCTTTATCAGCTTTTGGATGTTCCATGGGTGCTGGGCTGAAAGCTTTCTAATTGGGGCTCCATTTCTTCCTCACTACAGGTAAGCTGTCGGCCGGAGCCGGCACTACGGCCAGCACGACAAGAGGGAAACCACCGGTCCCAGCAGCCAGTATTTAGCTGCCAACTAATAACGCATTAGGAGGGCAACGAAACGAGCTGGGTGTCATAATGACCCAATATACTAATTAGGCCTCTAAATACCGCAGCTTTTTAAGACATTTTTCTGTCCCGGGCAGACTTTGTGGAACTGTATTTCTTTTTGCTTTGTTTCGTTATCCGAACTCTCTGGCAAGTTACTACGGACGATCCTTAGAAATGAGCCAGGCTGACGTTCCCGTGCTGTCCTTGCCTGCCCATGCTGCCCGTGCTGCCCACGCTGCCTGCACTGCCCATGCTGCCCGCACTGCCCGTGCTGCCCACGCTGCCTTTGCTGCCCATGCTGCCCCATGCTGCCCGCACTGCCCGCGCTGCCCATGCTGCCTGTGCTGCCCTTGCCTGCCCGTGCTGCCTGCGCTGCCCATGCTGCCTGTGCTGCCCTTGCCTGCCCGTGCTGCCTGTGCTGCCTGCGCTGCCCGTGCCACTGCCCGGCTCCAGGATCTGCCCGAGGAAGAGGAGCATCACGCCCGCCCGGCTGCCTTCTGTTTGCAACCTCCGACAGCGGCTTGGTGAGGAGCTTCACCAACCTTGACATAAAACCTGTGGGAAGGATCCCGGAGCGGGATCAGCCAGCAGCCTGGCTTCCTGCAGCCTCTCACTCATCTGCGCGTCTCTGCTGGCCAAGCAGCCCAAGGGCCGTGCCCGTGGTTGCTCCCGTGCCCCGCTCCGGAGAGGGACGGCTCCAGCGCTGGTGCTGGGCTCTTCTGCCCCTCTGAGAGAGGCGGGCGCTGCCTTCAGCCCCTTAAATACAGGCTCCTCGCCTGCATCGCCTGCTCAGCGTAGTTTCCCAGGCAGAAGGGCCGCTATTTAGCCAAAGCCTAAAAAGACAGAGATGCAGCGAAGAACTCTTGGTGATCGCTCTTATGGGCTGAGGAGGGACAGCTCCTGCACAGCAGAGAGGGGACTGGTCCTGCACCCTGGGGCTCTTCTTCACCTGGAGGGACGTGTGGGCTTTGCTGGGGCACGAGCTGAGCCCGGGGACAGGCTCAGACTGGCCGCTGCCACTGGCCTGGGTGGGAGAGGGGAGTACCCCCGGGGCTTCTCCCAGCTCTCCTGGGTCGAACTAACCACCCCAGGACACCCTGACACGTGTCCGCAGGAGCCCGTGCATCCTCCCAGGAAGCAGCAGAAACTTAGAGTCTAGGGAAAAAAAAAAACCCACCATTTTTTGCCAACAGCTCTGCTCCTGCTAACATTCTCTGTTACACCTGGAGAAATCAGCTGCCTGTTCCTGCTCCCCCTCCACCAGCACCCACACCTGGAAGCAGAACTGAAAACGTGCTCCCTGCGTGGCCCCCCCAGAAAAAACCTGGTGGCCAACTGTTGTTGCAAAGCCATGAATTCAAACCGATGGGCGATGGCCCGTCCTGCCACCCGTCCCCACCACCCGTCCCCACCACCCGTCTCGCCGCCCGTCCCCACCGCCCCTCCCTCCAGCCCCACGACGCCTCACTCGCCTCCACTGCCCGAGGCAGAGCAGCAAGACCCCCTAAAATATCATAAAGAGGGGTATGTGCCACAAACCCCCCAGCGAGGCAGGGCCTGAAGGATTGTCCACGCTTCTTTCACAGCTGTAACGTTGTCAAAAACAGGTAGTTAATGGCATCACATCTCCCATTTAATGGACCTCTTGCTAGACGAACAAAAGCCGTCACTCTCCAGCTGAGAGTCCCCTTGTGTGCTGTTATGCCAGCTTCTAACTTTCCTCCAGGAAAAAAACTGCTTAATGAAGGGAACGGATTGCCCTCAATTTAACTTCTGAAAAGTTAAAAGCCTCGGCTGTGGGGGCGCAGAGGCGGGGGGCAGCGGCGCGGTGGGGGGTGGCGGGGACAGGGGGGGGGGCCCCCGGGGCTCCATGCGGGGACAGGAGCCCGGGGGACGTGAGCAGAGCCGCGGCAGGGCTTTGGCTTCTGATGGAAGGGCAAGGCAGGCGGCTCAGCTCCAGGGACCCGGCTGCCACCAGGGACCCGTGCCACCTGCAAAGGGGAGCCACGGGCTTTGGTCCCGCTGGAGCTGCTGTCACCCACAGGCTAAGGAAAGGTGCCAAACCAGGGGAATTAAACCTCCGTGGGGAAAAGGCCCAAAAGGACATGTCCATAATGAATTAGTTTCCCTGATGCTTTGCCCCAAGTTACCCCCACCAGCACCAGCTCCTCCTTTATCCTTGCGACAGTGCTTTTGGGGTGGTTTCAGACTCTGGGGGCACCAGGTAGCCCTCCTTGGCTGCCCTCCCATGGCACGGCCTCGCAGGCTGCCGGCTCCCCAGGCTCCTGCTCCTTTGCTTTACAAATTTGGCAACGTGATACACCATTTTTGGGGAATCCTCCCGGTGCCTCCGAACGCGCCGCTGCCTGGGGGGGGACGTGCTGCCATCTCACAGGGCCCTCCTTGGGGCTTCTGAGACAGGCAGGCATATATACGTAGGTGTATATTTATATATGTAAACACACATTTATATACACCTATCTCTATGGAGGTAAATGCCCGTGTGCGTGTGCATGTATATAAATATACATTTTATATATATATATATATAAAATGCATTAATGAATAATTAGCAAATCTCATGATCTGTAAGTGCTTTGCATTCCAGCCTATTCTCCGTGTGAAGTGTTTGGATTCACTGCCTGTAATCTCACATCTCCTGCCAAAACATCAACCTGAATAATGTCTATTTACTTTTAAATCTTGCTGGGAGGGAGAATTTGCAATTCATGGAGGGCCCTGCCCAGCGTCTCGCTGTGTGAGGCACGGCTCTGGGTGGACACGCGCTTGCTCCCACCGAACGCAGGCAATATCGCAGGGCAAGGCAGCCGGGAGGGGTGTCGGGGTGCTGGGGGGAGGAATTGGTCGGGGGGGTCCAGCTGCCCCGCGGTAAAGATGATGCGGGGCCGGGCGTGGTGGGCAGGGGCCGGTGGCCGTCGGGCCAAAGCCCCCTGCACGGCACAATATTGGCCAGTGGCCGCTGTTATTAAACCTCGAATATCCCCACCTGGAGTGATAGAAGAAATGATATAAAATTTCATATAGCTACCATGGTGTATAAACAGGCTAAATCCCTATACATTCTAAACCTTCAGCAGTCTAAAGGTTAAAGCCTGTCAGCTGGATTTCAGAGATTCCGGGAAGCAATGGAGAAGTCACGCCACCTCCTCATTGTATACCAGTGATCAAACATCTCCTCATTACACTTCAATATTGTTGCCTCTAAAGGTCACCATTGCTGAACATAATCACACAAAATCAAAACTGCAAACTTTATATATCATGGAGGTAGTAAATAGCTCGGAGGTTTATTTTCTGGTGCCTGAACAACATTCTGAGCCCATTTATAAATTCCTGGGTGCTGTGGCATGAACCGAGCACATTCGCAGTGACTAACAAAAGGCTCAATTAAATCAATTTCCTGTAAAAAATATTCAAAATAATTTATTAGGTCAGTACCAACTGGTCTAATCAAGCAATTGTTCCTCAGTAACTTTAATTTGCATAATTAAAAAAAGAAGAGTTTTGATTATTTAAAAAAAACAGTGGATTTTTAAGAAAGCGATTTCCAGGTCGGATTCCTTGAAACGCTTCATCCTCGACACAAAGAGGACCCCTGAATTTATTGGGAGGTTTCTAGGATGTGCCATAAATCCTGGATCACTCCATTATTTTCCTATTCACTGGTTTTACTCCACATTCATTTCGCCCGTCTGTTGCCTCCCGAGCCGGAGGCAGAGCCTCCTCCCCAGCTTGCCGGCAGGCTGGCGTCCAGGAACACCATGCCCCGCTTTTCTGGGAGTGAAAGACTGGAAATTTAGGCCTGGGATGGACGCTTTTCCAAACTAACGTCAGGTGAGATAGGAAAAACTCGATGGAAAAGGGAGCGTGATAGGTACAATGAGCAGTTCCGCAGGAGGATGAATTCATGGGAGGAAAGGAGAATTTCCAACAGCCAAAATGAGTTGCAAGCCAGTTGTCAAATTCAGCCCAGGGCAAATATGAAAAGAAGAACATATCAGTCCAAAAGGTGGCAGCTATTAGAGGGATGGACTTTTCAGAGCACCGTTCAGCCAAGCCAAAACTGTTTTTTGTCCCTGAGAAAAAAAAAAAAAATCCAGGAATTTTCCTGCCGGCCCAAAGGGAAATGATTTAATGCCAGTTTTCTGCTCAGCCCCTGAATCAGAAAACCTGCACCCTTGGCCAGAAGGTCGTGTCCGGACTCTGGGATGTGCTCGGAGACAAAGCCCGGGGCACCCGTGCCGGGGCTGACACTGCCCTGCCACCCCGCAGGGTGCTGATCCCTGGCCTCCCCCCTCTGGAGCAGGAAAGGGGGTGAGGCTGGATCCCCCTGCACCAGAGAGCATCCCCGAGGGGACAGCCCCCCAGGGACCCATCCCAGGGACCCACCCACGAGGACAGCCCCCCAGGGACCCCCACAGCCCCCAGGGACTAGGGACCCACACACAGGGGCAGCTCCCAAGGACCCCCACAGGGACAGACCCCCAGGAGCCCCCCCATGGGCACAGCCCCCAGGGACCCCCCGGGGACAGCTCCCAGGGACCCCCCAAGGGGACAGCCCCCAGGGACCCCCACAGGGACAGCCCCCCCCAGGGACCTCCCCACGGGGACAGCCCTCTGCTCTGCAAGATAGAATCATGGAATCACTTTGGTTGGAAAAGCCCTTTAAGATCATCGAGTCCAACCTTTAACCTAACCCTGCCACCCCACCACTAAACCCTGTCCCTCAGCACCTCATCTCTCCTTCTTTTAAATACCTCCAGGGATGGGGACTCCACCACCTCCCTGGGCAGCCCATTCCAGAGCCTGACAGCCCTTTTGGTGAAGAAGTTTTTCCTAATGTCCAACCTAAACCTGCCCTGGCGCAGCTTCAAGCCATTCCCCAAAAAAAAGATCAGCTGGGCTCAGCAAGCCAGCGTGGCACTGGGGGCTTTAGCTCTGGGGGCAGCTCTCCGGTGTATGTGCTAGAAGCCAATGCTCAGCAGCGAGGTTTAATCGAAGCACAACTGAGTCTGAGCGGCTTCTTCCTACGCCCGAGGGCGTCCGTCCCCGTCTCTTCCTGAGGGCTGCTGAGCAAGGACTAAACAGGCACAGGAGTCAAAACCTGGCTGCCGCCTGCTAGATTCCTTCCTTTGCAAAGTACAGGCTCAGAGGAGATGTAAAGCCCTGCTAATAAGATTATCGCCACTCTTTTTGATATCTAAATCTGTGCCACCAGGCCGTCCTTCGCTGAGCCGAAGATTGCAATCACTGCTGAGGTCCCAGCTTTTTGCTTCCCTGCACAGCAGTGCAGCCGGGCTCTGTTGCTGAGCGGGTCCCAAGCAGCAGCGGCGCGTCAGCAGCGAAAATACCGAAACCCAAACCCGCCGCGCGTGTGCCAAGGCTTCTGCAAGAGCAGCTCCTTTCCGCATCGTTCCCCTAACGAGGCCTCACGCCAGGTTACCAGGAAGGCCACCTGCACAGTTTTGTGCTGAGGGTGCCGGAGGCTGTTTCGTTTTCATCTGCCGTAAGTGAGGAGCATCGCCCGCCATGGGGCCCCGGGGGGAACCAGGAGCATCACCAGCCATGGCCAGGAGCATCACCAGCCGTGATGAGGAGCATCACCAGCCATGGCCACAAGCATCACCAGCCGTGGTGAGGATCATCACCGGCCGTGGTGAGGAGCATCACCGGCCATGGTCAGGAGCATCACCAGCCATGGCCAGGAGCATCACCAGCCGTGGCCAGGAGCATCACCAGCTGTGGTGAGGAGCATCACCAGCCATGGCCACAAGCATCACCAGCCGTGGTGAGGATCATCACCGGCCGTGGTGAGGAGCATCACGCATGGCAGGAGCATCCCCGGCATGGCCAGGAGATCACGCATGGTCAGGAGCATCACCAGCCATGACGAGGAGCATCACCAGCCATGGCCAGGAGCATCACCAGCCGTGACGAGGAGCTCACAGCATGAGGAGCATCACGGCATGCAGGACATCCGGCATGGCCAGGAGATCACGACGTGGCAGGAGCATCACCGGCCGTGGTGAGACACACAGCCATGCAGAGCATCACGAGCCGTGGCGGGCACCAGCCGTGACGAGGAGCATCACCAGCCATGGCCACGAGCATCACCAGCCATGGCCAGGAGCATCACCAGCTGTGCCGGCTCCGGCACCGCTTTGAAATGACAACGGTGCTGGTGCGGGCGATATGGGGACGGGGGGCTGATTATTTATAACTCAGCTGAGTTTCCGAGGCCACAGCGCTGAACTGCTTACACAGGAGCTTCCCGCACTCGGGTTTAGGCGTTATTACTGCTCTGCTTCTAATTTATGTGCAAATTGGGTTTGCCTAACGCGTACAGTGAAATACGTTTTACTGGAGACCTCCCTGGTACGGAACCGCTATTTCACTGGTGGGTGCATGCCTTATATGTCTGAGGGGTGTCAGTACTTTTTGTATGTTCTTCCTGCAACCGTCCTCTCCCACCATCGCTGGACCCGCACACTGCCCAGCCCGCTGGCAGCAGCACCGAGTGGTTTCCCCAGATTTACTCAACCCACTCCTCGTGGTGGGGCTGCTCCCAGCCCCAATGCCCGAGGGCTGTGATGCTGGGGTGCACCCGGGGGCTCACTGGTCCTCGGACGGCTCCCCCCCACCCCGCTCTGCCACAGCCCCGCTCCTGCCCGCCGCCGCGTGTTTAACCCCCAGCCGTGCTCGCTGCCCCCATCCCCTCCCCTGTCCTCCAGCCATCCATGCCCCAGCAAGGCAGCCGAGCGGCTGTGGATTTCCAATGGACGTTGGAGAAGAGGGAAAAGCAAGTCTGTGTGTATCCGTGGGGGTTTTAAACCCCAGCCCTGACTCCCTGCAGCATGCTCAGGGAAAGAAAAAATCCTTCACCCTTTGCTGTTATCCCAACCGGTTGAGCACGTGCAGCCGTGGCGCCGGTGGAGTCGCCTCCCCTCACGCAGCAGGAGGAGAGACAAACCAGGGGGAAGCCCAGGAGGATCCCTGCTTGGCATGAGCAGGAAGACACAACTGAAAAGTCGCTTGCAAACGGCAGGACACGTCCCCTGGCAGCGCGGTATGGAAATGCGATGCCTTTGTACAGCACAATGCGGGCTGAGGAGGGTTACACCGGCGCTGGAAGCACCCCCTGCAGGGGACGCCTGAGAAGAGCCAGGCGGGGGGCAGGAGCCCCCTTGGATGTCCCCAACCCCTTGCTGTCCCCAGCAGCCGGGCTGTCCCTGCTCATGCAGCCATCCCCAGTCCCCAAGCCGGGGCCAAGGGCTGCCCTGCCGGCCCGGGGTGCTGGGCGCGGGGAGCAGCTGCGGCGGCTGGGCCGGCACCAGGAGCGCGTCCCGGCGGGCGGCCGGGACCTTTGTTTTCCCCGCATTGTCCCCCGAACCTATTCAGCCGATAAATAAATGTGCCGTGCGGCGGGTCTGCAGCGCGCTGATACGGGAGGCGGTCGGTGCCGGTGCTTGTGTTTGTACGGGTGAAAGGTTTTATATCTGCCGCTTGGAAGTTAAACACAATGCAACAGTTTGGTAAATAAAGACGAGGTTTCTTGTTCTCTGTCAGCAGGGGACGGGGACCTCGGGCAGGCGATCTGCTGCCGGGAGCCAGCAAGGGCAGCGGGGAGCGGACGTCCCCGCTCGTGTGAGAGCAGTCCCGGTTAAATGCACCTTGTTTTGCCTCTACCAGATTTACACCAAATCGGCCGAGCACGGGGCTGGCTGTGCGCAAGTGACCCAAAAGTGGCCCTGTGGGCATCCCTTTGGCCGGGCACGGGGGTCCCTGCGGGGCAGCGGTGCCATCCCCGTCCCCCACCCTGGCTGCAGCCCCTCCTGCTCCCTGTGCTGGGCGGCCGCGCGGGCTCCTCTGACGCAGGAACAGCCCCGCACGTTTTCCCCGTGAGACATCATGGCTGTTTTAAAAGGCCCGTTGGGAAGGGCAGGGACCGCGGGCAGGAAAGCTCCCGCGCGAGGGGAGGACGATGAACCGCGCTGGAATAAATGGCTTCATTCAAAGCGGGGCTGAAAACCACTGCATTGATCCGATGGTTTCAAACGGCTTTTCAATAGCAGCGAACAGCGGCGTCCCGCTGAGTTCAAAGGATGGTCTTGTCTGGGCTGAAACAAGGCCCTTTAAGCATTGCCATCAGTCAGGACATTTCAGACACACACAGGCTTTTGCTGCCTCCCTCCCCCTCTCCCCTGTGGAAACTTCCCCATATAATTGATCTTTTCAGGAAAAGAGAATAACAGACTCAGGGTCCCATCCTCTTGCAGCGGGAGTCAATGGGAATTTGGCTAATGACTCTCCCGGGAGCGGAGCGCGCCTTCGATTTCCGATAGGGAAGCAGCTCAGTACTGCAGGAGAAGGTTTAATGCAGTGCCTGGGCTGCGGCGGCGGGCGCCGGGGGTGACACCGGCCCTCGGGCAGCAGGCAGGGCTCTGCGCACCACGCCGCCACCGGGGCCACCATGCACCGGGACCCGTCCCCTGCGGAGCTTCTCCCATCGGGGCAGGGGAGCACAGGGTTCCCCGTGCACCAGGACCCTTCCCCTGCGGAGCTTCTCCCATTGGGGCAGGGGAGCACAGGGTCCCCCAGAGCAGACAGGCCTCGGAGCACGGGGGTGACCCCGACGCGCACCCAGCAGTTCAAGCCCTTCACGAAGTCACATTTAGAAACGACCTCAGTTCCCTTCCATCCCGTGCTGAAGGATGCTCGTTCACAGGAAATGGATTCCACATTTTTCCAGGAAAACTGTACGGCGGTCATTTCGATCGATGCGCAGGCACTCCGTCGCTTGGGCGTTACGCTGGCGTCGTACAGGCAGGGGCTCTGCACGGATTTTGCAGCTTTTTACCATGACAAAGGAGCGGGGTTCATATGAATAAATCTGTAACTAGACCACACACGGTTATTAGGCTTAATACCAATTGTCCCTCATTAATGTTTCAGAGGAGCGATTAGCATTTTGAGGCAAACAAGGTGTACTTAGTTAGCGGGACACGACCCGGCTGTCATTAAATTATATCAATGATTAATGATCTTCAGAGGCAGAGAGCTTCAAGCCTGGGCAACGGTGAGCAGACGGGGAGGAAGGGGAGGTGGCAGCCGCTGGCGGGACAGCCACGGGGACACGTCTTGGCCAGCCCCACGGTTGCCAGCCGGGATGGGGTGGAAATGTGACCCAGGCAGCCACATGAGTGAGAGCAAAAAAGGGGCCTGGGGACATTTCCTTGAAGCAAAGCGGATGGGGACAGCCCTAAAGCAGCCACCCAGCCTGGCATGGCTGCCCCCCACACCAAGCATCGCCCCGAGAGCACCAGAGGCCACCTCTGGCCACCCCGCTCCATCTCCTCTGGGCACCCCAGTTGGCCTGGGCAGTACGGTACAGGCACGCCAGGACCTCCCTGGGTGCCCGAGGCTGAAATCACATTTTCACCTGTTTTATACATTTATAGCTAGTCGGAGAGGCCAGCTGGGGAGCGCTGCTGTGTGCACCCGGGCTGTCATGCTGCGCCTCCCGTCTTACGGCATTCCCGCACAGAAACCAGCGCCCGCCTTCACACGTTTCCATAAAAACCACTGAAAGCGGTTGAAAAGCACCGTGCTGTTTGGGCCACCCGGTTTTTGCCTTCCCTCCTCCTCCTGCACCTCCTATCCTGCTGCAAGACGCCCCCCCCCCCCCTTTCCCCCTGATGCCAATTACTTCGGACAGCGCCCCCGCTCACGCGTCACCGCGCCGGGATGTAAAGCAGCGCGGTCCCGCATGGGCCCCCGCCCCAGTGTCGCCCCGGCGCAGGCTGTGCTCCGAGGTCTGCTTGGTGCTGACGGAGAAGCGGGGTCCCTGCCAAGGGGCGAAAGGGGCGGCACGAAGCCAGGCGGCTGCGTAGGCTTGGGGGAGCCTTTGCTGGGCTGGCTGGGGCTGGGGAGGGCTCGGGGAGCCTGGCTGGGGGGGCAGTGGAGCGGGAGGGGTGCAGGAGGGATTCTGGAACCCTCAGCACAAGGAGGACATGGAGCTGTTGGAGCGGGGCCAGGGGAGGGCTACTAAAATGCTCCGAGGGCTGGAGCCCCTCTGCTCTGAGGCCAGGCTGGGAGAGTTGGGGGTGTTCAGCCTGGAGCAGAGGAGGCTGCGGGCAGAGCTGAGTGCGGCCGCTCAGGGCTTCAAGGGGGCCCAGAGGAAAGGGGGGGACAAGCTTTTTAGTAGGGCCAGCTGGGACAGGACAAGGGGGGGTGGTTTAAACTGAAGCAGGGGAGGTTTAGACTGGATCTAAGGCAGAAATTCTTTCCAGTGAGGGTGGTGAAACCCTGGCAGGGGTTGCCCGAGAGGGGGTGGAGGCCCCATCCCTGGGAACATTCCAGGCCAGGTTGGCCGGGGCTGTGAGCAACCTGATGTGGTTCAAGGTGTCCCTGCTCCTGCAGGGGGGTTGGGCTGGGTGACCTCTGGGGGTCCCTTCCCACCCAAACCATTCCATGGTTCTATGATTCTATGATTCGCTGCATCGCTAGAGGAGCACCCGAATGTGGGGCCAGGGGTGAGTGGGTACTGCCTGGTCGCTGGCGATGCTCAGGGACCACTGGTAGCCTGGGGATCCTGTCCCGCACCCCAGCTGGGCTGCCCAAAACAGCCCTTCTGCCCCGTCGCAGCTCAGTGCCTTGCACAGCGTGGCGAGGCTCCCCGGGGAAGGTTTGCCCAGAGGGGACGGCGCTCCTCTGCTCCTCTGCTCCTCTGCTCCTCCCCAGGTGGGACCCCAGGAGGGGGATGTCCCCTCGTCCCAGTGGCACCGGAGCCGTGGCTGCTGTCCGTGGGGCCGTGCCGGGCAGCGAAGGCAGGCGTGCCCTACCCACCGCTCGAAGCCAGCAAGCGCCACCGCTGCCCTCCACCCGGGCGAGTTTTTTGAGTCCCAGCGCCTCAGCTTCCCGTGGAATTGTGTTATGTACAGGAAAGCTCACAGCCCACCCTGCAGTGAGGGCTGCCACCGAAAGCACGGACGGGCGCTTCATAGGCGAGGGACACGCGAGCAGCAGGGGCCAGGAGCGAGTGTCAGGAACAGACGTGGCCAATGGGCTCATGACCAATGTTAAAATATTTGGAGAAAAAGATGTTATTTTTCCTGCCAAATTCTAATTTAATCAGGGATTTTTGGGGGTTTTTTTATCTTTTTAATGCAATTTGTTTACGGCTGTTCATTGAGAAGCACCATCGCCACGGCAACGGGCAGCAAACACACTTTGTGAGCGGCGCGGCGAGGGCCCTGCCGCCCGCAGGCGCCCGTCACTCATGTGCCGAAGGGGGAGAAGGGAGGATTCGTAACGGGGGGACGCTAAAGTCTCAGAACAGATTAGAGTTGCACGCAGGGACGAGTTACCGGCTGGTGCCCGCAGGAACACACTCCTGGGCTGCCCAAACTTCCCGGTAACACTCACACGCAAGCGTTGCGAGACTGGGGGGGAAATGAAACGGAGCTGTGGGAGGAATGCCGAGCCCACCATCGGATTTGGATTTGGGGTGTTTTAGGGGCAAAACCAGATCATTTTCTTCTGGCTGGACAGCCTTTGCAGATGCTTAGCAGTGTGATCAGGATGCAGCGTTTGGCAAAAAAATCCTCAGCAGTGGCTGCCCAGTAAGTTTGCAACGGGAAAAACAAGCTGAAAAATGCTGGGGTTTCCTCTTTCTTTTTGGCTTGTGGGAGACAGAATGTTACATCCACTGTGAAAACACCTGCGTGTACATAGATCAACAAAAAAAAGGGGAGGCATTGCAGGGGTCGGATGAGAGCGGGCAGGGGCAGTGGGAGGGGATGGGGATGGGATGGGATGGGATGGGGATGGGGACGGGGATCGGATGGGGATGGGATGAGGATGAGGATGGGGATGGGGATGGGGATGGGGATGGGGATGGGATGGGGATGGGGGGGGGGGGGAGTGTGTGCCAAGGTTCCTTCCAGCCCAGATGTCCAAGTGACAAGGCTGGGGGATAATCTGATAATTTGCCTATTGCGTGCAAGCGAGAGCTCCCGGGGGTGAGGTTCAGCCTCGGTGAGCATTCTGGGGCTCGACTCCATCTGGCCTCTCCTGCTCCCGCTGGGGATGACACCGATAAGGGAGGGGAAGGCTCAGTTTTGGTAAGCACCACTGCTCCTGCAGCGTTTCTCTGTGACGGGACCCCCAATGTGCGCAGTACAAGGCAGCGGACGGGGTCGGAGCGATGGGGGAAGATGCCCCTGTGCATCCCCGCTCATCTGGGCAGCCCCTGCCGGACCCCCCTCTGCCACGGGGGCTGGCGGAAAGCTTTTTCCAAGAGTAACTCTTAACTTCCAACAGAACAAGATGCACAGTTTCAGCCTACTGAAATGCCAAGAAGCTAAACTGGGAAACCCCACCAACCTCCAGTGAAACGCAGAGGCCTGGCTCACGCCTTTCCTGTCCCCGCCGCGTTCCTGGTGACATCCCTGGTTTCCAGCTGCAGGTCAGCACAGCGCTGCCGTGCCTCGCGCTTCCGTGGCTTTCAAGAGCGCGATGCGGTTCGCGGTCTCATCCGTTCAGACGCCACGCGGTACGCCCGGGGTCGTGCTGACTGCCTCCAAAGGGAGTGAAAAATCTGCCCCTGACTTCAGCGGATCAAAGCCTTCATAACTAATTTATAGCTAATTGCATTATTAATATCCGAGTCCCTCGCAGCACGTCCCAAACGGCAGCAGCCGTCTGAAGGGGCTGGGGGGGCCGTGCCTGCCGCAGGATGCTGGGCGCCAGGGCGGGTGATGGGTTTGCATTTGGCACCACTTACGTGGTGTGGGTTCGTGTAAAAACTGATCCCGCCGTACGTTTCAACTCCTTTCTGAGGACACCCGCCTGTCTGTGCTGCCAAAGCGATACCCAAGCACGATGCTCCGCTCACGAACGCACCCCAAACTGGAAAGCAAGCGCCCAGCGCTTGTGCTTCCAGGAGATTTTAGTCTACGCGGCGGTGGTGGCGGTGCGTTGGGGTTTTCCTCGCAGGGGAGGAAGCGAGAGAGGCGAGGCTGGAAAAGGCAGAAGTGAACTTCACGTGACTCAAAGCGACGCCCCCGGTGACAATGACAGCCTCTGACCTGTGACATTCACAGCCCGATGTGCGGAACGGCTGCTATTGCACCAGATCCCAGGCAGCGGCGCAGCCCCGGCTCCTTCCCAGCAGAGGAACTGGTCCCAGGCACGGCGGAGGGGGCCAGCTCTCCTTCGGGAGCCTCCGAGCTCGGCACAAGCACTAATTAACCCCACCTCGACCCCCCCGACCAGGCGCGTGTGCCTGGAGTTGCCCATTTGCAAGGGATGAGGGCTGGTACCTGGAGGGAGGCGGCCGGCGCCACGGCACCCCGGGATGGGGCCCCTCCTTAACAGGGGGGGGCATTCCCCTTTCCTCTCATCCCTCTGGTTCAGCACAGCCCTCACGACATCTCCGCACAGCCAGATCTGAGGCCGGGGACGTGGCATGCCTTGGGCGCAACTCGTGCCTGTCCTGCCCGCAGAATTGCCTAACGCCTCTGCTTTTCCTCTCCCTGCGGCAGATCGAGGGGGACACCCGGCACTTTGGCAGACGATGGATATTTTCCTGTAGAGACATGACCTGGGGGTCATGGGTTCTGGTTTGCGAATTGTTTAATGAAAATCTACCTGGCGGGCACCCAGAAAAGTGAAGGGTAGGAGGGTTCAAGTGGCTGGCACCGTGATCAGGGCCAGAGGCTACCAAAGAGCCAATGCTGGTACCGGGCACCAGTGTGGTTTGGCGCTGAATTCTTGCATGAGGCCAAAATATGGCGCAAAGCCCAGCTGCTGGGGTGAAGTACCCGTGGGACAGGCTCTGGCTCTGTCCCAGGCCCCCGTTCCCGGCAGTCCCGCTGAGCCCTTATGGTGACAGACCCTCGCCCTCCCCAAGGCCTTGCCCCCTCTGTCCCACAGGAGAAGCCAAGTAAAGCAGAGGCGGGTTACAGCTGCTGGGGTGCTCCCGGAGGCGGGCACAGCCCGACTGGAGCCCCGGGGACGAGTGGGAGGTGGGAAGGAGATGCCGTGAGCTCCCTGGTGCATGACCCGGCAGCCCTCCGTCACGAGCAGGCTGCCCAGGCAGAGGGAGCCTGAGCATCGGCCACTGGGGCTCCGGCTGTGTGATGCAAGACATCATCAACCCCATGAAAACACGTTGAATGCAATGCTGTTTCCACCAACAAGAACTGGGCAGAGACCACCGGCAGTGCTGAGGGGGCGGCTGGGCGGAGGCTTGGGTTGGTCTGTAGGACATCCTTTGATCATCTCGGTCCATGTAGCACATCATCATCACCATCACCACCATCACCACCATCACCATCACCACCACCATCATCACCATCATCACCATCACCAGCATCACCAGCATCGCAGGGGGCTCCAGGTGTCACCTGGCGGTGCCCCAGCTGTGCAGGGGAGCAGGGCAATGCTGGGGGGCAGGATGAAGGACCCGGAGGCAGCGAAACAGGACTCAGTCTGGGAGCAGAGGCTGGGACTGGGGAGCCAGAAGCATCTCTGCTGCCGTGGGCACGCGGCGCCTGCAGCATCTGGGAAACTGCCTCGCTCCAGGGAAAAACGGAGACTGGGCTTGGCACCTGGGGGTGGGGGTCTCCACCATGGGATGGAATGGTATTCCTATGGAGTCCAGAGAAAATTCCTATGGAGTCCAGAGAAAATCCCTGTGGAAGCAGGAGATGCTCCCGGCTGGGAGCCCCTCTGTGCCCTGCAACGACTGCCTCGGGGATGCTGTTACCGGGAGCAATCCGGCACAGGGGCAGGGGCGACGACCCACAAAATGCCCCCTCTCCATGTCCAGCTCTGAACCTCTCCCTGGTTTTGCCTCCAAGCAAACCAGAGCATCCACCGGCGGTTACGTTTGCTTCCAGCAGAGTCCTGTAGTGGTGCACGTGCCAAAGCATTTGACAAACTGCACCGGCCATCCTGTTCTGTAAGGGCATCCCTAGTGGGACACAGCCGCGGAACGCTGGGCAGTGGTAAGGCACAAGTCATCTCCAGAGAGGGAACGGCACATAATAAGTCACAAGAGACAGAATAAGACATGAAGGTCACTCACTTACGCATGGAAATAAATTATATTGTACCATCAACTAAGTTTCTTCAGCCAGTCATAAAGCAGAATACCGCTAAGTCATTTACTTGCAGATGATGGTGATAAAACGCTCAGGCACTAACAAATCAAAGGGTGCCCCGCCACCCAGAGCCCCGCCATGGACAGGGAAGGCGCCGGCCCACGCCGCCCGCCCGGCCCACCGCCCGCGCACGCCCCGAGCCCTCCACTTCGCTCCGTACGCCACGCTCCGGGTATGAAAACGGCCGCAATAAAGGCAAAAACTGTCGGTTCCGGCCCACGGTCACCGGCCGCTTCCAGTGCCCGAGCCTGAGGAGCGATTGCTGATGGGATTTTTGTCACTTTTTTGGCACCCCTCATTGCCTCTTGCTCAAGACACGGAAGATGTGTCCATGGAAAAATGTCTGGCGACTGCGCTGCCAGGCCCCACGCCCCACGCACGACACCTAAAGCTCAGCTCTCATCTCCAGCCTCAAACCACCCGCGAAGCCAGCGCCAGGGCCTGCGCCCGAAAGAAGGCACCAGTTCCTTACTGGTGTCCTCGTCTTGGCAAGCACGGAGGCATTCCGCATCCACAAGACGCTTTCTTTTCATAACAAAGTTCAGGTGCCATGTTTTCCCTTCTAGAGAACGGGATACACCCGCATTTCTGCTAAAAATAATAAAAACTGATGATTTTGTGAGGCGATAGGTTGACAGCAGAGATACGCGGAACAAAACCTCCCTGAACACACCCCCGGCCAGCGTGCAGGGGAAGCAGCCCTGGACCGCATGCCCTTGCCCAGAAGGGGATGCACAGCAAACCCACCAAGTGCTAAAATAACAGGGCAGCGACTGCGGCGAGGTTACGATGCTGAGAGGGTGGAAGCAGTCCCTGGAGTATAATAGGTTTTAAATTGGAGGCCTCTACTCAAAACCCACAGGAAATAAGAAGGCTCAAAAAGGCAAAAATTGCCCGACTGTTATATTACTTTAAAAGACAATCTAATTTCTCCTTCAGAAATTGCACCGGGTTTTTGGAAGATGCCTTTGACAAAAGATGTCATAATTCAGGTCCGCTGCTGAATGAGAGAGCGGCCAAGAGCCCGGAGTTTTGCTCAGCTGAAGCGTTCCCGTGAGCGTGCGTGGGGCTGCGGCATTTCACAAAACTGACTCGGTCTAAGTTGGGATGGGGGGGGAATGTGGAAATACAACCTGCAATGGGACAGACCCGCTCCAGGCTGGTGCTGGGTGCTCTTACTCGAAGATATGCAGAGCACGGGCTCACCAGGGTGGGTGGGGAGGAGCCCCGAGCATTCTGCGCCCACCCGCACCCATCCCACCACGGCGCGGGCAGGGTGGGCGCCTGCGGGCAGGACCAGCAGCCGTCCTGCACCAGGCCCATGCTCAAACGCTGCAAATCCTGCTGGCAGAAGCTGCTGACACATAGGGTGAAAAAAAATAAAGCGTCTCCTCTCACTCATCCTCAGCATGCCCAGCTCGCTTGGGCTGGGTTTTCCCCCTTGGTTTGCCACAGCGCACTGGAAATATCAGATTTGTCGTGGAAAGAGGAAGGTCTGCCAGCAGCCGGAGCCCTCTCTCCGCAGACGTGCCGCATGCGAGCAGGCAGCAGCCACGAAACTTTGCAAACACTTCTGCTTTCTCCCACTGCCGTGCCACTGCAGGAGCCGGAGGGAAGGTGGGGACAGGCGGGCGCGGGAGGGGGAAGCCCTCCGGCCGGGTGGCAGGCATGGCGGGGGCTGGCCACGGAGCAGCGCTCCGGACAGGAGAGGCTGGCTGGTCACGCTCTGTCTGCTGCAGGCATGTGTTTGGGCAGCACCCTTCAACCCGTGGCTTCTTACTGCCCCCGTCTAGCAAGCCAAGCCAAGCCAACCCAACCCCAATCCAAGCCAACCCAACCCCAACACAACCCCACCCCAACCCAACCTAACCAACCCCAACACAACCCCAACACAACCCCACCCCAACCCAACCTAACCCAAGCCAAGCCAACCCAACCCAACCCCTCCCTACCACCCCTCCATGCAACAGCCCATCAGGACATGGTTTGGATTTTAGCCTGTTGTCTAAAAGCTGGAAGATGCTAAGAAATACAGGGGATGATACAAATTCAGTTTAATTTTCCTACACACATTTTAGAAGTTTCCTCTTTTTCTGCCGCCTGTAACATTCAGTCTCTTGCTCAAAATATCTCATTCTACACGTTTGTTGGGTTTGGGTTTTTTTTGAAAGAAACTACACTCTCTAAATCTTTCCTTGTATTAGGGCAATATGGGCTGGTACGACACTCCAGTTCTCACCAGGCACGTTCAGGCCTAGGGTGAAGCTCATTTCTGGTTCCCTCTTCCCAGCTATCAAAGGAGCGGGCCAGATTCTCAAGAGAGCTCAAGTTCTTACCAACCTCTCCCAGCAGCAAAGATGGGCCAGCCACGGCAGCAAGGTTCAGCTCTACCATGCCAAAGTATTTGTCCATCCTCTGTAAGAAAATAAAACCTCAGTAATGCAAATTTTCGGTAGACTTGAGAAGTCCTCTTTTACACTTGAAATACTATTTCGTATTTCCATTTTTTCAGTAACTTATTAATTTCTGAGCTTAGCAGGACTATGCCCCATGTCATGTGTCCCGACTGCATCCCATAAATATTTAACACTACTGGAAAACAATAATTTTCTAAGCCAAAACCCCAGTGTTACAAAAATTAAATAATTGCTAAGTGACCACTGTGCTTTTTCATGAATCCCATCTACTTTATTAGACCCCGACAAGCCAAGATGGCCAATTACAGTGCACTACAATGTACCCTCAGCTGACTGGGAAAGGCTATTAGATTTTCAGCTTCCATGTAGTTCAATGAAAATTAGAGTTAAATGTGTATTTTGAATGCAGGGGGTTATTACTATGAAGTTAATCACACCGTTACTCTTTACTGTGGGTCGGCATATAGAAGTTTAAAGGGACCCTGGCAGCGAGGAATAAATGAGGCCGGCCCTGGCCGCTGCCCCTGACGGTGGGGTACAGCACCAGGCTTAAGGCACCCGCCTGAAGTCTTCTCAAATCGTGTCACTTGTAGAATTGTGCACTTGACTTTTGCAAACATTAAATGTTCTTGTGGCCGAGAACTAATTAAGAAATCTGGACCACTATTGCTGAGCTAATTTTGTTCAGGTTGACTGCATGTTCAAATCTGACTCTAGATGCTCATCTAATGTATACTGTGACCAACTATTTCGGTTGGATTAAGGTAATTACCTAGCTCAACACTTTTCTGATACATTTTACAGTAATGGAATCCGAAGCTTTTATATGCTTCTCCATCTTCACTTCAGGGGATTGGGAGGGCGAAGCTGTGCCCGAGGACCGAAAAGCCAAAGCCTCGCTCATGGCCAGCCCACAGGGCAGCTCCGCTCAGCCCAGGCTCCCCAGCTCGGGAGGCGCCAAGCCCAGTGCCGCCCCAACAGCTTTATTTCCACGGACCTCAGGAGGAGCCTCACGGCCGGCAAGAGCGAGGCGACGTGCCTTGGGTCTGGGGAACCAGCGGCTGCTATTGAGCAGAGCGGGCCGGGGGGCTTGGCGGGTCCCCCTCCCCGGCGCCTGGTTCGTCACGCCCCGGGAGGCTGCCCCGGACCGGGCGGGTGGCTCCCGGCGCGTTAAGCCCTTCCCTCGCCGTGGTGGGCTGCTCACCTCGCCGGCAGCGAGCCACCAGGACAGGCGGCCAGCACGTGGCATCCGACCAAGCGGTGGCCGACCCCTAAAGAAGCGTCCTCGCTCTGGGCATATTAAAGATGCTGCGGCCACAAAGGGAAAGCTCCGTAATTCTGTAACACTACTGACCTGCCAAGAGCGCGGTACGAGGGGGGGACGCAGGCCCATGGGCAGAGGTGGCACCTTCCACAAGACCACAGCTCCCATCCCGCAGCATCCTTCAGCTGTTTGCCCCCACCACATCTGCCCGACCTCGACCCTATGGCTGCTCACCGTGGTGAGCTGTAGGTGGCGAGATACAGGGACACACCGTACGGGAGGAGGCAGGCAGACAGGATTTTCCGCCGCACCAAAACTCAGGCAGTTAACAGGAACTGCTGGGAAAATTATCGTAACTAAGCCAAACCACCAACCATTTCAGAGGGCGGCAGAGAACAAACATGTGTGGCGTGTGGGATGCTGGCCTGTGGGACGCTGGCGTGTCCTCTACATGAGCTCCCCTCCGCAGGTCAAGGTCATCACAGCTCTGTCCCCGCCTTGGCCAAGGCGGCTGGCCCAAAGGGCACGAGGAAGGCTCATCCTGAAGGGCACGCAAGGGGACGGCAGATCGTGACCTGGGGGAGGGGGCGAAAGCTCGCCGACACCGAACCCGGCGCGAAGGCAGTGGTGGCTGCCCGCACACGGCTGGAGGAAGGACTCATCCTGGGAAGACACGGAGAGCGTGGCCGTGGCTCTCCAGGGAGTATCACCCGACCTGCACCATGCAGGGGCTGGTCCACAGGCAGCTCTAGGCCTGACCTCACCTTCTGACACAAAGGTTAAAAACCAGAAAAGCAATCTTTCACAAACTGCCATTCCTCCTGAGCGCGTTAAGCCTGGGAGGCGCAGAGCCACCACCCGGTGACTTCCACCATTCTCTCATGTGTGGATGGAGAGTTACCTCAGGGGCTTGCAGCCCGCTCCAAACCAGCATGCTGCGGGCTGCAACGCAGGTCTCTAACTGGGGAGAAGGGGGTGGGACGTGGTGGCCCCTGCCCCCTCCTCCCTTCACGGGAGAAGAGATGTCCCCGTGGTGGGGAGAGCAGCGGCACTGCTGAGGTGATGACACTGTTTTGAATTCGTGGACTTCCTATGCGCCTTGTGGCCATAAAATGCCCGAACTCTTCATTCTGCTGAAGTGTTTTATTTCCTCCTGTTTCACGGTTTGCAGAACTGATGCCGGAGCCTACGCACTTCTCTACTCTGTGCACAACACAGGATATTGTTCCACAATTCAGGAGGGGGAAAATGATGGAAGAGTATAGGCGATTTTTCAGCGACGGTATCAGATTATCCTGATTATGCATTATAACTGTGCCTTACAACCACGCTGAAGACCCCATGGCTATTTCTAGTTGAATTAGACACTGTGCCAAGAACAGAGCTTTCTCCCAGAAGAGGTTTTAAAGACAGGGTTTGAACATCTCGGCACACATCTCGCACGCGCTTTGAGACCTCCTGCCACATACAAAACAATCTCCCTCCCATAACCTACTGCTGCAGTCAGTACTACCCACACCACTTCAAGAGAAAAGGGTTTAGGTTGAAATCTTGAAGATAGATGTGGGCTTACTTTTCATAACGCCACGGTGACGAGGAACAACGAAATCTGCCAGTTTTTATTTTCCTGAGTCTTCTGGGTCTTCATAACCAAGGATGCTGCTGGTGGGGAGTGCCAACGTGCCTGTGCTGATGTGGCCGTAGGTGACCAGCAGAAAGGCTACTGGTGTGGCCTGAAGGCCATGAGCTGTTCCTTCTTTCTGCAACCAACTGCCCCATGTCCTGGGCTGGGGGGGGATGCATGCAGCAGCATTAGACAATAGATCCAGTCGGCATCCTCCTCCTCCTCCTCTTGGTGCTGCCACTGCAGCCTTGGGTACAAGGTTGGAGTTACCTCTTTTTTCCTGCTTTCCTCAGTCACTGGGAGTTTTCGAAGCACGAAGAGATACCGCCCTCTCCCAACCTTCACAAAGGTAAAGGCAAACGAGCAAACTTGGTTTGATTAAATGGTCCTTGCCATTTCAAAACCACAAAGGGAGCCCAGCCTCCCTGAAATCAGGCACTTCTGTTCTCCAAGGCCCGGAGCAGAAATTTATCTGGGGACTTGGTATGCAAAGACCTTGCACGCAGTCAGCGCAGGTGTTCTCACCTACCGACACAGCCCATACGGGGAGCATAACACCTCCGACACGCTCCTAGGCAAAAGGTGTGATTTCATTAATTAATATGAACTCTTGTCATGGAAAGGGCTGGCCTGGATGTTTTGATGTGCAATTCAACAAGGCATCGGTGGCATTGCGTTGTGTCGTGTTGCACTGCAGAAATCTGGTGAGGAAGCCATGGAAACGTCTCCTCTGCACGCCGAGGCCAGCTGGGCACTGCAGGAGGACGCAGGGGGCACAGCCCATCCCTAACCCTTGCCAGACGTACCCCTTCGCGAGCAGGTAGAGATGGGGACAGAGGTGAACTCCCTGACAGAGGTGAGCGCCCCAGCAGGGCTTTCAGCTATTTATGACAACTCAAACCCCCAAGGGAGAGGAAAGCAATCCCACGCTTTTGGGAGGTGGCAGGCAGCCACCTTGAGAGCTGCTGCTGCCCTTCCCCTTGCCCCGAGGCTGATCACCTCCATGGCTTGGTGGGTATGGCAGCAACCAGAGGCTTCATGTGCCGGACCGTGAGCAGCCGGTGGCTTTCCTTGCTTCCACCGGAGCTCCCCAGCCCTTATCTGCTCTGGCCTCACCTCCCAACAGCTGATCCCGTGTCAGACCCCAGTTGGTACAACCTTCCCAGCACGGGAGAGTGACAGAAGACCCAAGGAAGCCCACATCATTACAGATTTACCACTAACCATTGTTTTCCTGGGCAGGCATGGAGCTGGAAAAGTGTAAGATGGGGAATGTCTTGTGAAAATGGCTAAAGGAAAGTCATCAGAAGCCAGAACTTGAATGCAAATTAAGCCACTAACAGTGAAACGCAACAGATCTCTCCCGGGAAGTGAAGACCTTTGGTCTGCTGAAGAGAGGCAGAAGGGCGGCCACAAGACCTTTCCATGCTCCGCAGCCAACACGCTCAATCAGATGAGCTTGGCCTTCACTCCCCTTCAGACCTCGCCCTCCCTGTTAAGCCGCTAACAAGCCCCATTTATGATGGTTCTTTCTGGGATGTGGCTGCCTCTGTCTTGGGAAATTGGATTGAGCTTATTCCTCATACGCCGCAAATTGGGCAATAACTTTCAGTCACTACCCACGAACTAGACTTGAGTCAGCCAACTAGAACTGAAAGGTCCTCCAAAGCCCATTACCAGCCTCCTGAAATATCCAGTCTCTAAGTGGACTTAGCACATGAGACACAGGAGTGCCAATATTTATTAGGTGCTCGCGCTGTTTTCCCGATCAATTTTAGCCATGACCCGCGACGTGGTGTGCAGCAATGCAGAGCACACGCGGCCACGCCGCCACCGTCCGCACCGAGGTCCATGTGCTGAAACGTGGTCCTACATGGCGGATTTTCAGCTCACCTCGCTTGCTTTGTGCCCCCCACCTCCAGCGCCGCCGCAGGGATCTGCCCCCAGCGCCCAGGGCTCTGGTCCTGGCTTGCGCAGGTGTCGGGGTCCCCACGCGTGGGGGGGTCTCGGGCAGGAGCCGGCAGCGCGCACGCAGAGGTGACCACGGGTGTTTCTCAGCCTGGATCAGGAGTCCCCCTCACACCTAATTTCAGAAGGATTTATTACAAAATACGGACCACGCAGGGCACGGGTTCCAGAGGGAACCGAACCACCCACAGGAGCCCAGGAGCCCCCGCCCATTACGGCGTGAGCGGGCGAGCAGTAACGAGCGAGAACCAGGCAGGTTGGGCCCTGTCGCTTTGTCTTCACGCAGCCATTACCGAGAGGAGGGACATCTTATTAATTCATCATTTTTCTTTAATTTTTCTTTTTTTCTTTCTGTCATTCTATGATTAGAGCGAGGGTACAACTACAATTTAGCCCTTTGGTAGAATTTACTTCAGTGATTAAAATAACTGCACGGAATTAGCGTAATTCTAACGTTATTTTTTATCTTGAGTGGCAGAAAATCATTGCTCCTGGGATAATTCTTAACCTAACAGAGTGACCTCTGCGAAACACATCCAAAAGTTTTATGATTTTCCCCTTCACACTAATTTAATGCAGTCCGATTGTTTAATCTCAAACCGAACACATTCCAAATAAAGCAGTGCCGCGTACAACAAGACACCGTGGGACATAATTAGGTTGCAAGTTCTGGAGGCTTTAATACGGCTGAAATTATAGAACTATCGCTGCATTCCCTGTATGGTCCTATTTAATGCAGCAGGCATTGATGTCGCCAGCTGTCAGGAAGCAAAATGAAAAATAGTTTTAATAGCTGCTCTTTGACCTGTTTTATATTTTATGTCAATTATAACAGCACACAACCATGCATAATTATGAAGCAGAGATGCATTAAAATGTACACATAATTTGTGTTCTTATGGCAACCGTTGCATTAGGATCTAGAAAACAAACTGACGACTTCCTATTGTGAAGTCGCTTTAACACCAAACATGCAAGAGTTTTGTCCGCCTGCTTGCTTTGTGCCGTTTGAAAAAACGTATTCTGGGAGACGAACAGAAATCAGCAGGCGAGCGTCCATCCGCCGCGGGGCTGGGCCTCCGGCTGCGGGGAACGGCGTCCCCCCCAGGGCCGAGCGACCCGAGCCGGCCGTGCAAGCGCTCGCGCCCCCGTTTTTAAGCAGTTCTGTTTCAGGACAGAAGCGATTTGCTGGTGCGCAGGCGGTCCCCAACGCCGCTCTGGCTTCGCCTGGGTCTTAAACAGGAGCGACCGCTTCTCCGCTCTCCAACGGGGACGGCCACCCGGCCTGCTGCAGCAAGCTGATCGAGATGAAAGCATCATCCAGGACCTGAAAAAACTTACCATGCTAAACCAAAATGGCACAGGTAAGTGCCCGAGTCTAAGGGCGACTATTTAAAAACATAGCCCTCAGACCTTGCTCCCAACACAGAAAATACTTGTGCGCGAGGCAGAGAACGTAGACGTGTGCACGCTGCAAAAATAAATGTCCCCGTAAAGCCTTCCCCCAGAGCTGCTCTGAAGCGAAGGAATCCGCACCTCCTGCAGCGTGTTCCGGATGCCACCAGTAACCGCCGCACAAGCACGGATTTCCGCATCCTTTGAGGCTCTGTTAGCAAAGATGATGGGATCACGGGTTTGTGTCTCCACTTCAAGAGGCATCGGAACCACCCCGGGGAACAGGCGTCCTGCCCGAAACCTGTCCTGCCGCGCCGCACCGCTGCTGGGGCGGCCTCGCCCCGCGCCCGGCCGGGGTGAAGCCCACGCCTGGACGGCGGATCCTGCCGACGCTTCAACACGCTCCCGTCGCCAGCGCTGGCACACACCGTCCCCTGGCTTCTGTCGGAAAGGCGAGATCGTGAAGTGGCTTTTTTAAAAAAAAAATGAAACCTGTGAAATCTGGAAAATTCATCCTCTGCGAAACTAAGATGCGCGGCATTTTAACTGGGATCCCAGAATCCCAGCACGGCGGGGGCTGGCAGGGCCCTTGGGAGCTCCCCCAGTGCCACCCCCCTGCCCAAGCAGGCTCACCCAGAGCAGGGGGCACAGGACAGCGGCCAGGCGGGGGTTGAAGATCTCCAGAGAAGGAGACTCCACAGCCCCCCTGGGCAGCCTGGGACAGGGCTCGGGCACCCTCACAGTCAACAAGTTCTTCCTCCCGTTCAACTGGAACCTCTTCTGCTTCAGGTTGTGCCCATGGCCCCTTGTCCTGGCGCTGGGATCTTTCTTGCTGAAGTCAACTGCTCGTTCCACCGTCTGCAGATGGCCAGGGCACCGTGACAGTGGTGCCAGGACGGGAAAGTCCCCTTGTGCACTCCGGGTTTGCAGCAAGCCCAGCCGAAGAGCACGGAGACGCAACGCGCACCCCGAAGCGCTTGCAAACCTCAGCCTTGCGGCCGGCCTGGCACGGGAGGGACCTCGGGCTCCTCCCTGGGAACACCCAGCACGTGGCCTGACCGCTTCATCGCCGTGACTCCAGCACCGAGGAGGAGGATGTAACGAAGCCAGCAGACGCCCCACGCGTGCTGCAGCCCTTCCCCAGCTGCGGATCGATGAGCCCGCCGGCACGCAGAGCGGCACAGCTGCTTTTCTGAGCACGCTTAAGCCCACGCCGCAGCCCCGTTATTTGAAGAAAAGTTGGCAGATCAAACACCTTCTACATCGATTCTTTAATAACGCATCCTTGTGCTCCGCATAACAAATCCATGCCTTTCTGAAAGGGCGTGGGGGATTTCATGGAAAATCACGTCTTGCACAGGGTCCCCGGGGACAGGGTTGGGGTGTCTATCGGTACCTTCCCATTTTATTCTATTTTGGGAATATTTCCTACAGAGCCCCAGTGGTTTCATTCATGCTAAAAATAAACATGGGGGATCCAGCCGTTACGTTTTGCTTAACGTGCCAGAGAGGTCAGCGACCTCTAACACCACCTCCCAGCGGGAGGAAGGAGCGCTTCCTAGGCAGGGGGGCGAGAGAAGGGCAGCAGTGTGAAGTTCTTTGCACGGAGCCGTCAGGACCGGGTGGGCACCGGGGCACGAGCGGTCCCTCCTGGCCCGGCGCGCGCTGTGCTCGGTCCCGGCACACGGGCGGTCCCTGCGTGGCTCCCGCCTGGCTCGGCGGCCACGGCGGCCGCGTTACCCACCCCACCGGGCTGCGACGCGGGTCAGGGCTCATCGGTGTCTCGCCTTTTGAAGGGAGGCTTGGCTCAGATCTCACCAAAGCCAGGGTCCTCCCTGCCCGGCACAAGGGACCCCTCGGCTGAAGCTCTGCTGAAGGAGCGCGCCCGTGCTGGCACGTAGGGGGGGGAATGCTGCACGGCACAGCTCGGCTAAAAGCCAAGACCTGGGCCAAAGCAGAACTGAGACAACCAGGGGAGCGCCAAGGTTTTGCTTGAGTTGCTTCATCTCTATCCGGCACGCTCACCGCTTGCTGCCGGCAGGGGCAGCTCCCCACCCCATGCCAAACTCCCCGGGGCGCAAGGGATTCGCTCCTCCCCCCGCGGGCCCTTCCCCTGCAGCAGCAATCAGTGCACCTGAAACCAAACCGCTCAGGAATACGCCAGGAACCAAGGGATGACGGAACTGCCAGAGGGAAATGTGCTCCGTGACCTACCCGAGGGGTCTTCCCCACCCCCAAACAGGCGCCCTTGAATTACAAGGGCAGAATGCAGCCTCCCCCACCGCCTGACCAAAGCCGCCCCCCCCCCCCCCGCCTCCTCCCACGAAGCCAAACATAAATATTCCCAAGAGCTTACTCGGGGGGTGCTGCCATGTCCAGGGCCGCTGAAGCCTGTCTTTTGCAGGCAGACCAGGTACGAGCCCCAGCACAGACCTCCTCCCTTCTCAGCCAAGCGCTCCCGAGCAACGCCACGGGCTCGAGGCGCCGTTTCCAGACAACGGGCATCCCTACAAAATCCCCCCCCCCCCCAGCAATACCCGGCTGCTTGAGCACCGCATTGCCCGGGCAGCGCCTCAGCGCTCATGGGGGCTCGCCGACTTCTCTGACGGTGTTTCTTTACGAATATATAGCTATACGCCAGAGCCTGGCAGAAGCTTTACTTGGTAGAATTTCAAATGTAGAACATGACCCGCAATCTGGTTTCCGCTTGCCTATGTATTTTCTTCATCGCAAAGCTGGCTAATACAGTGTCTTAAAAGAAAACTGCAATTTGCAGACTCTCATTTTACGATGCCCCTGGCTGCGGCTCAGCCCCACGCGTGGGCTGGGGCTGCTTGGGCGGGCGGTGCCCAGCTCGGGCCCACAAGCTGCGGGGGGATCCGTGATGTTCACCCGCAGCGGCCACCGAGGGGTTTTCCCCCGGTCTTGGCAAGGGCCTCCTTGCTCTTTCAAGCAACCTCGCGGTTGGAAAATGCCACCTTCTGCGCAAGGAGCTCGTCCCTAGCAACTCCCAGGGAGCTTTCAGCAGAAGGGCAGCTTAGGGTTTGGGGGTTTTGCTTGTTGTTTTTTTTAAATAAGAAGGAAGAGGAACTGGTTTAGGGATTTCCCTTAGATTTGCTCTGGTTTACGCTCAAATATAACTAAGCCATTT
>CM067085.1:1500000-1661101 GCA_034008185.1 Gorsachius magnificus
ACCGGGATTTGATCCGTCTCGATTCGTGTATGTTAATTACACGGGAGCACTTCTGTGTTTGCTGATCTACCAACGTCATCTTTCTGCTTTAAAAACCCCAAGGATATACAGAAAAGAGGGATCACGCCTAGGAAGAAAGGTTTTAAGCTCCCTTTTAACCGTAGCTTTAGGTTAGGGCAGTATTAAGAAGTCAAGACCTTTGGAACACCTCCAAGACAGGAGAACCCAAATTCTCAGCCCTTCCCTCCTAAGCACCTTTGAATTAAATCAAGCTAGATGACCCCAAAGCTAAGTCAAATGACGCTGACTCTCAAGGGGGTTGCTGGTTTTAATAACACAGCATCCAGCTAAATACCGAGGCGCTGTAGCTAGAATTTTTGTTACTCAGAATAACCACAACAAATTCCAGAAGAGCCATCCCAGGCAGAGATGGGATCAGGACGAGTACTTTAAAATGAATAACGCGTTCAACCATTCACTTCTTCTCCCTTTCAGCATTCGCATTTTTGGTGACACTTCACCATAAGTGGTGTTTGAAGAGCATTAGTCATTTCTGGATGGCTACCTCTGGTGTGAACCTGACCAGCTGACCAGAGACTCAGGGCTGAATTCCAGCATCGTAAATGCACTTATTTTCAAAAAAAACCCATTCAGGAGACACTTCAGAGCTTCTGCTCTCGCAAGCAACGCTGTCAGTAAACTCATTTACGGAGGTGCTGCAGCATGCGGACCCACACGAGGTTGCCCGGATCCCCGGAGGAGCAGGGCTGGGGCAGACAGGGACAGCAGGACCCCCTTGTGACCCCCTCGGTCCCCCCATCCCCTGCTGCTGCCACATCCCCCTCTGCACAGCACAGCACAGGCAGCCTTGGGAATAACCCCAGCTCGGGCACAGCTCTCACCTTGGACACCTCCTCACCCGCTCCTGCAAAAAACCTACCCGTGTATGTACAGGCACAGGCTGTTTTCACTTGAGAAATCAAGGAACAGTGAATAGCACTATAGAGGTAAGCGCCTTGCCACACAATTGCTTTTATTTTATATTTTTGAGAGGTTTTTTTGGTTGTTGCTTTTGGTTTTTCCAATCGGAGAAGTGCAATAAGCAAGGACTATCAATACGATTCAGGTTTCCAACATTAGAATCATAGAATCATGGAATGGTTTGGGTGGGAAGGGACCCCTAGAGGTCCCCCAGCCCAACCCCCCTGCAGGAGCAGGGACACCTTGAACCACATCAGGTTGCTCACAGCCCCGTCCAACCTGGCCTGGAATGGTCCCAGGGATGGGGCCTCCACCCCCTCTCTGGGCAACCCCTGCCAGGGCTTCACCACCCTCACTGGAAAGAATTTCTTCCTTAGATCCAGTCTAAACCTCCCCTAGTTTAGTTTAAAGCCACCCCCCCTTGTCCTGTCCCAGCTGGCCCTGCTAAAAAGCTTGTCCCCCCCTTTCCTCTGGGCCCCCTTGAAGCCCTGAGCGGCCGCACTCAGCTCTGCCCGCAGCCTCCTCTGCTCCAGGCTGAACCCCCCCAACTCTCCCAGCCTGGCCTCAGAGCAGAGGGGCTCCAGCCCTCGGAGCATTTTAGTAGCCCTTAGTGTCTTAAACATAAGCCAAGAAGCAACAGAAGAAAGGGGTTTGGGGTTTTTTTTGATTCGGGAGGCAATAGCTCAGTTGCCCCCTGCACCGCCTCCCTTCCTAGAGGTACCGCAGTAAGGCCCGTGCGGGCTCTCTTGGGCGTTCGGAGTCAAAGAACACTGCTGTTACGCCAGCGTGCCCAGATGTGGCTGCAGGCACGTTTACCTGGGCCAGGACTAACGCCCGGCCCACCAAACCATGCCTCACTCGCCAGGAGGGCTTCACCCCTCCCTCGGCGCCGTCAGCCCTACATTTGGCCGAGCAAGGAACCCCGACGGGCTCTTTGCTAACTGTGATGCTGAAACACTTGCACTGAATACTGAATTTTGCACTTGCTTTCTTTTTCTTTTCTTTTTTTCTATTTTTCCTTTTTTTCCCCTTTTTCCCTTCCAGGCCCCCGCCCCCCCTTTTTTTTCCCCTTTGAATTCCTAGCAAGGCATTTCCCATTTTCCCCTTTGAATTTCTAGCAAGGCGTTTCCCATTTTTTCCCTTTTGAATTCCTAGCAAGGCATTTCCCATTTTTCCCTTTGAATTCCTAGCAAGGCGTTTCCCATTTTTCCCTTTGAACTCCCAGCAAGGCTTTCCCATTTTTTCCCTTTGAATTCCTAGCAAGGCGTTTCCCATTTTTCCCTTTTGAATTCCTAGCAAGGCATTTCCCATTTTTCCCTTTGAATTCCAAGGCAAGGCGTTTTCCATTTTTCCCTTTGAACTCCCAGCACAGGCATTTCCCATTTTTCCCTTTGAATTCCTAGCAAGGCATTTCCCATTTTTTCCCTTTTGAATTCCTAGCAAGGCGTTTCCCATTTTTCCCTTTGAATTCCTAGCAAGGCATTTCCCATTTTTCCCTTTGAATTCCTAGCAAGGCATTTCCCATTTTTCCCTTTGAACTCCAGCACATGCGTTTCCCATTTTTCCCTTTGAATTCCTAGCAAGGCGTTTTCCATTTTTCCCTTTGAACTCCCAGCACAGGCATTTCCCATTTTTCCCTTTGAATTCCTAGCAAGGCATGCCCATTTTTCCCTTTTGATTCCTAGCAAGGCGTTTCCCATTTTTTCCCTTGAATCCTAGCAAGGCATTTCCATTTTCCCTTTTGAATTCCTAGCAAGGCATTCCCATTTTCCCTTTGAATCCCAGCACATGCGTTTCCCATTTTTCCTTGAATTCCTAGCAAGGCATTTCCCATTTTTCCCTTTGAACTCCCAGCACATGCGTTTCCCATCCACAACAGACCATGGGAAGACCAGCCCAGGTCAGCAGCGTGGTGCTTTGCTCCCATGGAAAATCCATCCCGCGCCGGGGAAGCGCCGGCACAGCCGGAGCGCTGCAGAGCTCGGCCGTCATGGCCCAGGGCGGCCGCACGTATTCCACTGGGGATCAGGGTAAATGAGCTCGGTTTGGAGTTGGTGCACTTGCCGCCCTGCCCCCCTAGCACCAAAATGCTAAACAGGCAAGGAAAGAGTGAAAATGTTTATCAAGAGCTCTTGCTTCCCGAATGGATACGGTCGTTATCAATCTAATTATATAATTACACTTGAAAGGAGGATTGCGCATCATCTGCTGAGTAAACCCGAGTAAAACACAAGCACTTATCTTGCAATCCCAAATTAAGACTACAAAGCGCTATATTTCAGTTCTCAACAGCGCTTTATTTAAAGCGCTCGAAAAATAACGTAACGTTGCATTTTAGCCTGACTTTAACAGCCTGGGTAGGAGATGGGAATTGAATACTAACTGGTTATTAAGACGATAAAGTGGTTTAGCAAGGCACTAAGTGTACAGAGAAACGGAACCATTATGTGCATTATCTTTTCCAGCTGACTGTGCAAACGCAGGCCTATTCCGAGCATGTAATTATTTCCATTCAATGATTAGATACAGTGTTTTAATGCATAAATTGACATCACTGTCTACGTTTAGGGATATCGAGGCTGAGGGGAATGAGAGATGCTGGAACAACTTGAAAAAGAAGTGACTAAGGCTGCTAGGACCAGTGTGCGGGGTGAGCGGGACAGGCGGGGAAGGCGGACACGTGCAAATCCCCCCGGGTATGCAGACGGGGGCTTACCTGTGCTGGGAACAGTAAAACAAGATGCCTGGCTTTGCTGTGAGAGGGGACGGTGTTGGCACGGCAGCTCAGAATTAGCTGGAGCGCAATCCTGCACTGCTCGTCTACATCAATTACACTGCGAACTCAATGGACAACAGGGAAAAGAAGAGAAAGCCGACTGCTCAACACACTGAGATGAGCGGTTACCAAACCCTTGGGTTTTTTCACTAGAAATGCCAGTAAAAGACCAACATGGAGGGGAGGAGGGAGAATTGCTGAAAGCAAATGGATGTGCAGCAGGCGGCTTCGCAGCTTGGTTGGGCATGGTTTGCCTCCCGCTCGGTCATCCTGCTTTCTGGGGACTTTGCATTCCCAAGGAGTCAGGAGAGAACGCTTTTTGCAGGTCAGAAAACTGCAAGGATTTGTACTGATTTAGGAGGAAAGTCTTGAGACTTTGAGTCTTGAGACCCTACCTGGAGCACTGGGTCCAGTTTGGGGCTCCCCAGTTCAAGAAAGATGAGGAACTCCTAGAGAGAGTCCAGAGGAGAGCAACAAGGATGATGAGGGGACTGGAGCATCTCCCCTAGGAGGAAAGGCTGGGGGAGCTGGGCTTGTTCAGCCTGGAGAAGAGAAGGCTGAGAGGGGACCTCATCAACACCTACAAATATCTCAAGGGTGGGGGTCACGAGGACGGAGCCAGACTCTTCCCAGTGGTGCCCAGTGCCAGGACAAGGGGCCATGGGCACAACCTGAAGCAGAAGAGGTTCCAGTTGAACGGGAGGAAGAACTTCTTGACTGTGAGGGTGCCTGAGCCCTGGCCCAGGCTGCCCAGGGGGGCTGTGGAGTCTCCTTCTCTGGAGATCTTCAACCCCCGCCTGGCCGCTGTCCTGTGCCCCCTGCTCTGGGTGAGCCTGCTTGGGCAGGGGGGTGGCACTGGGGGAGCTCCCGAGGGCCCTGCCAGCCCCAGCCATGCCGGGATTCTGTCTCCACTGCCAGCTCAATTACCTGCCACCATTTAACCTTGCTGTCCATGAGAGAGGCTTCGGAGCAGCACCGACATCAGCTGTGACACAGGCAGCACGCAGCGGCCCCTCCGTTGTTTCACAACAAATTCATGTATTTCTTTTCTCTTCTAAGAAAGGGATGTCCTTTAATCCCATTTGAAGCGTACCCAGCACTTCTGAGATTTATTTTTTTTTTAGAGTGTCCCAAATTATTTGGCTCTTGCAGTGGAGGGCTGCAACGACACGGCAGACTCTTAGTTAGGCTCCTGCCAAGTAAAATTCAAAATTCCTTGTCAAATGCAATATTTATGGTGAAACAGAAAGGTAAGTGCTCCTCACTGCGATTATATTTTGTGCTCTTACTCTCAGTTTTCAAAGCCATGCCAGCCTCAGCAGAGCTTTCCCAGCCCTGGGGTCCCGCTCCAGACAGAGAGCAAAGCCCCTCCTCACTCCAAAACACACAGCGAAAATCAAACTGGATCAGTTCCCCACCCCCCGATGCCAAGTGACACCAATAAAGAGTATTTTTTCTACGAGAATTGTTCCTCCAACCTCTCACTGTGTGACAAATGAAGCCTTCTTTTCAACTCAAAGTATTTTGCACAGAAATAAACCTGGATGTTTTTTGTTTGTTTTTTTTTAAATTTAGATTGGATATATTAAAGATTCTGGTTCCTAACTCATCTGAGCACGCACGAACAAGGAGGCAACGCATAGGGTGGCCAAATTCAAGGGTAGCAGAAATAAAAGATTTGGTTCTTACCCACACACAGCTTCTACAAGGATAGGGGAAGGCGGCAATTTTAAATCTGTCTAAGACCACAAAAACTTTCAGATGGGCTCTTCTGTAGTGGAGCTGTATTTTTACAGGTAGAGAGCCTCAAGAAAGCAATTCAAAACGCGATCGATTGAGACTTTCGCCTCGAAATGTAACACCTGGGTACGCACCCTAATTATGCCAAGAGATCCATTTGACACTCCACCGCTGTGAACGACCACGGCTCCCTCCTCCTCGCAGGACATCATGGAAGAGGTCCAATTAACCAGGGCCCAGGGGAGCGCTGGGCAGCCGGGTGTGAGCTGACAGATAACAGCTTCAGGGGCCTAATTGCTGAAACGCAACTTTCTTCCAACAGAATTAGAATTCTCTAACAGAATTATCTAGAGATCCGTAGTTTTCAGGTTAACAAACGAAGAGAAATGCGTGCCAGACAAAAGGATAAAAAAGTAGGTTGGTAATACTTGGGAACAATGTCTGGCGTTTAGAAATGGCCTTTTTAAAAAAATCTGCTATTTCCTAGGTGGTTTTATTTTTTAGTTAAAATGTTATTGTTAACTTTATTTTCTAAAACCCCTAAATACCTTGTTCCTCCATTTGCTCCTTAATCCCAAGGAACATCATCATCACGTTTTAATTGTCCATTAATATAGCGTATTTATAAAAAACATCAAAAGAGATCACAAAATAGAAAGGATACCTATCGTGAGATTCTTTCCCATGACTGAAACAGCAACCCATTAAATTTTGAATTAATCATAGAATTGAATTTAAATTAATCATAATCATGGAATGGTTTGGGTGGGAAGGGACCCCCAGAGGTCACCCAGCCCAACCCCCCTGCAGGAGCAGGGACACCTTGAACCACATCAGGTTGCTCACAGCCCCGGCCAACCTGGCCTGGAATGGTCCCAGGGATGGGGCCTCCACCCCCTCTCTGGGCAACCCCTGCCAGGGTTTCACCACCCTCACTGGAAAGAGTTTCTTCCTTAGATCCAGTCTAAACCTCCCCTAGTTTAGTTTAAAACCATCCCCCCTTGTCCTGTCCCAGCTGGCCCTACTAAAAAGCTTGTCCCCCCCTTTCCTCTGGGCCCCCTTGAAGCCCTGAGCGGCCGCACTCAGCTCTGCCCGCAGCCTCCTCTGCTCCAGGCTGAACACCCCCAACTCTCCCAGCCTGGCCTCAGAGCAGAGGGGCTCCAGCCCTCGGAGCATTTTGTAGCCCCTCGTTAGTAGCCCTCCCCTGGCCCCGCTCCAACAGCTCCATGTCCTCCTTGTGCTGAGGGCTCCCGAGCTGGACGCAGGGCTCCAACAAATCTTGTTCTGCAAACACCACTGTTACTGACCTGATCTCACCCTTCTATTCCAACAAAATCTAGCCCACAAGTTCTCTACTTGAATTTTGTATCAAAGTCTCAGGCAAATATGCAAATGCTTAGCTGTGCAAAGAGAGAGTACATTTAGCAGCGCTAAATTTCTGCTGATTTGTGCTCATTTCAGAGGCGGTTTTGTTCCCAGGAAGATAAGCAATAACAATAAACACAAAAAGCGCATTGGCATTTCACCCTAACTTTTCTAACAAATGGTTTCATTAAACATTGCTGCAACAAAAATGATTTTATATTGCGTTGGCTCCAGAGTTATACCCATAACTAACAATTGCAAGCCAACGAGCTAGAAATTAATAGCGTGCACCCCAGCCCACGGGGCGGAGGTTAAGAGGAGCTGAAGCTGAGCCATCGAAACCAACCGCACCTCTTGTGTGCACCCTTCTGTGTGCCAAAAGCTCTCCAGGGTCGTTGGCCAGCGCTGGGCTATGGCATCTGAAGGTGGGGTGCCCATCCCACTGGGATGCTCACCAGCCAGGAGCGTGCCAAAGCACGGTGGAGATGGAAGAGCGAAGGCCATCGGGCCCGATGGGGAGGAGGCTTTACGAGGGTCTCCTCAGCGATTGCACAAGGGCTCTTCAAGCCAGGGAGGCCCTGGCATAATCCGAATGCTCTGCTATAATCCATCATGAATGCACAGAGCAATGTAAATGGGTTGAAAACATGGTTGCCTTCCTCCCCCCTCCCCAGACAGCAGAATTCCCATGTATTTAAACGCTGGCAAGATAAGCCCCTTTTGCTTCGTCTGATTGAGGTCTTATTTTTATCACCAGTAGCCAAAGGCACGCTCAAACCTGGATACCCTGGGGGTGCTGAGGGAATGTCCCCCCCGCAGAGTCCTGAACCTAGAGCTGAAATAATGCAGGGTGGGTTTGATTTCTGTCTTCTTATCTTCCCACCTCTTCGGATGGAGACGGCATTTTTAGAGCCACCTTGGTAAAAGAAAGGGCAAAGGACCCCAGCCCTGTAACAACCCTGGGGAAATTTTGATAGAGAAATGCCCTCCCCAGGTGAAAGGAGGGAAGGGATGCCACTGCTAGCAGCTCTTCCTTCCCAAAGGAATCACTGTGGAAAGCAGTATTTGCAATGCATGGTACCCCCATGGTACCCCCAATTTAGGAGCCTAAATCAAAACGGCCTACAGCAAGAACTGGTCTTTTCAATGGGAGAAGGGATGTCTTCTCACCTCGGAAACCAGCTGATGAAATGCAGGCTGGAAAGCCTAATATTGGAGATCCAAGTTAAAAACCGTCGCTGACAGAATCCGCCCCCGCTGCCTGCTGAAACCTAGGAAATGTAAAGGTAGCCGCAAAACTGATAACCAAAGTGATTTCAGGAGCTCCTCTCTAATATGACAGGAAATAATCTGTTATTCCTGTCCAAGATACCAGTGCTAATGAGGGAACTTCAAAACGCTCACTCAGTTGACCTCTTACATAGCAGGCGCCCTTCTAGACAGAGCTTCCCAATGGCTTCTGCCATCAAAAGCACCTGCATGTTTCCAAACGTCCAAATTGGGCATCTTCTACCCAACTGAGCTGCAGGACGCTGCCCAGTTCAGAAGGTGACACGTCAGTACTCACCATTCCTCCAAACCCAGACAGGTCCATCCATCCATCCCTCCCCTTGACAGAGGATGGCCACACCAAATAACGCCCTGCAACAGCAGCACCATACAGGTTGCTCCAGGATGGAACCAGCAGCAGGAAGGATTAAGGTCCTGATTTACATCGTCCAACACACTCTTCGTTATCCACTTCCAAAACTAAATTTCATATTTAAAATACTTAGACGTGCAGAGGTAGGACTGCATCGCTCCATTTACACAGCATTCTGCAACGTGTGTGCTTCGATAGATGGAAATGGGTATTTCCTATTGCTGCTTTCCTGAGTTTTATTTTCTTTTATTTGGGGTGTTCCCAATTAATCTGCTGTATTGGAGGTCTGACACGTCAAATCGTCAAAGGAGCAGAGCAGGGAATTGCTCCAGGCTTTGCAGATGGGCTGGAGAAATAGTCAAGCTGGTCAAAGTTGGCCTCAAGTTGTGGCTCATGGCCTCAAGTTGTGCCAGGGCAGGGTGAGGTTGGACATTGGGAACAATTCCTTCCCCCAAGGGCTGTCAGGCCCTGGAAGGGGCTGCCCAGGGAAGGGGTCGAGTCCCCAGCCCTGGGGGGATTTAACAGCCGGGCAGAGGCGGTGCTGAGGGCCAGGGTTTGGGGGTGGGATGGCAGGGGTAGGGGAACGGTTGGGCTGGGGGAGCTTCAAGGGCTTTGCCAACCCAGACGATTCTGTGATTCTCTGATTCTATGAAAGCTAAGCTTAAATCGGATACATTTTTCCATGGCCTTTTTATTTTAATTTCTACATCCAAACTTAACCTTTTTCTCAGCACTAAATTCCTCACTCCCACAGCCCAGAGTATCTCAGTAGAAATTCTGCAAAAACAAAGAATAATAAAAACCAGGGCCTGCTGGAGGAGTCCTGCTGAACCCAACAGACCCTTGCTTAGAGGATGCCAAAACAAGAAGAGAAGCAATGGAAGAGAGAAAAAAGAGAAAGTTCCGATCCAGGACTTGGAGTGTCGCATTTAGGAATTTGATCATTAAAACACGACCAATTTGGAAGTGGTTTTTAACCGAACTATTAACACATCTTAGGCAACTACACAGCAGCAATATCATCTGGCACTCTTTCTGAAACGGGGATTTTTCAATTATTCCACCATGTAAATGCATTTTGCTAATACCTCATTTAAAATGCATTGTATTTTAAATAGCCCTTAGTATGATATTTTTAGAGCCTGAGTTCACCCAAATGCTTTAAAGCCACTAACTCCTCATCAGCCCAGGAAAACTTGCTGGCGAGGCAGAACATGGGAGCCCACGGAGCACAATGCATTCACCACATATGCTACGTGGTGAAGACACACTGTTAGTATTTGCACGCCACATACCTGTAAGGAAATGTCTGCTTTCAGGGTAAATCATTAGAAATGCATTTAGTCCAACAAAAACGCAACGGGAACTTGGTATTATGAGCCTGCACAAAGAGAGAACTTAGTAAGGGAGAAGTGAATTAAGGGAGAACTGAATTAAACAACAGCTAATCCCATGTGATACATTTATGGTTTGAACTTGCCTGCGTCTTCTGTGGGGTTTGAATTTACTTTTAGATCACGTTAGACACGCATTTGTTAGCGTTATATTTATTTTTTCCAATTTTTTCCCTTCCTCTTGCAGGAGAACAGAAACCAATTACGTTAGAAAGTCAGCCAAGTTTTCTGTCCCGCGTCCTGTTCCTTTGGCTCTAATTGGGTAGATGTAATTACCAACTACAAAGGGACACAATCCTGCCTATCTCACACCAAGTTCCATTTCCATATTTAAGAGGATCCTGTCAATGTGGTGGTTTTTCACTCATGGGCATGTATCTTCTGCCTTGTGTTACATCCAGTACAAGTGAAATCCACAGGGTGCTTCCACCAGACATAGCCCATGTGGTCCATTTGGTAGCACTAGAAGCGATGATAGACACCCGTAGCTTTAATAGTGGACCTGTTCCTCCAGACCAAGGCAGCAACGCATCCTCGCGGTGGCTCGCAAGACAGACAGACAGCAGAGGACAAACAGGATCTGAAGATACCGATGGCTTCTGGAGACCCTGCTCTGCCCTCTAGGAATCCCGCTGCCACCCGTACAAAACACAGGCTGCAGAGGGATGGTGGGTCACCTCGCCAGCTAGGTTGGCTCTCATTACCAGTCCTGAAGTCAGGAACATTTAGACTTCTTCCATGGTTTCATCCCTCCTACCGGACCAAGAAATGTTTCCTTGCAGGCTGTTCCCTGGAGAGAACGGACTGACTTTTTCCAGAGGAGACCAGACGTTCCTCCATAGGGGTTCCACCCTGAGCCTGTTGCCAGAGCACCACCAGCAGATGTACCCGAGAAGGTATTTCAACAGGACAGAGGAAACCTGCCTGCGGCTCTCTCCGAGCGGGAGGCAGAGCCCTACGAACGCTTCCCAAAACCACTCGGTGCCAACCCAAACCTCTGACAGCCAGGGACCATCAGTCTGTTGACATTTCTTTTAAGACTTGTGTCATGGTTTAACCCGGCTGGCAACTCAGCACCACGCAGCCGCTCGCTCACTCCCCCCCCCTCCCTCAGTGGGATGGGGGAGAGAATCGGGAAGGGGAAAAACGTTAGAGCCGAGGGCTGAGATAAAGGCAGTTTAATGAGAGAAAATAATAATAATAGTAATAATGAGAATGATAACAAAATATACAGAATATACAAAACGAATGATGCACAATGCAATTGCTCACCACCTGCCGACCGATGCCCAGCCCGTCCCGAGCAGCGATCAGTACCCGAGCAGCGATCACTCCCCCCGCGACCGACCGACCCCCCAACCCCCCCGAGCATGATATTATATGGCATGGAATAGCTCTTTGGACAGTTTGGGTCCTGGCTGTGCTGTACTCCCAGCTTGTTATGCACCTGGCCGAGCAGGAGAAGCTCAAAAAGTCCTTGAGCAGTCTGAGCACTGCTTGGCAATAACTAAAAACATCAGCGTGTTATCAACATTCTTCTAGCACTGAATCCAAAGCACAGCACTATGCTAGCTTCTGTGAAGAAAATTAACTCTATCCCAGCCGAAACCAGGACAACTTGTTTCATGTTTGCATCTTTTAGCTATACACACATGACTCCACCACACTGGATGCTTCAAAGCCTCAGCTGGACAGGGTGCTGGGCCATCTTGTCTAGGCTGGGCTCTGGCCCAGAAAAGTTGGGCCAGATGGTCCTTGAGGTCCCTTCCAACCTGGGATTCTGTGATTTGATGATTTATATACATCTGTATTTAGAGTATATATATGGTATAAATATATAAATTATCTTTATTGCACCATTAACAGGGCGCTTAAGATGTGCACAGCCTTTTTTTTTTTATGGCGCTTTGAAGTTTTTGGCTTGATAAGGGTTTTCCAGGACAAGCTCAGAATATTTTATGAGCACACACTGTGACAGCCACAGGACGTGTGTGATAACCCGTGCAGAAACCAAGAGTCCTCCAACTTCACAGCTTGGGATTACATGTTGGCACCTGGTGATTGACTGAGATGTCCTGAACCCCTGGAAAAATCAAAGCACCGGAACAGCTTGTGGGAACAAGCAGGCTTGCAGCCGGAATGAGCTGAGGTATAATAACAGCAAATTGTGCTGGAGATGAAACGCAAAACTCATACGGATAATAATATGGTCTGGGCTTTAGTTCTTGGTGGTAGTGAAAATCTAAACTGATTCTGTTGCTACAGAATTTAAATTGGAAGAAAGTTTGAAGATGGAAGAATGAGAAGATTATCCCAGAGCACACAATAAAATAGTAACAATAGCTTACATAGTCTATGGCTACTCTCTACCACGGACATTTTGAGTAATAATTTATAAATACTATGAAAAATAACTGGCTTTCATACCTGAGACATTGTATATTCTGGCTTCTGAACTGGAGCAATTTAGTTTTTATTAACTGTTTAATTTTGAGGTATCAGTGAAGCTCTTTGGAGTAAAAATACCCACCCAGAATAGTTTTCCATTTTATACACCAATCTTTAAAAGAAAAGTAACATTATGAAGTACACTAACCTTATTTGTTGATTTATTTCAGCCAAATCAAATGAAATAAAACTACTGGTCCTGATTTACAGGAAGAAAAGGCTTAGCTCAAAACGCCTGCTTTGCGAGGTTGGCTGTGACCAAAGGACAACTTGAAATACAGGGGCAAACCAGTCTGCACTGGAGAGCCAGAACTGAAGGTACGGACTCTTTTTTTTCCTGATCATGGCCACCCATTAAAGTTTTTGATTCTTGTGTTTGTTCAGGGGAAGAAAAAAAAAAAAAAGTTTTGTTTAAAACTCTAAGTTTGATAAAAACTGGATTATCTCCAAGTTGAATTTTTAAAGTGAGCAGGTAAATTTTTAAGGATGAAAGTAGGAACACGAAAATTGCCGCGGAAGAGACTCGAGGGTGGTTACATCATTCTAAAGACCAAGATTTCCTGCCTGGTTGCAAACTCGCATTATGAGTGTAATGTTCTGTAAAAAAACCCCTTATGATCTCTGGGAGGGAAGGAGCCTTAAGTAATATTCTTACCTTGGGAACAGAACATAGAAGGTTTTGACACATGGAAAGGACATTCCCTTGAATTTTGAAAGTACTTTTGCTGGTTTGTCTCAACTTTTAGTACATATACACGCATACATGCCTACACTTACCTATATGTGCCTTATATTTACACTTTACTATCTTTTGAATGGCTTTATGCTCCATAATATGATCAGAAAATAATTTCTTACCTGGGGATATTATATAGAAGAAGTCCTTAAACTCATCCATCCAGACCTCTGCCAGCCTCCTGTTGTTCTTGTTGATGACGTGCCCCGTCCCCCCGGGGAAGGTGTAAGGTGTTGCCTTCCGGAAAACGTGGCCGACGTGCGAGCAGGTGACGATCTCCAGGGAGCCACCGCACTGCCAAATCTGGAATAAAAACATGCAGAAAAGGTCGATTAAACCAAATCCAAACCGTGCCGAGTTTATAGCAGGAGGGACTCTGGCAGATGGGGAGCAGCCACCTCCTGATTTATTTCCCCAGGCCACAATTCAGCAGGGAATTTCAAGCAAAAGCTTAAGGGAAACAGCAGGGGCACAACTCTTGGTAGCAAGGACAGCGCACGGACTTGGGTGACGGGCACAGCAGGTCCTGTGTCCTTACAGCACCAACATGCACAAACCACCAGCTCAGAAAGGTGTCACCCTAGGAAGCGGGGGGCATGGATGTTATCCGTGTCTTTGAATTTTCCAGGATCACATAATATTTAAAGAAACAGAGAAGAACTTTTACTTTTTCATATATAAATATACGTGTAAATATAAATAAAAGTATGTTTTTCAAAGCAGAGTCACGTTCCCGACCATCCAAGCAAAGGCACAGCCCAGCAGGGTGAATACCACAGAAAGCAGCAAGCAGGGGTGCTGAGCGCAGCAGGACCAGAGGTGAGGCACAGATGCCAAGCGCATGCTCCCTGGCTCATATGCTGGCGAGTACCGCGACTGACTCAAAATAAAAAAAAAATTTATAGACAAAGAAGAGAATTGATGAACTTCCCCTAGATGCAGACTGTCCCTTTCCACTACTGGTGCCAAAGTCTGTAAGTTCAGTGCCTTCGCTATGACCGCACAAGCATAAGCATCCCTATCACCCCGGACTTTAGCGCCCTGTTGTCAAATGGAGATGGGTATTTTTCTGCCAGATCACGACAGTCGTGGTGTGATCTACGTCGGCTCGTGTATTAACTGCTGTCCTGCAATATTCTGTCTTTCTAGGCTCTGACAAGAACTAAAGATGAAACTAAAGGCGGCTGAGGGCCCAGGTTTGCAGGACTGGAGGCGCAACAGGCAGCGGGGTGAACAACAGGGGTGAAGGAAGATTCCCATCGGATGCTTTCGGGGTTACCAAGCTTTGCTGTTCTGTCAGACACCACCGATTCCTTGGCATTCGCTCTTCCCTACGCTTCGCTGACACTTCTGGCATCACCACAAGTCTCATCAACTGCCCAGCTCCTTGTTTAGGCTCATCCCACCCTTTGCTTTAGTCTCCTCCTAAGCAGGACTAAAATTTACAATACCAAGTTTAAGAACCACTGGGTGTTTTAACCAGGAAGGCTGGTGCAGTCTCGTAATTAGAGCTGCTCTACATAGACATAACAGTTACCATAGTAACTTAATGCAGATTTTATTTAATTAGGGCTAAATCCTTTTATATAATTTCATTAGTATGCCGAGTGCTGTACTCTGGTGGGATAAGCAACGACAACACCAAAATACTCTTGCGTTTAACGTCTTGTGTTTTACAGCTCAGCGACAGCCAGGCGCTTCAGGTGCAACCTCAAGCGGGTGGATGCCAAGGAACGCCCGGCGGCACCGAAAAGGGAGCCTGCGCTAAAACCCACGCAAACGCTACGGAAAGGTTGGCCAAGCAACCTGGGAGTAACTCCTGGGCTGGACAGGGGCGCTTTAACCCACGGTCTCTGCCCAAGGACCAGCATCCCCCGCCGGTCGCTCCTGCTCTCGCCCTCCGACTGCTCCCCCTGGCAGGAAATTCCTCCCACGCTACCATTTTTCTTTAAAATGTGTGTTCCTCTACATATTTTTTTTTTTTTAAGCACATTTTTGGCTGGCCTTGGTACAATCTGCTATCTATTACAGTTGTCATAGAAATGCGGATGAACCTGCACCCTGTTCAGAAGAAAAGGACTTTTATCTTTTCAATATTATTTAAAAAAAAAAAAACAAACCCAAGCAAACCAACCCTCCTGAATACTGCCAGGTAAAATGACTACTTCCCAAAAGTTCATATAATGGCGAAGGACTGTGGGATTCCAGAGACCCGTTGACCACGCAGACAAGATGCACTATGGCAGCGTATTTGATCACTCTTCATCGCGACCACGGGGAGCGCAGAACCGTCCCCAGTGCTTTGCTGTTGAAGAGCTTTTTGTAGCCAACACCTCAAAAAAATTCCCAGCGACAGAGTTTAACGATAGTATAGCTTGGGAACTGGGTGATTCCAGTCAACCATACGTCCCTCCAACATGCCCAGATTTTTTTTAAACATGGCCACGACGTTATGAATAATCGCTTTACTACAGTCCTTCTCGTCATCTTAGCTCTCTCTTCCCAGAAAAAGAGCAACAAACGGAGCCAGTGCCTCACCCCAGGCTGCCCCGTGGAGACCCCCTGCCCACCAAAACCCGGGCAAACCCCCACAAGCCCCGTGCTGAGCACCCCCGGCAGCCTTTGCTGCAGCCCTTAGGGGGGCAACGTTCCCATTTACTGAGCTCCCACACATCCCAAGAGGCAACAAGGGCCCTGACAGCAACAAAAAAGCACCGAGGGACTAAAGACAGCCAGGTTGTAAATATTCTGGTGCAGGATTGATGTATCTCATTTCAAAAAAAAAAAAAAAAAATTAAACTCTAATTTTCACACTGAATTATTCATAAACCAGTTAGTGTCACACCATAATTTTTAAGGTTGAAGGTGTCTGCCTTTCCTTCTCCTCTGAAGTTTAACCCTTCTCCTTCCACCTGAATGAATTCCCCCAAATCAGGCATTCTTCCAACCACGGTACTTCTCTCTGCAGCTTCCATCCCAGCACGTCCCACGAGTTTATTCCCCACCTTTTCAGAAAAGTTTTTTTTTTTTTTTTGTGAAAACAACCAACACCCAGCTGCAACTTCTCGGTAAAGAAACTCCAGCAGCGCCCGGTCCCCAGCCTGGCACCTCGTCCTTCAGCACCACCCACCACTTCCTATCAGTCCCCACCTGCTCCTGACTCGGAGATGATTCCCAGAGGGCCCCTCACTGATCCGTTTTGGTGGAGAACAGATCCAGAGCTGCCACGTTTCCTTGGTCTGGGAAATAAGCTGTCAAACCCAGCATGTTGTAATTTAGCTCCTAATAAAGCCACGCCAGACTAACCCAGCTTCCATTTATCTTTTTGCTTACAAATATTTATGCCTTCGAGGTTTGGGGTAAAACGTCACACGCCACGGAATTATAGAATCATAGAATCACTTTGGTTGGAAAAGCCCTTTAAGATCATCGAGTCCAACCTTTAACCCAACCCTGCCATCCCACCACTAAACCCTGTCCCTCAGCACCTCATCTCTCCTTCTTTTAAATACCTCCAGGGATGGGGACTCCACCACCTCCCTGGGCAGCCCATTCCAGAGCCTGACAGCCCTTTCGGTGAAGAATTTTTTCCTAATGTCCAGCCTAAACCTGCCCTGGCGCAGCTTCAAACCATTCCCCCTCGTCCTATCATCAAAACTAACCTTTGTATTTGCCCACGTAATTTATCCCTTTGTCTATACAGGCATTAATTATTTAGAACTACCTTTGATTTCACAGACGTTTTAAAACCATTCCTATTCTTGCATAAAATGATTGCATTAAACTCCACCTGATCTCTCCGCAGCCCGCTGTCAGGATTTTTTCCTCTTCCATAATTTTTGAACACTGAGTCACCGTCAGATCCCGCAAATCTCAGCACAAGCCAAGCAGAAATATTTAAAGCTAATAACAATTTGTCGTCAAATAAAACAACTTGGAGGCTTTACTCCTCATCTTAGAACAAGTAGAAAAAAGCAGCTCCCCTAGCTCTGCCGATGGCTGTTTATTCTTGGGTGGCTAAAGCTGGTGTTCCCTACCCCAACCTAAAAGCCAGACCTCCCAGCCACCACCTCGCCCTGTACCGTTGAACCTCCTCAGGGAACTTAAAGCAAACCCATCCCTTGCTCCCCGGTTTCTCGGCGCTGTCCGTTCCCCGTACGAGGCTGCGGCCATGGGGACGGGCATGGGGTGCGGGTCCGGGGGAGCTGGGCAACGGGGGGCTGGCAGCCCGGCACCCAGAGGTTGGCACAGCTGCTTCTGCAAGTGACTCTACAAACCACGCCGCCGCCTTGCTGGTTATCGGCTCATTCTCAGGGGTAAAATTTCCTCGCCAATTCTTCGTATGACAAAATACGTAACACTAAATACATAATACGTAAAACTCCAAATGAGAGATCACACTCTTTAAAGTTTAGAGAAAAAGAAAACTAAAATCTCAGGTTACAGAGATATTAAATTGGAGAGCTATGGATTTGATGGGTGGACTGTTCGGTGGATAAGCAACTGGCTGGATGGTCGCATCCAGAGGGTAGTGGTCAATGGCTCGATGTCCAGATGGAGACCGGTGACGAGTGGTGTCCCTCAGGGGTCCGTACTGGGACCAGTGCTGTTTAACGTTTTCATCAATGACTTAGACAGCGAGATCGAGTGCACCCTCAGCAAGTTTGCGGATGACACCAAACTGAGTGGTGCGGTTGACACACCAGAAGGATGGGATGGCATCCAGAGAGACCTGGACAGGCTGGAGAGGTGGGCCTGTGGGAACCTCATGAGGTTCGACAAGGCCAAGTGCAAGGTCCTGCACCTGGGTCGGGGCAACCCCCAGTATCAGTACAGGCTGGGGGAAGAAAGGATGGAGAGCAGCCCTGCCGAGAGGGACTTGGGGGTGCTGGGGGATGAAAAGCTGGACATGAGCCGGCAATGTGCGATGGCAGCCCAGAAGGCCAACCCTACCCTGGGCTGCAACAGGAGAAGCGTGGCCAGCGTCGAGGGAGGTGATTCTGCCCCTCTACTCTGCTCTGGTGAGACCTCCCCTGGAGTACTGCCTCCAGCTCGGGAGCCCTCAGCACAAGAAGGACATGGAACTGTTGGAGCGGGTCCAGAGGAGGGCTACAAAAATGCTCCGAGGGCTGGAGCCCCTCTGCTCTGAGGCCAGGCTGGGAGAGTTGGGGGTGTTCAGCCTGGAGAAGAGAAGGCTGCGGGGAGACCTGATTACGGCCTTTCAGTACCTAAAGGGGGCCTATAGGAAAGATGGGGATAATCTTTTTAGTAGGGCCAGCTGTGACAGGACAAGGGGTAATGGTTTTAAACTAAAACAGGGTAGGTTTAGACTGGATATAAGGAGGAAATTCTTTACAACGAGGGTGGTGAAACACTGGAACGGGTTGCCCAGAGAGGTGGTGGAGGCCCCATCCCTGGAAACATTCAAGGCCAGGTTGGATGGGGCTCTGAGCAACCTGATCTGGTTAGTGGTGTCCCTGCTCCCTGCAGGGGGGTTGGACTAGATGATCTCTAGGGGTCCCTTCCAACCCAAAACATTCTATGATTCTATGATTCTAAACACCGAAAGCAAATGCTTTAGATGTTAATAATTCTATTTACTTCATTTTAGAAAATATTTCTTCACCTAAAGGGGTTCTTTTGGTACCCAAGTGCATTTAGTGATGATGGTGTTGGATTAAACATCTCGCACCCATACGCACAGATCAAGCTATGGGAGAAATCCCCAAAGGGGATTGCAGGGGGGAAGACCATTAATGCATGAGCACGGTTATGTTAAATGAGTTAAACTGGCTGGCTGCTATGCACTGGTGCGTAAAGAATAATTAGGAGGAAAAAAAACCCCAACACTGAAAACTAATACCAAAGAGCTCTATAATGAAATCAACTCCATCGGTGGATCTTGAATATTTTTCCTATAAAAACCTAAGGATCCTACCCCACAGAAAAATGAATGCAGTCTAAAGAATGGGGAAAATGTTGTGTGCTTTAAATGCAAGTGTACAAACGTCTTTGGAATACAATGAGTGAACAAGCTGCGCTCCTAAAATTACTTAATATAGCCAAAGAGCTACGGAATATTGAAAAGCAGAGAGAGATTTTCAATCCGTTTGCGAGGAGATTAGGGATTTATATAAAAAAATATGAAAAATTCCTTCCCCCAAGGGCTGTCAGGCACTGGAAGGGGCTGCCCAGGGAAGGGGTCGAGTCCCCAGCCCTGGGGGGATTTAACAGCCGGGCAGAGGCGGTGCTGAGGGCCAGGGTTTGGGGGTGGGATGGCAGGGGTAGGGGGGCAGTTGGGCTGGGGGAGCTTCAAGGCCTTTGCCAACCCAAATGATTCTGTGAATCTGTGATTCTATACCCCAATTCCACTCACTAACACACAAAATGAAGCCCAACGCCACAGCGTGCTTCTGCGAATCATCTCTTGCGCATGCGACCTCTCCAGCCTCACCAGGGGTTACACCCGGGGAGTGGGCAGCCCCGGGCTTCCAGTCAACCCAGTCAACGACCCCGCTAAAACCGTTTACCTAAAACGGGATTCAATGCTCGCTGACACCTATAATTTTGCAGCTGAAAGTTGAGACCTCACATGCAGTCAGGCTGAAAAATTGCCATGAGCAACCCTTGGGCGTATCTGGAAAAGCTGCATGGACAGCTCCTGGCCCCATGGGAGCTGGACCCGGCAGGACATCCCAGAGGTCGCTACCTCGCGCTGGGACGGTCCCTTGGGCTGCCGATGGGGAGGCCGCACAACGTGGCGCCGGCTACGCAAGCTAGAAGGTTGAGTATTTCTACAGATCGGGTACTACACCAAGTTGCAAGTGAATGAAACATCCTTGCTCCTTATTCATTTACTGTCAGACGTCCTACATCGCTAAACCCAGAAACTTCAGAGACCGAGCGCGACGTGTTAATATATCGCACTGCCTCGGAAATACGCCTGGAAATGTTTGCTGCCCTCATCTGCCCTTCCAGCAGCTGCCAGAAAACCAAGAGCAAGCAGCACCTTATTCCCGATAGAACACGCATGCGCCTTCTCCAGCCTTGCTCTGGCCTATTTGGATTATTCTACTGAATAATCTCTTGGTTTTTTTCCTGACGGACAGATTATTTTTAATACCCTTTCCAAAGCTGTATGAGCTCCTTCCCAGCTATCAAGTTTTCAGGGCATTCTCTGATTGGGAAAAAAAACACTGACAGAATTTAACCTAAAATGAAAAACGTTTAAGGAATTCTAATAATAAAAATATGGTAAATTCGTAAAAATAAATGAGGTTTTCATTTCCTAAAGTAGACTCTCACAGCTGTAAGAGATTCCTGCCAGGATCATTCTTTTTCTTTCCCCATTGCCATGATTAAGAGGCAGCCTCCAGAAGGCATCGTTGAAGACCGTTCAGCAACGTGCAGCAGCACAGCTCGAAGACCAAATATCGATTTACCCAGAAAGAAGGGAATTGCGCACAGCCGCACGCGTGTGGAACCGAGCGGCCGCCCCGACGGGACAGACGGACGCTGACCGTCAGTCCATGCTGTGTGACTCAGCCTCAGGTCCGGCCGGCCAGGCGGCGGGGAGAGGCGGGGACCCCCCCACGCTGGGGCTGGGGACCCCCCCCCGGCGGATGCTGCTCCTGAGCCTGCGCCGAGGCTCCGCGTCCAGCCAGGAAATGTGCTTCCCTGCGGCCAAAAATACTGCGAATCCTTCAAATCCTGGCACCGGGGATGACGGCGCTGCCACTGCTGGCTGCAGGCGAGGCCAGGGAAGGCAAAGGCACTCGGTAACATTTTTTTGAAGATGCAGGGATTGTCAAGACGGGGATTTGGGGGTTTGTTTTCTGAAGAGCGGACTGACACCAAAACTAACGCCCTCCCATTTGGTGATAAAAACATCCAGCGTAATAAGAGCTCTCAAACCATCCTGAGGGCTGGCTCCGATTACAGTAATTTTCCAAAGCGAGATTTAGTCTCAAGTGTTCTCCCGACTGCAATGAGATCTTCCAGAAACCTGCTGGATAATTGCAGGTTTGCAGCACGGCTGCTGGAGGAACCTCCCCAGCCCCTTGGCACTCCTTGCTACCAATTTTCTGCAGATGTTTTACATCGGATGGGGTTTTAAACGCAGAGGCCTTGGTATTTTATTGATCCAGTCGTACTTGATGTCCTTGCCTACTTGGTTGCGTTTCTTTACAGGCAAAGGCTCTGAACACCCAGGAGCGGCGTCGCGGAAGCTGCCTGGCATTTCCATGGGAAGCTCCCGGCGCTGGAAGCTCATCATTTTAGTTCTGTTCTTGACACCACTGCCCTCTAATTAGGCTGATGCACGCGTTCTAGGCTGGTAATGTTTCTTGAAGCTTAAGTAGGAAAATCCTCTGAAGACATAAAATAATGTTCTCTAACATGATGCCCAAAGAGTTCTTCAGAAAAATCATGTGCGTCCTCTCCCGGCTCTGCTGACCACAGTCTTAAAAGAATAAAATACGAGTAATGGCAGAGCCGCTTCCCTGCTTCCATCCCTAGGGCTCTGTGCGGAGAGCACGGCTGTTGTTGGCCTTTGGCCTTCCACGTATTTATAGAATCATGGAATGTTTTGGGTGGGAAGGGACCCCCAGAGGTCACCCAGCCCAACCCCCCTGCAGGAGCAGGGACACCTTGAACCACATCAGGTTGCTCACAGCCCCGGCCAACCTGGCCTGGAATGGTCCCAGGGATGGGGCCTCCACCCCCTCTCGGGGCAACCCCTGCCAGGGTTTCACCACCCTCACTGGAAAGAATTTCTGCCTTAGATCCAGTCTAAACCTCCCCTGCTTCAGTTTAAAGCCACCCCCCCTTGTCCTGTCCCAGCTGGCCCTACTAAAAAGCTTGTCCCCCCCTTTCCTCTGGGCCCCCTTGAAGCCCTGAGCCACCCCCCGGGGCTAGCCCCCCCCTCCGCTCTGAACACCCCCAACTCTCCCAGCCTGGCCTCAGAGCAGAGGGGCTCCAGCCCTCGGAGCATTTTAGTAGCCCTCCCCTGGCCCCGCTCCAACAGCTCCATGTCCTCCTGGTGCTGAGGGCTCCCGATGGCTTTCCCACGCAGCTGCCAAGAGCCCGAGCAGAACAGCACGAGATGAAGAGAGGCGGCCACCATTAAACTGCTGAACTTCTCCGGAAAGTTTTTCAAAATACATTAGCATTACTCGAGCAGGAGCAGGCGTGAAGAACATCCTCACTGGGACACTTCCCTAGCACAGGCTGGAAGCTCTCAGGCTGCAAATGCTTTCTACCAAAACCAATCTCTAACGCCAGGGAGCAGGAAAAGGCCGTGGAATTGTAAATTATTTTATTCGGTTGCGCTTACAAGGCTTGACAGAAAAATGATCAATATTTGCATCCTTGTTAACAAAAACCAGCCGCTGCCAAAAGGAGCCCACGGCGAATCGACGCCCGTACGTTCTCCAGTACGGACTCTGAACAAAAACGGCCTTGTTTGTCCTTTGGGATCAGAGTCGGTTTTGCAGGGATTATCGTGTTTATGATGAAAACCCCGTGCTCTTCCAAAAGGAGAGTTAATTATTCTAGACACTTCACTAATGCGAATGGGGCCTCTCCGCAGTCGTGACCCCAAATTGATGCTGCAGGTGGTTTTCTGTAAGCCATAACCAACGCCAGCAGTAACCAACAGCTCCGAGGTTCCCGCTGTCAGGGTTTAATGTGCATCCGCAATTTGGATCTCAAGGTGTCAATGGACTAGGTGAGCTTCACTTTCCAAAAATCCCAGAATCCCAGCCTGGCCGGGGCTGGCAGGGCCCTCGGGAGCTCCCCCAGTGCCACCCCCCTGCCCAAGCAGGCTCACCCAGAGCAGGGGGCACAGGACAGCGGCCAGGCGGGGGTTGAAGATCTCCAGAGAAGGAGACTCCACAGCCCCCCTGGGCAGCCTGGGCCAGGGCTCGGGCACCCTCACAGTCAGGAAGTTCTTCCTCCCGTTCAACTGGAACCTCTTCTGCTTCAGGTTGTGCCCATGGCCCCTTGTCCTGGGCTGGGCACCACTGGGAAGAGTCTGGCTCCGTCCTCGTGACCCCCACCCTTGAGATATTTGTAGGTGCTGATGAGGTCCCCTCTCAGCCTTCTCTTCTCCAGGCTGAACAAGCCCAGCTCCCCCGGCCTTTCCTCTTAGGGGAGATGCTCCAGTCCCCCCATCATCTTTGTTGCCCTCCTCTGGACTCTCTCCAGGAGTTCCTCATCCTTCTTGAACCGAGGAGCCCAGAACTGGACACAGTGCTCCGCACGCTGACACTCAGTGAAGAACGAACAGATCCAGATGTAGCCTACGAGAGGCTCATAGTTAACGCTTTAATGTGGTGCCAATAACTCCGTGCTCCATGGATCCCTTCTCAAGACGTGACAAACAAGCCCGCTAGCAGGCTCAAGTTAAAAATAAGCTCCTACACAGGGGCCTACAGGCATCTGAGGAACGTTCTTAGGGGTCTATCCACCAAAGAAAGTGTTGAGAACCATTGATTTAAAGCATTAAGGCTCAGAAGAAGTAACTCTACCCTTCCATTTTACTGGAATGACGATAGTTTATAGAAAATGGCCCCAGAAAGCTTTCAAATTCTTGGTTCATCTACTCTAGAAATACCTGCTTCCCAGACATCTTCAGGGTAGTCTCTGTCAACAGAAAGCCGCCTACCAGCCCTGGCTGAAGACAAAGACATAAAACAAAAGGAAAGGAGGGTATCCCCGGGATGTGCCCTTTATTTTGCATACTTACTTAAAATGCATCAATCGTGAGACATCAGAGACGTCCAAAGCCATTTGCAGCGTCCTTTCTAACAACTCCTTATCAAAGCCTCAATTTTCCAGTTGTCCTTTGTGCCTAAAGGACAATTACTAAACGCATTTCACTCTCAGGGCTTTTTTCCTTCCCACAGGCCACATCCCTATCCCCGCCAGAAACGCAGCCGCTTTTCTGCGGGACTTGAGGTTTCTCTGCAAGCTCCGTTCTCGCACAGAATAAAAATCCAGGACTTGCAAACTCAGGACGACACACTTTTTCAACAACTTCTGTTAAAACATATCGTTGAATTTTTTTTTTTTTTTTTTTTTTTTTTTTTTTACACCACACAGCTTTATATCTTGTTGACGCCAGTTAGCGTTTGCAGTAGCCCACAGGAAGCCTCGTTTCTTTATACAATAAAGGTATTACTCAAGTATGTATTATTTTGTCAATGTAAAAATTTCCAAACAGTAATAAAATGTTTCATGCAGTAAACAGGACCAAAACACTATAACGAGGCATTCCCAAATACCTTGAGAATTTAAATTAACCCATGTCTTGCACGGCAGCTAAAGCAGAAGTGCCCTGTCGGCAGCGTGGGAACCGTCACAGCACAACTGTGTTTGTTGACAGAAAATGAAGGAAAACGGCAATTACCCTAAAAGACATTTCAAGATTCTCGCCACCCCAGATATCCATTCCTGCATCGTAAGTTCCTATCTCTTCAAAGTAGTTTCTGTCAATAGAAAATAGGCCACCAGCCATAGTAGGGGTCCTAGTTGAAAACAAACAGAAAACAAAACAAAACAAAACAAAAAGAGGAAAAAGAAAGAAAAGAAAAAATACCTTTTGAAAGACACTGTGGAATTTATTAAGTGACACTACAGCACATTTCACTACCTCAGACATTTTGACTATAAATATATTCTATGAACAGCAACTTAAATACAAACTACCACCACCACGGTCTGGGCTGCGGGCCCCGTGCGCTTGCCTTTCGGGCAGCGCTCCCCCCGGCGCCGACGAGAGCGCTGCCCGAGTGGGAACCACGGGATCGCTGCCTACCCGCGGAATCACATTTCCAGAGACGATTTCAGGAGCACTGTAATGGTAAAGTGGATGGAATTTTGGCCTTCTGCATCCAGAACAGCAGTTCGAATCCAATCTGAAATGCTTGGTGAAGAGAGTTTAATGCCTGCGGCTTTGCCTTAGAGGGAGACTAAATGGGCATAAAATTACCAGGCATAATCTCTCTTAACAGGATTAGAAATCTTTACAACAGGCAAATCCAGTCAGAGTGCAACTTCCCTTTGCGTGGAGATGTCCTGCTTCCCCGTAAATATCTGCTCAACGTCTTTTTCAGCATTTGGAGTCTACGTGAAATGCCAAACGCCCACCCCGGTTAGCGGGATGAGGGCTCTGAGCTGCTGCACCAGCCTGTGCCCACCGAGCCACGGCCCCCCCGCACGGTGTGCGCTGCCCAGGGGGCCTCAGCCCAAACCAGTCCCTGCAGACGGGGCGGGCTTTGGTGGAAGGAGTCTGCGGAGGTCTCGGCATCCCTACGCCTACCGGCGTGGCCGGTGGGGACCTCCGGGCACCTTAACGTGGCTGCGGATCGAGCCCTGTGTCGGTCACGATCCCGTCCTCAGCTGCAAGAACAACTGCAGAGCGGGCAGGACGGGGTTAACCCAACTCCAGCTCAACGCACGCGAGCACGACCGCACGCAATCCCACCAGTAACGCTGGATCTAAAGGATTCGGTCACGGAAATGAGCTCTTCTTTACTAAACTGCTTGTGAAGGCTGCCAGGAGAGCCCGATACGCAGCGGCCAGGTTAGGCACCCGCACCTACCCACGCGCGACGCGGCCAGCGTCCGCACTTCTGCCCCTCTGAAGCTCAGCTTCCACACAAGGGCGCCTGTGTTTGCAGCCAGCCTTGTGCAAACACCCACAGGAACCGAGCTGCCACCCTTTTTCTGAAAAGCCACTCAACAGCAGCAAAACGGTTCACGTGCCGCGGGGGGCGGGGGGGAAAAGCTGGGAGAGGGGCTCCACGGGTGCTCCCACCCGCCGCAGAACCTGCGGCGCTGCTTGGGCACTTCTCAGCTCTTCCTTGAGAAGCTTTTGCAAGTGCTACATGCTTAGGGACAGGGTTTAGTGGTGGGATGGCAGGGCTAGGTTGAAGGTTGGACTCGATGATCTTAAAGGGCTTTTCCAACCCAAGTGATTCTATGATTCTAACAGCAATTCGCTGGCGCACAGCCCTGTTTGCACGCACGCCCGCCCCGTTACGCTACAGGCGAGCACGGGTGTCACACCCAGGGGCGATGCTCAGGCCACGGGGACGGTGCTGTACCGCACCGGGCTCCTCCCGCGGTGGCACTGGACCCAGCCCTGGCAGCACGGAGCCCTCGCTTCCTCTCAATCCTAAGGAATCCGGGTAATTTGCCTGCTGCGCCGTTATCTCCTCCTCTTGCCAGAGCTGAGCATCATTACCCCCAGAAAAAAAGCACAGTTTAGCAACGAAATAGCACCGGACCCTGAGTTTACCAACGCTTCATTCCTGGTTGTCTCCCCGGGCACTGAAAGCTCGGTTAATTAACTGCCCGTTATTCGGACAGGGCTAAACCCCCCCGGGTTTCAGAGGTGCTTTACGGCCCTCAGCCTCGCTGGGTTTTGGCCACAAACAGGAGCTGCCGGCGAGGGGGGCAGATGTGACCCTCCACCAGACGCTGAACCTCAACACCACCGATGGCGGGGAGCACAAGATAAAGCCACCTCCGCCACCTTGCTCAACCAAGCTGATGATTACCAATGCAAACTTATTATATTTAAAAGACATTTTCGTTATTATCTGGAAACCCTACAGTGTCCCCATCCCTGGAGGTATTTAAAAGAAGGGCAGATGAGGTGCTTAGGGACAGGGTTTGGGGGTGGGATGGCAGGGTTAGGTTAACAGTTGGACTCGATGATCTTAAAGGGCTTTTCCAACCAAAGCGATTCTATGATTCTATGCAGAACTCCTCACCCCGGTACCAAAAGCCGTGCCAGTGCTTGGCTAACTTGCCCCCCGGCTGCTGGCCGAGTCCCCCCAGGACTCGTGGCGATTCACAAACCTTTTGAGCAGCCCGTGCCCAGCTCCCAGCTGCACCAACCCCCCCCTCCTCACTGACCTGGCTGGCGTGAGGAGTGCTGCCCGCTTCAGACGACCAAAATCACCCCCGCGCCTCCGCCTGCAACAGAAACCCTCACCCGCTGCCCCCTCTCCTTCCTCCTCCTCCTCCTCCTGTCATTTCCATCCCCGGAGGCAGACCGCCTTTGCGTGAATGGTACAAAATTTCCCATTTTTGCAAAGATTCGGTCTTCAGCCACTTGTGAAGGCTGCAGCTGGATCGCGCACGCAGCTCTGAAGCCTCATCCGCAAATGCTGGTGAAAAGCGGCGCTTCCCTAAGGACTCGCTAACGAGGTCGGAAGCGCCGAGTTTCACGCTGTAAGATGCAAGTAACTACGGACCCACACACGCCACGGATTCTCCAACAACTGAAAGGCAGCGGGCAGGACTATTCTCCGCTAGGTAAATGTAGTGTTGTACAAACAGATCTGCAGAGCTCCCCCTGCCAAACCAGCTGAAATGGTAATATTAGAAAGAGTGAGGGTTCATCCCGGGTTTTTTCCCAGCTTTGCGCCTATTAGCTGTGTTTTGCCCACTTGGAGTCATGCTAACAACCGCAGTAACGCGTTATGATTAGCTCTAATCACCATTCAAACCCACTTCTGATTTCGTTTTGGCGGTACCGTCTGCTCCTCATGTCTGCGGCGATTCGGAGCAAGCAGGATTCCCATCCCTGCAGATCTGCACTTTCAGCTTCCCGCAGGAGGAGCTGCACAGCGTAAGGGTGTCTCAGCACCCCCGGGCTGGCTGCGTCCCTCCCACCCTCGATCCCAGTCCAGCCCGCCATGCTGGGGAGGGAAAGCCAAGGGGGCCGGCGCGGAGCCGCTCCCGAGGGGACTCCAGCCCCTGCCATGGCCCCGGGGTGCTCAGGCGGGGACCCCCAGGCTGGGAGCTCCCCGAAGCCACATAACGTCACCCCAACCTCCGCACCCGCCCGAAGGGGTCCGACAGGCGCAGCACCACTAACCAACGAGCCCCTCATTTATATAGCTTGGAGTAAGGTTTTTACACCAAACACGGCGGTCCGTCACCTAGGCAGGATCAACAGCAGTCAGCTTGTCCTGGTTTCGGCTGGGATAGAGTTAATTTTCTTCACAGAAGCTAGCATAGTGCTGTGCTTTGGATTCAGTGCTAGAAGAATGTTGATAACACGCTGATGTTTTTAGTTGTTGCCAAGCAGTGCTCAGACTGCTCAAGGACTTTTTGAGCTTCTCCTGCTCGGCCAGGGGCATAACAAGCTGGGAGTACAGCACAGCCAGGACCCAAACTGTCCAAAGAGCTATTCCATGCCATATAATATCATGCTCGGGGGGGTTGGGGGGTCGGTCGGTCGCGGGGGGAGTGATCGCTGCTCGGGTACTGATCGCTGCTCGGGACGGGCTGGGCATCGGTCGGCGGGTGGTGAGCAATTGCATTGTGCATCATTCGTTTTGTATATTCTGTATATTTTGTTATCATTCTCATTATTACTATTATTATTATTTTCTCTTATTAAACTGTCTTTATCTCAGCCCTCGGCTCTAACCTTTTTCCCCTTCCCGATTCTCTCCCCCATCCCACTGAGGGGGGGGGGGGGAGTGAGCGAGCGGCTGCGTGGTGCTGAGTTGCCAGCCGGGTTAAACCACGACACAGCTCTAAGTTTACCCAGCCAGAAGCTGTTAAACACAATACGCTCCTAATACTGGATCTTGGATTTTTCCTCTCCGTAACTAATTTATACTCGAGAAAAGATTTTTTGGAGTAAAATGTATTTTTCTAGTATTTATAATACTAGCCTGGAGTGGTTTCAGCTTGAAAAAAAAAAAAATCAAGGGCAAGTATGGAAATACCCACAGAAATGTGCTGTGCAGAGAGCGTAAATGCCCCGCACAGAAACGCCTTACGTTTTTGATGCTGCAGATGTAAGAAGACAAGATGTTTGTAAACCGATCTTAGGGCTGACAAGTTTTCTACTGCCGCCGGCAAAATCGCGGAAGGAGAAATGAGTTCACCTGAAGACAAAGGTTGTTCTGCAAAGTACCGACGGCGTGCAAGGATTTTTCAGTGGCAAAAGAAGAACGAAAGGTCTCGCCAGACCCATGGACAGGTACCGCTGAACCAGGCTGCACCCTGGAAGGAACCGCGCTGCCCGGAGCTCTCTGCCTTCCTAATTCCCAGACCCCCCCCAGGCCCACCGGATCGAAGCTTTAGCTTTAAGCTCCACCTTTGCTGCACAGCGCAACCACCCCCGGTTTAGCCCCCAGAGAGCCCCCTGGGAACAGAAAGGGGCTTTGCACTCAAACCAGCGCGTTTTGGCGAGGTCCGATCATTTACGGAGTCGACAAAGCCGGAGGTTGCTCCCGGACCATCGGTGGGAGCCACAGCTTTCACTCCATACGGGAAGGAGGTGAAGGCCCGAGGTGCATCAGGACAGCAATGAGCAGCCTTCGCTGTTCAAAAGAAAATCCACATTTACCCACTGACGTGAGGGCTTGGGGGCTGCTGCACCTTCAGAGGATGGATTGCGCCCCGAAGCGACACCCGCAGGCAGGTCCCTGCAAGCCCCGTGGCTCAGGGACCCTCTGTTCACATTTGATTTCTGCAAATACAACTGGAAAAAAATGTGTTTTGGCTGAACCTAGCGAACCTCACCGAATTGAGCTGTTTGACTCAACCAGCTCCATCCCTGAACATGAGGAAGAACTTCTTGACTGTGAGGGTGCCCGAGCCCTGGCCCAGGCTGCCCAGGGGGGCTGTGGAGTCTCCTTCTCTGGAGATCTTCAACCCCCACCTGGCCGCTGTCCTGTGCCCCCTGCTCTGGGTGAGCCTGCTTGGGCAGGGGGGTGGCACTGGGGGAGCTCCCAAGGGCCCTGCCAGCCCCAGCCGTGCTGGGATTCTGGGATTCTGTGATCCCCGGGAACAATCTTTTCCTCGGGGATTTCTTCTCAATGTCCCCTTCCTATTCTCACACTTTACAGCTGCAGCCCTAGCACAGACACCTTGGGAACTGAAACCTCCCTGGCGTGACTTTGGCTTCTTCTGATTGTTGTATGTGTAAAAAAATTGTAAGCAAGTTTAAAAAAAAACCCAACCAAACGCCCCAAGACCTCCCCGTACCTGACAGCTTGGACTCTCACCCTCTCTCCGCCCAAGACGGGGAGCGCTGAGCTGGGGGGGCGCAGGCGGCAGGACCGGGACGACCCCCCCGTCGCTGCCCACCTTCACCCGCCGGCTGCCGAGGGGGCCCGCGTGCTTCTGCTGCCTCTGCAAACCCTGCGATTCTCTGGGGAAGAGTTACCCTTTCAGACGGCTCTGGGAAAGGTTAGGCTCGCCTGGGGTTAGCTGACCTGGGGGAAAACTGGGAAAGGGAAGGAGAAAGCGGGAACAAGAGAAGGGACGTCAGGCTGGGGCTTGAGAACCAGAAGAAGAAAGGGGCCAAAGTGGCCGGGAGCAGTGTGCGAGGAGCAGGAGTAGGATCCAGGTACGGCTCTCGGATCAGAACCCGATCTGCCCAAGGCGTCACTAATTAGTATAGGACATCGCTAATTAGTATGGGAGGCACCTACGAATCCCCGCTGCCCCGTTTGCTAAAACCAGGACAAACAATCCAAGTTCCCTAACGGGCGTCAGTGAGAAAGCGCTTCCACAGCTGCACTGCCTGACAATTAGCTGGGGGGTTTAATACCCGAGTCGCTGAACTCATTAACCTTTTCCCACTAAATTGAGAGATTCCAGCAAAGGCGGGTGTTGGACACCTAGCAAGAACCTTAACAGTTCCTTTGGCTCCTGAGGCAAACAAGCAAGCAGCAGTTCCCACCTATGGAGCGGGGAGGATCAGGCTCCCCCGTTGGAGGGTACGGCACCTTCCACCTTTAACTGGGGTCGATGGTCAGCGCGTACGTGAGGGCTGAACTCTGCCCACGCCGACTGGTGAGCTCCTAGCGCTACCCTATCCCGATCCGCTCCATAAAAATATTCCTACAATAATACAAATTATGCATGAGTAATAAATGGTGTATAAAATAAGTCACGGTTCGAAAACGTACGCGCTGTGATTTTAAATCTAAAAAGCCAAGGTAGGAATTTATCAGGGTTATTACGGAAGATAAATATTTTGAGGAAAACTTTTGTCAGCCACATGGATCATTAATGGGACAAAAGGCAGAATTTGGGTGCAGCGTTACATCGCTGAGACATGCACACAAACAGGGTATCCAATGATGTTTGTGTTCTATACCTACTCCATCGATTACAAAGAAAAAATGTGAATATTCAATCTACATGGGACTGAAATAACGTTACAGAATGGGGAAAGCAACATGGAATAAAAAAAAAAAAATTAACTTGCCAATTTGTTCCTAGATTTTTGGTGCGGGTTAGGCTTTTGTTTATTTTTATCCCCCCTTTTTTTGAATATTCAGGTGGCAGCAGCTGCCAAAACCATTCTTAGCTGAGAAAGACCTCATTTTCTCTACATCTACGTGGAAGGCGGGGGGAGCTGGGGGGGGGGGGGGGGGGGGGGGACCGGACCGGGCTCTGCTCCCAGGGAAGGGGCGATGGGATGAGGGGAAACAGCCTAAAGTTGTGCCAGGGCAGGGTGAGGTTGGCCTGGGGAACAATTCCTTCCCCAAGGGCTGTCAGGCACTGGAAGGGGCTGCCCAGGGAAGGGGTCGAGTCCCCAGCCCTGGGGGGATTTAACAGCCAGGCAGAGGCGGTGCTGAGGGCCAGGGTTTGGGGGTGGGATGGCAGGGGTAGGGGAACGGTTGGGCTGGGGGAGCTTCAAGGGCTTTGCCAACCTCAACGATTCCATTATTCCATGATTCTATGCAATATTCTACTCTTTCTCCTTGGATGCAGAATTTGCGATTGCCTTTCCGACACCTCAGGACTGACTGCTGCGGTCTCTTGGGCGGCGCTTGATAAGCGTTGGGAAACGCCAGCCGGCCATGAAAGCAGCTGGTGACCTCCAGCCTTCCGACAGGGAAGGACAGTTCGCTACACCCAGGCAGCTCCACGGCTCTCTTGCTTTGCAGGGAAAATGAAACAGGGAGCACCTTCTTCTGACACCGAGGGGATGGAAATGCCCCCACGACGCGGTCAAAAAGGGCATCGGTAGGTCTAAAAGCTGACGGTTTGGTCTCAAGCCAGCACAATAGATGACCTCCAGGGGTCCCTTCCAACCCAAAACATTCTATCATTCTATGAATTACACGCCCTTGGGGCCAGCCCTGCCCTCTGAAGTACTGGTGTCACTGGTAAACACGGGACACGTGGCACTTGGCATTAACCTCCAGCTCCTTCACCCACACTCCGCTCACCACCACCCACCGTACCAGGAGAATCCCCAAAAGCCCAGGCGATCACCAGCTAAAAGCTGGTGGGGGGGGAAAAAAAAAGGAAAAAAATACAGCTATTTTTTTTGTTTTCAGCATTTTAAGAGTCAATTACATGCCTGCTTCTGGATTAATATGAAGTACCACCCCGTTCCAAGATAAGGAAATAAGAACTGGGATTTGCATTTCTTTGAAAGCTCCCCGCGCCTGTGAATCGATTCGGCACAGGAGAGATGGGATAAACGCAGCGCAGCGAGCTGTGGCACGGCGTGAGGCTCTGCAGCTCGTTAGGATCATTAACCCTACCCACTGTAATGCACACCTCAGCGTTAATGACGAAGCTGCTGGCAGACTTCACAGCTGAGCAATAAGGTTTTTGATCACGAGAAGAACAGTTCTCGTGACCCAAGAATAGCGTCGTCCCCCTGGGCGAAGGACAGGGTCCGCTCCCCGCTCCCTGCTGGCCCTTCCTGAGGTCGTTTCCCGCAAACAAAATCAAAAAAAAAAAATCCAGCCCTTCCCTGACTCTGGGCTTGCAAGGACATAAAGCGATGGATTTTGGCCGCTTGGTGATTTTGAAAGGCTTCTCTCGGCCCACCCATGGCCTTACCTGGAAGGGTCTCGGCAGGCTGTGCTGTGGCTGCTGGCCCTGAGTTGGCTCTCCCTTTATCTGCCTGTTGCGCACAATCGGGGGTATGCAGGACTGCAATTCTGTCCACTTCATCATGGCTCTCAGGCACGTTTGGAACCATTACATCCACTTCTCAAAGCTTTTTTTTTTTTTTTTTTTTCCCTCCTTTGACGACCACAGAAGCTATTAGAGCTGAGCAAATAACCCATTGCAAGCCATTGATTCAATTTGTTCGGTTTCAGCCTCATTTACGTTTTTTTCCTAGAAGTTTCGCCACAGTCTGTGGTTTGAGCAATTAAATGAAAGAGGTCAAGACCGATGACGGGGATTCTGAACACGCTTGTGGATCGTTTTGGACTCTGTGCGCACGGTCACCAATTTTATTTTCTAGGCTCGCATTTTAAGCGCAAATCATCATAACTGAATACGTGGGTTCAATGTTCGAAAATGCGTAGTTCAGAAATATGTTCTCATATTTGCCTTAAATTAGGGAAAAAGCAGTCACATCTGTAAAGACAAGGCCAACAGGCCATTTGCAGAAGACAAACCCAGAGGGAACTCAAGCAGCAGGTAACATTCTGAATTATTGACCGTTGGAAAGAAGATAGAAATGAGTTTTCTCAGCTCTGATAACTGCTCGCAGCATTAAGGACAGGTCAGATTTTGGTCCCCTCTACCCTGAACAGCGTGCCGCAGCTATCCGACACGCGTTCTCTGACTCTGCAGCAAAATCCTAGGTGTTAAGCGTTATTATCTACCTAAACAAGCACACAGGAGAGCCGAGCCTGCGGGGTGCTCTTGGTTCTCGCTCCTTACCTGACAGGCAAGGTCCTGTCTCCTTTCCTCCTGTCCATCTCTCGCTGGGGGACGGGATACCAGCGGAAGTTCAGCTTCCAGTTAAAGCCCCCGTAAGTCATGTCTGAGCCAGCCATGTATTCAAACGTGTCGTCGCTGATCACATCGATGATCGGGCAGACAACAGTTTTCCTGCAAGAAGAGAAATTGGCTTTTTTTAAATGAAACATTTTTTCCTGTTAGGATGCTGAACATTGCACTTATTTTGAGGCTTCTCTGCCCAAAACCCCATTTCCACTGCTCCGTGCTGGGATTCCCTTGCAGGAAGGGGGCCATGCAAAACCCCCCTTAGGTGCTGCCCACAGCTTTTTGGACACGCCGGCTCCTCACCGCGCTGCTGAAGGCTGAAAGCTGCCAACACCCAACCCTGCCGGGGCTCCCGCTCCTCTGCCGAATCCTTCATGGACCGCGCCGTGCTGGTGCGGCCTCCCCCTGGCTCCGTATGTGACGCCCCCCTTGGGTGAGGACAGACCCCATGCCCACAGGGCACGTAGGGGGGCTGGGACAGACCCCATGCCCACAGGGCACGTAGGGGGGCTGGGACAGACCCCACGGCCACAGGGCACGTAGGGGGGCTGGGACAGACCCCATGCCCACAGGGCACATAGGGGGGCTGGGCTGTCCACGCCTGCACGGCGGCTCCTCTGTCCAGTGGGGCGAGGAGCTCGGCTGCTGCCACACGGCCAGGGGGGCAGCACGGTCCCCAGGTCTCACTGGGAGGGCCTTCATGCACTTGGGCACAATAAAGGGGAAAATGGCATTATGTACTGGGGAGGGGGAGCAAGGGGGGGGGGGGAAGCAAGGGGGGGGAAAGAGAAAAAAAAGAGGAGAAGGAAAGAAAGGAAAAAGAAGGAAAGAAAGGAAAAAGAAGGAAAGAAAGGAAAAAGAAGGAAAGAAAGGAAAAAGAAGGAAAGAAAGGAAAAAGAAGGAAAGAAAGGAAAAAGAAGGAAAGAAAGGAAAAAGAAGGAAAGAAAGGAAAAAGAAGGAAAGAAAGGAAAAAGAAGGAAAGAAAGGAAAAAGAAGGAAAGAAAGGAAAAAGAAGGAAAGAAAGGAAAAAGAAGGAAAGAAAGGAAAAAGAAAAAAGAGTGCAAATTTCAGAGAGCACTGGAGGTCACAGACAGAAAGTTGTGCCTGGTAAAAAGAAGGGAGGAAGATGGGGAACACCCAGACCTTGTGAAAGCAAATGGCACCAGTTGCTGCTGCTACTGGCATGAACGTTCTTACTGCCAGCACCAGAGATCCTGCCCCAAGAATCAAAAGCTTGCCACGTGTTCATTTAGAAATCAAGATTTTGACACAAATACTAGAGAACATGCTATGTCCCTGATAAATTAAAAAAAAAAATTAATCAAATCTTCATTTTCAGATCAGCGATTTGTTTTCCTTCCCGTTCCTTAGCAGCCCAGTGAAGCCCAGGAGCGGCCCCGGGCGCAGAGCAGCCCCCCGTACCTGTCCTCCTTTATCCTGGCCAGCAGTGGCTCCAGCCAGCCCAGGGTGCACTCGCAGTGCGCGTCCAGGAACGTGATCACCTGCCCTTTGGAGGCCGCTGCCCCACGGAGCCGCGCGCGGATCAGCCCCGACCTCTGCTCCATCCGGATGATTTTTATGGAGACCTCCAGATTTTTCACGTAATTCTCCAACGAGGCCTTCAAAAACTCTGCCGAAGATAATCGGAAAGAAAAGAAGAAAAACAAAAAAAAAAAATCCCTTTAGCTAGGTCCAGCCGCTACCGCGGGCTCCAAATATCACCGCAGAGTTCCTCCACGGGCTGCCGGGCACGAACGCTGCCGCAACGCGGGAACCGCGCCTGGCCACGTTCCGAGTTCTGCTGAAGCCCGAGAGCTTCAGCCGCAGGGCCGAGAGCCCATCCGTACCCACCCGTCCGCCAGAGAGCCTCGTGGAAACATCAGAGGCATTTTAAATCTACAATTCTATGATTCTAGATAAGTCACCACCGGTTCCCTCGAGATAAACCAGCAACCAGTAGTGAGTGCAAAACCACTACAGTCCGCTGATGTGTCTGTGGTTCAATACCAATATAGCTATTTTTGATGAACTTTGAGCTCTTCAGGAGTCCAAAACTTTTCCTTTAGGAAATGTAGTTACTTGGGCTAAAATCTTCCTCTGCCTTCTGGCATGGAGAAGCATTAACCCCGCTTGTTTTCTGAAGCAGGGAAATGCAGGAGAGGAATTAGAGTTAAGTTAATGCTTCATGGGGTGGAAATAAAGGGCGGCTTGGCTTGCACCCTCTGCCTCTTGAGCAGTTGCAGCTATATGGTGTGGTTGCCGTTACATACGTTCGGCTACTCCAGGAAAATTTAGCGTTCCAGTGATTCCATTCAGAGAATGCAATGCGATGCCCTTTCCAGGCCATATCAGTTTCACACGCGGACGGTTTTCCTTCTAAAAACTGGGTTTAAAAAGAAGAAGAAAAAAGCCAAGAGCAAACCAAATGAACCACAAATAGGAGAAATACAAAGGAATCAGCTCAGTCTGGACATTCAGGGGACCTGAAATGCAGAACAAGGGGGGGTGAGAGACGGCGCGAGAGGCAGATCGGGGTGTGAAGGAGCGTTGTCTTTTACGGCAATGCGAAGTGATAAACCACAGCGCAAAGAAGTGCTGATGGAATTCTGGGCAGGAGCCCCGAACAGCCGGCTCACAGCCCAACCACCAACTCTGGCGCTGCTACCACCTGAAAGCGCCCCTTAGCTCTGGGTGCCGACCGCGTCCGTTTGCTGCCGGCCCCAGCAGTGGCCGGAGATGCTCAGCGGGAGGCGCGGGGCCGGATCAGCGCTGACGGAGGGCGGCCGCAACCCTTTCCACAGGATCCCCAAACGTGGGGCGGAACGGGCCTCCTCCCTCCCCAAACCCACCTCTCTCGCTGGCATCATCCACCAGGATGATTTCAGAAAGCAGGCGGTGCGGCGAGCGGTTTATAACGCTGTACACGGTCCGAAGCAGAGTGCTCCAGGCTTCGTTGTGGAACACGATGACTACGCTTGTGTTGGGGAGTTCGTCGGGGTAGACTTTGGTCTTGCACCTGCCAAAAAATAGGGAAAACAAAAACACAGAAGGAAAGAGGGGGTTGATCTTTAAGAAAATCCTGAAGAGCTCTACCAACGGGACAGCCTGGAAAAGGGGCTTCCAGTCTGTTGAGCAGGATGCATTTCAAACTGGTTTCTGAACTCTTCCAGCTCCCAAGCCAGAAGCCCAAAGGCAGGGAGGAATTTCAAACCCTGTTCTCCTCCTAAGAAAACCCAGCTGAGTACCCAGAGGAACGTGCACTGCTGCGATCGCAGCTCCCTCGGGCTCCAGGCTCCTGCTTGGTACGCCGAGAAACCAGCAGCCAGCAGCCTCCGGCGCCGACACGGCCCGACGTCACGCGCAGAAACTCTCAGCTGGATGCAGGACGTGGGGCAATGAAGTGCATTGAGCGGTTACTGTTAGGTCAAGTAAGTCTTTTATCGTGAAAAATTCCCAATTCTAAGGTTTGAAGGATGCAGGCCTCTGAGACCTTCCCAGCTTTGGTGGTTTCTCAAAAAGAAGAAAAAGAAGACTCCATACGCCCACTCAGTGGAAGAATTGGAAAATGTAGAAATTAAGGCCAAGGGAGCAACAGGTACCAAACATTGCTGGTTTTGTGGAAGCAAAGGAATGCTATTTGCAAAAGGCAACCCAAAATTCTGCATACTTTTTCCAGATCTTGGGCTCATTTCAAAAACACAAAGATGCCCACAGCAACCTGCCCACGCAGGTCACGTCACAAACACACTTAATATGGATTTTTAACCATCATGACTTAAAATAATTTCCACTTTTTTTTAATTGCTATTTCGCTATTGCATGGTTTTCTTGGCTCTGCTGTCACCAGCGTGACCCTGGCTCAGGAGAGCCCTTCCAGAAGGGATGGGTGACCATGTACGTACCTTCTTCAGCGGCGGCCCACACCCCCCACCAGTGACTTAAACTGCAGATAAAGCGAGAAGAAATTACCCATAGCTTTTTAGCACATCTTCTTTGTAACACCTCAAATTCGGAGCTTCCCTAAAAAGTTCTAAATTAGCGAGTTACTCATTAGCACTTCCACACCCGATATTCCCTGACTGCTACACGGGCTCAGCACACCTCTCTTGTCTCTGTTATTTGAAAAATCAACCAGTCCCAACGCAGCACTTGTCTGGGAGCAGCCTCCTCCTCCTCGCAGAAAACGTCTCTATCGAGGGCTGAGAGGATGAGTGAACAAGGTCCCCGGAGAAAAGTCAGCTCGCCCATAGGCTTCCTTTCTTAAACATCATCCACCACCACAAAACTCTCCTTAACCTTTTCTTCTGCCTCACTGACAGGTAAAGGAAAATAGATCAAACAACATCGTGACCACAGACTTCCAAGTGCAAAGTGAGGAGAGAATACAGAAGAATATAGAATAGCACTGAGTTCTACGGCACAGGGAAAAGGTTCATGGTATGCATGAGCCCTTGAAGCTCCCCCAGCCCAACCATTCCCCTACCCCTGCCATCCCACCCCCAAACCCTGGCCCTCAGCACCGCCTCTGCCCGGCTGTTAAATCCCCCCAGGGCTGGGGACTCGACCCCTTCCCTGGGCAGCCCCTTCCAGCCCCTGACAGCCCTTGGGGGAAGGAATTGTTCCCCAGGGCCAACCTCACCCTGCCCTGGCACAACTTGAGGCCGGTGCCCCTCGTCCCATCGCCCCTTCCCTGGGAGCAGAGCCCGACCCCCCCAGCTCCCCCCTCCTCTCAGGCAGTTGTAGGGAGCGATGAGGGCTCCCCTCAGCCTCCTCTGCTCCAGGCTGAACCCCCCCAGCTCCCCCAGCCGCTCCCCAGCAGCCTGGGGCTCCAGACCCCTCCCCAGCTCGCTGCCCTTCTCTGGACACGCTCCAGCCCCCCAGGCCTTCGGGGAGGGAGGGGCCCAACCCTGACCCCAGCATTCGAGGGGCGGCCCCCCCAGTGCCCAGCACAGGGGCACGGTCCCTGCCCTGCTCCTGTATCACTTCCCTAACTCCTGCTTCCCTCCTCCTATAATGAGCTAGATACATACACGTACACACATCTGTGTGAAATATGTGTATATACACACACATATATATACACATATATACACAAACATATAAGTCCTTGGTAACCAGATCTGACAGCAGGAAGCCCGATGCTAATAGTGACTATACATATATATATATATACACACACACAGACCCCCGCCCTGGTCTTGACATTGGTTTGATGAGGACCCCTGGAGCTTGCTGGTAGCCATCCCACCCCCACAGCTGCAGCGACCTAACGAATTATACAACTATCCATCAGTTATGAGTTAGATCCAAGAGTTCAGACAAAGAAAGTGCTTTACTAACTACCATCCACGACGACTCCCTCCGCTTACCCAGAGGTGTCTAAAGGAGAGGGAGCCCAGCAGGACAGTATGGCCAAAAAGGACATTTTTGAATGTATTGGTTTCCAAGGCACAGTACAAGTTTTCCTCGCACACATAACTGTCCTTGGAAGGTGTCCCGTGTCAACCCCGGCACCTGGGGGTCCAATACCAAAGACTGAAATCCAGAAAGGCTGCGGTACAGAGCTCCGTGCTGTTCATTTGTCTTCAAGAGCTTAACATCCTACTTCCAAATACCCACAAAGCTGGAATAAATTCTGCCTGTCCCGTGTTCCACCAGTCATTTTAGTTACATTGAAAACAGACAAAATTTTTGGAAATTGGAAAAGAAGTACTCGACAAGATTATGTTTTAAAATATTCAGAAATGCAGTCAGTAACGAAATGAGACAAGAAAAAAGAGGGCATTGCCTTGCTTGCAGTTTAACCCCTCGTGACCCCCACCCTTGAGATATTTAGATGTGTTGATGAGATCCCCTCTCAGCCTTCTCTTCTCCAGGCTGAACAAGCCCAGCTCCCTCAGCCTTTCCTCGTAGGGGAGATGCTCCAGTCCCCTCATCATCCTTGTAGCCCCTCTCTGGACTCTCTCCAGGAGTTCCTCATTTTTTCTTCAACCGGGGAGCCCCGAATTGGACCCAGTGCTCCAGGTGGGGTCTCCCCAGGGCAGAGTAGAGGGGGAGGAGAACCTCCCTCGCCCTGCTGGCCATTAGCTTGTTGACACAACATCGCACACCCAACACCGGAGAGCCGCCACCTCACCTCCCACCGACAAGGCACAGTGCTCTGCGCTCGCACACGCGCTCTTGGCCTGGGTCCTATTTCAGCAATTCTGAGCAAGCAGCCACGGCACCGCTCCACGGGGAGCCTGCCACATCCCGCTCGGTAGCTGGAGATGACAGAGATGAAGCAAGGAGGCGAGCAGGAGATACAGAGACTGAAATACCGTGCGGCTGGGACTACTCTGGATGGGAAGGTTACGCTTGTACCAACACGCCTCTCTTCTGCGGCGAAAGCCAGCCGTTCATTAATTACCACTAAACCCCCTCAAAGCAATTTTCATGAGCATTCGAAAGTTGAACAAGTACGATCAGTAATAACACAACCACGCGCTGGGCGTATAATCACTACTCTTGCTCTTAAAGTAATTCCCGCTGCCGTTTACAAGACGTGTGATGGAAACCAACCACAATCCATACACATGCAGCTAATTTGTACCCCAGCCCACCTCTTGGCCAGCGTTCCTGCACGCTCAGGGAATGAGCGCAGCACACGGGGGGCCAGGGATGGAGCGGGAGAAGGGCACGGTGGGGAGAGACCCGGCGTACCGAAGCCCCCGCTCCCCGGCCACAGCGAGCCAGGGGCCGCGCACGCTCCTCTGCTTTCCCTCAACGACCGCAGCAACAAATTCCCAGCTTTCCACTGCAGACCCGCTCTTGCATCCCCACGAGTACCTATCCAGGGACCGACTTCTGGGCTGAGCATCTCGGGGCGCGTCCCGGGGCGGAGGGCGTCCCGCGAGAGAGGCACCGCCTCCAGGATTTGGGGTCCATAGTGCCCCCCGTCTCCCTCCCCAGGGAGGGCTCTGTCACCATCCTGCCCTTGCAGCACAGCTCTAAGGGTGTTTCAGCGCCAAAGAGCCACCCCCCTCACACTCTGCTCGCCTGGAAGCGTTTGTAAGTGCGCGACAGATAAAAACCTTCCATGTCCCCTCACTGTAACGACGACAGTGACTCACACTGCGGTTTTTTCTACTTCAGAAACCCACCACGCGCTGAAGAAGTGATAAATAAGTCATCTGCTACTCACACGCTATCAAAGAGAAGGACTCCCCCTCCGCCACCCCTGCACTCCTTACAATGCAAACTGATTGTTCAACATCCACCAACACTGGAAACGCGGCCCCAGGAACGCTGGTTTTTCTCACGCAGTCATCAGATGCTGCTTTATGAATACACATGAAGTAAATACAGCTGTTTAAATGTGAGAAAAAACAGATTTTCCAAGATCAGTAACATGGAAACAGAGCGAGGCTCTACCTGTTCACCATCCTTCCCATCAAATTATGCGAGCACGGAAGGCTGCACTGTGATTTTTATCCCTTCCAGAATCGTGCTGAAGCTCTCAGGGCAGCAACTCAAGGCAAAAGATCATCAAATGATAGAAAGGTTTGTGTTGGCAAAGCCCTTGAAGCTCTCGCCACACATCGGAAACCCAACCCCCCCCAACCCCCCCCCCCCCCCCCAACCGGCCCCAGCACCGCCTCTGCCCGGCGTTAAATCCCCCCAGGGCTGGGGACTCGACCCCTTCCCTGGGCAGCCCCTTCCCGTGCCTGACAGCCCTTGGGGGAAGGAATTGTTCCCCAGGGCCAACCTCACCCTGCCCTGGCACAACTTGAGGCCGTTTCCTCTTGTCCCCTCTTCCTGGGGCAAATCCCTGTCCCCAGCTGGGTCATGGTTGCTACGGAGTAAGGAGATTGCCCACCCTCCGCAGGAAAGCAAAGTATTTGGAGGGAAAAGAATTGAGACTATAACTACTACATACAATTTTTATGCAATAGTTCTTATGTTTGGGAATTGTAGTTTATATGACTTGAGGGATTTTCATGATTACTTAGTCATTACCTTTTATTGCTTTGCTTTAGTGAGAAGACACAAGATTAACACCCATAAAGAAAGGGCTGGTAATGCAGATCACCGGTGTGGTTCCCCTACGAGGCCGGATTTACCGTGCGCCCGTGGCACTGGCAGCCAGGCTGCTGCCTGCGCAAGGCAGGAGGACGTGCCTTCGGGGCTCCCTCCCAGGCCTCCTGGGGAGGTTGGGAGCCACGTTAGGGCAAGAGAAACATGGAACAGCCTGGAAATCAAAGCAGAATTGGTCAGAGTACCCTGAATGGATTCCAAATTCCCGGTGTGGACAGAGGAAACCGTAACAGCGCTCGCTGCAGCCTTCAGTGATGGGTGGCGGTGGGATGAGACGAAGGGCGAACATTCACACCGTTCCCCAGGGCTAATTAATGAACTCGTAGCTTGCCACGCGCTGCACTTCCGCCTCCGCTTTCAATTCATATTCACGTTCTGATTAATATTACTGTGCAACAGTGGCAATAGGTTTATTCCAGTATCTAACATATACAGGTTTAGATATATTTATATAAGCATAGTTATATATAAGCATATATAAGATAGTTTTATCTCTCTATACTTACATGAAACCCTAGGTATATGAAGATACGAAACCTTAGCTTACCTCTGCGGGATGGTAAGGCCTCTCTCCTCACAGAAAGGTATTTACTATCCATGATGAGCAACGTTACTGAATTTACTGATGCAGTACCACATTGCACTGGCATCACGACTTCCAGCACGATAAAGCACCTGCGACTGTGCAGAAGCATTAGTATGTGCAGTGAGTAGGTAACGCCTGGGAGGAACATGAGCTCCTCACTTCTTTGCCTTAGCGAGACACAATTTCTCTTCTTGCACTTGCTTCTGCTCTGCTGCTTCATTCCTGTCTCTTTCGCCGTTGAATTCTTGCATTTTAAAATCAGTCCAGTTTAAAAACCTGCTACGTCACATCACAACCTGCTGCTGCTTTGCTTTCCAGCTAATAGGACAGCATTGAATGAATCTATATGACATGATCTACTGCCTCGTTAATCCTCAGCCGGGCGGCAAGTCGGGAAAGCTGCTGGGCACCGCAGAAGTTTTCCATCAGCCCCCAGGCGGTACTGCTGGGGAGCGGGGCACGCACCTCCTCATCCTCCTCCTCCTCGTCCTCCCTGCCTGCAATTCACCGCAGCAACGACCTTCGTGCATCGCCTCTGCTGAGCACCGGTGGCCAGCGCTGGGCTAATGAGCTCACCCCGTGCCACCCCCCTGCCCAAGCAGGCTCACCCAGAGCAGGGGGCACAGGACAGCGGCCAGGCGGGGGTTGAAGATCTCCGGAGAAGGAGACTCCACAGCCCCCCTGGGCAGCCTGGGACAGGGCTCGGGCACCCTCCCAGTCAAGAAGTTCTTCCTCACATCCAACTGGAACTTCTTATGGAAGGCCACTTCTGGCTTCCCTCCACAGAGAATGGCAACCAAAACCTCTACCCCCTCTTTGCTAAAGTGGTTTTGGAACATCAGGTTCCTCACTCGTGGGAAGCCAAAAGCAGCACTGGCGTAACTCCAGCCACCAGACCCTCTAAAGCATCCTAGAGACCTCTCGGAAGCCAGGCCTGGGGCCAGCACTTTTATGGCAAACTGCATTTAGAGAACACTTCCATGTCACCAACTTTCCTTCCAAAACCATTACTTGTGCCACGTGCAGATCACCACAGCTCCCTTTTGCTTTTGCTTTCTAGAAATCACACGTCGGAGTGCAAGTTACCCACCCCCAGTAAGCAACAATTTATTTCTTGAGTAAGCGCTAACTCTTGTACTGCGAGCATCCCAGTGCCTGAAGTAGTCCCATTGCCTGCCCAGTTTAAATAAAATCTGTAAGTTACTTCAGGAAACCGGCAGCATTTCAACGCATGCAGCTTTAAACCCTACCTTAATAAATGGACTGAAATTGCACCAGTTCCTATTTTAAACCGAAGCTTCTGCGAGCGCAAGGTACATAGAAAATAACTGAAGGGGAATTTATTTCACTTAGAGGAAAGCAGAACTGCTCCGGGACTGCATTGACATGGTCTGACTGAATTTTACTGCATCAAAATACTCCAAAGCTAACCCATTTTAACATCCAGCGGCTGACAGATGTGCAAATATCTTAGGAAAATTGTTCTTTGGTGTGTCACGACAGAGTTCAGTAGGTTTGCAGCTTGGAGGAGCAAAGACCCTTTGCTCGCTCTCTCGACTATCCCTGCTCATAAAGCTTCAGCTACAGCCTTGAGTATCAGCTCTTCCTTGGGGATTCTTCCCCCCAAACTCCATTTTAATATTTCAGAAGTTACTTCAGCAGTCATTTACTGAACGCTCAAAGTTCTTTTTACATTTGATGAGGAACACAGCAATACAGCACCGTATTAGAGAAGTATATAAAAGGAAACAACAGAGCGTAGAGGACACCTCTTCTTTTCCAGAGGACGGTACTAGAGGCTCCTTTGTACTTTTTCTCCACTGTTTCCACTAAAAATCAAAGATCTGTAACGGAAATTACAGTTCAGATCAGACCAGGCTCGCTTGGATGGTTTTTGATCATTAATTTTGTTCCATTACCAGTGCCATTTTGCATTATATCACTGCTGAATCTTCTCTGAAATTCCTCAACCTAACCTCAACCTTCCCCAACTCGTTAAAATATTTTGAAAAAAATATTTTAACAAGTACTAACTTTGAACCCCCCAAATCTCTTATTTGTATCGGCAACACGGGATAGAAGAAACAAAGACATCATTTCCACATGCTTCTGCTTTCGCACAGCTCCGGAGCCCCCAGCTGAGGGCTGCAACCCCGCATCACGCGGGGCAAAGGGGAGAGCAACGGCGCGCCCCGAAGCCGCGGGTGCTTTGCTCTTCATTCGGCGTTTGCCCGTAGGTATAAGGCTCTTCTCCACGCTGCGCTCGGCAAAGCAGGTCACCGATGTGTGGGATTCAGAGATTCCTCCCAAAATTGAATTCCCGGCAAGAAACCGACGGCAACAAGTCAGCCAAAGGCTTGGCGACCCTCCGGTCCCCCGCGGGCACCCAGGCAAACCACCCGCCCCCATCCACCCGCCGCCCCAACGAAGGGCCCGGCAGCGCAGTCGGTAAATTCCCCAGGATGGGTACTGCACGCTAAGCCCAGTCCCTTCTGGAAGCCTCCAAAGACCGATGTCAAAACTCAAAGTGTTTTTGCAGCCTGCACATGCTACCACAAAAATGAGTGGGAAATGACTTTTTTTTTTTTTTTTTTTAAATTGCGTTCTTACTTGCAACAATAATGCATACATTTTTAATGGAGTTTATGGGGTAAGGTAGAGAGCAACCGATTTCTCTGAACGAATGCACGTAACCAAGTTGGAAGACAGCTTCCATCAGGGAGGACATAAAAAAGGAGCACGAATTACCCGTACGGGCTTATTTCCTGACGTTCTCCCAACTATTTCAGATTACTCCTTTGCAAAGTGAATTTTCTCTACGTGCCACAAGCAGCCTCAAAAAACAAGAAGACCATGCTGCTGCACATATACCCCAAAAGAGAAGTTGCCCAGCGGTCTGTCCACCAGGACCAGATAAAGCAGAACAGACGCCCACCCGGGTGGTGGCCACAGCTTCTGCGGCAGGGCCAGGACTGCCTCGGACAGACGCTTTTAACTGGACTTTATTTCTGCTTGGAGCTAATTGGAGACACCCTGCGATGCCAAAGCCCTCCCCATACCTGCTGGTAAAAACCGAACCACGGGTCTTCGATGCTCCGGTCGCATCTGCTTACTGCTCAGCTGCCAGGAGAAATGAGCTTGCACTGGGGACCTGGTTGCAGGAGCATCATCTAGCCGGCTGCACGGCTGAGAGGGCATTTGCTCGTCTCACTGCCCTTCCTCTTAACAAACAAACAAACAAAAAAAAGGGTAACGGCATGGTTTGATCATTAAGGACTCCTGCTTTAGCAAAGGAACTGTGATTAGTTTGTTTCTTGCTGCTGAATGTTATTTGGCAGGCTCTTCTCACTCCTCAAGTGAATGGAGAGACTCATTCCCACGTCTCTCTTTCAGGCAGTAGGAAAATTGGCTCCTGGCAACAACCGGTGGGGCCAGCAGCAGCGACCACAGTGCCCACCCCTGTCTGAGCCTGGACTTGCCAGGCAAAGGGGATGGCTCTACACCAAGGAACCAATTTCATGCTTGAACAGCCTTGCACTATTAAATTGGAAAACTGAGTTACAGCCACCTCACAGGGTGGACGCTGACGCCAGCGAGGGTCGGGATCAGCCTGCGGGTACAGGGGGAACCACCCTGGGACGAGCTGCTGAAGGAAAAGCAAAGCCAATACAAGACCGATCTAACAGCAATACGCATCCTTTGTGTTTAAATTCCACGTATTTCCCAAAGCTCATACCGCATGAGGACTCAATACCTACCAGCTTCACCTATCATGGTTACATCAGCCAGGGCATTTACGGGAAAACTAGGAACGTGCTTACCTTTGGAACAAGGATAGCCTTGACATACTTTAAAAATGTGAAATAGCCATATGTTTTTAAAAGATAAGCCATCAAAATCATCGATTAAGCACCCTCACCATCCCCGTTTTCAAAGGTCTGGGGGAAAAGTGGCACGCCAGCTGTCCTGCAGACTCCCTGGGAGAAGATCCAATGGGAAGAAGGCAAGGTCCCATCAGGGCTGACCTCCAAGTCAGCCTGCAAAGCCATTACTAGGGAAAAAAAAAGAACAAACCCCAAAAAACCCAACCCCCCAAAAAACCCAAACCAATACCTACCGAACAACACCAAGGTTCTCCTTTCTTTTATACAAACTGTTCAAGCATTTACTAGTATTTGAAGTCCCTTGAAGCCATAAATAAAGAAAATAAAAATCTCTTTAGATAATTTTTTCTAAAAATAAAATCATTCTTTATACTTAGAATCACAGAATTGTTCAGGTTGGCAAAGCCCTTTAAGCTCTCCAAGCCCAACTGTTCCCCTACTCCTGCCATCCCACCACTAACCCATGTCCCTAGGACACAGTAAAGTGATATTTTGGGTGCCTCTCCAGTAAGGCCACTATCCCAAGCTGACAGCAATGCTGCCAGGAACTGGATTTTGTTTTCAATTATTTTAACAGGTCCTTACTTCACAAGCACATCTCCTCGCATTAACTGCCCTACTCCAAAGCAGCCTACAGGCCACGTGGAGCAGCCTGTCAACAAGACGCAGGTTTACCTTTCTGGAAACCACAGTCTTCGGTGGTTTCCTGGACAAAGGACATCTTCGAAGACTCACGTGTATGAACGTCTGCGTTCATGTCTACAAATGTCTACCAACGAATGCCAGTACTGGGTATAAAGAACTAACTCGGTCAACAGCCCAAACCACTTACACAACCACCCGATGCAACCCCTTCTCCTTAGCAGCGTTTCTGCGCCTTTGGTACGCCTCCAGATGTAGAGAAGGTCAATCCATTTTCAGATGCACAGGAGTAATGCACTTCCATTTAAATGAGTTGTACGAATATATATATATTCACATGAGTGCTTCGCTGATGGTGTTTGAACCAAAAATCTTCCCTTTGTACCCGTGGCTGTTCTGGCACATATGGCAGGCTTTGCTCGGCACTCATATATATAGACAATGTTCTTAGCTATGCATTGCTCACTCCTACGTAAGACCACAAATAACTAACGGCCAGTCTGATACAGTCATTTGAGGAACAGCATTTTTTGCTGAACAGTAAGTGTCAAGCAAAGCAAACCGCTGGCCTGTCCTGAACGTGGCTCTTGGGAGCGACCCAAAGGCCACCTGTGAAGACACGCTCCAACCGCTCTTGAGCGCCAGGCACAGACCGGAGGCGTCCTTGTGTTAATTACCCTCTAGCAAAGCTACGGCAGCAGTACATTTTTAATTTTAGGAGCAACCCTGTGTGTAAGAATCTCGTGGCGGTTGCTATTGCTTTGGCAGTATGGGGAAATCCGGAGTTCAACAATTAGAAAGAAATTAAGACGGCAAGCTGGTGAAGAAAGGGCTGTGAGCATTTCTTGAGTTATGCAGCTGCACCTCGTTAGGCTTCCATGGCCACAAAACAAGTAATGAATAAAAACCCGGTAAGTTATTGTGCTTCATTACAGTTGCCTTTAGAAACAGCAGCTACCAAACGGTTAGAAAAGACGCCCTAAGTGGAATTTCCCAAGATATACCAAGATGCTCCACAGCAAGGACACGTTCTGCAAACGCCAACTTACGTTTAGCTGGAAATGAGACCAAAAAGATCTCCTCCCCCCTGAGCCCAGCCAAGCGAACGGGGACTGGCACGACACAGGTACAACCACGCCGGAATGGAACCAAACCCCAACTTTTATGGGAGAAACAGCAGAAAAGGGGAGACAGCAACAAATTTTGATTGTTCCTTTTGCTGTATGGAAGTACAGATGAAAGACTCACAAGACCAGTTGAGAAGCCATCTGTTGACTCATAAACATTTTTTCCTCATTGCTGGAGAATGACTTTTTTTAATCTTAACGGTCTTCAGCTAATTTATACATTGGGAATTGGCTTTGACCTTACACAGGTTGCCTGTATGTACTTTCTCTCCTTCCTGGCAGTCACCCTGGGTGATTTTTTTGCCCCTCAAACACAGTGGAATAATTTCTAAACTGTCATTTCAAAGCAATTTCTAGCCAGAACTAATTCCTGATTTCTCCCTGAGCTTTCTTGTTCATGGATGGTTCATAGTTTCTCTATGCATAACTGTATATACACAGTAAAACCTTAATAAATAAATTAGCTTATAACTATATGAAGCTATAAACAGCTCAACCGGGCAACAAAGGAACTCGTAGGTACTTCATCCACCGCCACTTAGAGCTGGACAAGGAACTGATACAACACTTTCTGATGCAAGACGAATGGATTAACTGTGAACATCACAGAATAAAACAATTCACCCTCCCTTATCTGGGCTAAATTGCATGAAGAACAAATAGTGGTCTCACCAAAAAAAAAAAAAAAAAAAAAAAAAAAAAAAAAAAATCTCATCAAGGCTTCCCGCCCTGTAACACGGGAGTTCGGGCACTGAAGGATGATCACAGATGTTTCACAAAGGGCATTTTCAGAGGCAGCGATTGCCGCTTCCACGCGACTTCTTCCAGAGCCTTTTTCCCCCATCCTGGCACCACCCATCAAGGTTTTTGCTTTGCAGAAACCAACACAAAACTAAGGCACTGAGTTTAAGCTGTGATTACCATTTAGAAAATCATAATGTGAGTTTGTTTCTGATTAGAAATGTATGCTCGTAAGCACATACACACACACACAAACACAACGCAACAGCCAACTTCAACCTAAATTTCAGTAAGAAAATCCAATTATAATGGTTTAGCAATTTGTAGAATAGCACTTAACAACCTTACTCATCCAGAAAAGATTGAAGGTGGATTTCTTCCCTTGCCGGGGAAAATAAACATTTCTATGTTGAATTAAATTGGGTTTAAGGTTTAATCAACAGCTACTTCAAAATTAGACCTGACATTGATTAAAATCTTCAAGTTGGCCATTACCGGCAGAACTCAGGCAATCGAGGTTCATTCTTTGGTAGACAACATGAGACGGAACGGGAAGCAAGCTGAACTGTGACAGTCACCTTCGTTAGCCAGAATTACAATACCAACACCGGAACAGAGATGCGTCAGGATTCAGCCGTCCTGTTCCCTTACAGCACACGGGAGGTGGATTTTGGGGTCTCCCAATGAGAGAACTCATTTCCACGGAAGTCGGAGCAAGCTCCCGTTGTTGTTTTCAGTTGAACATGAGGAAAAACTTCTTTCCTCTGAGGGTGCCTGAGCCCTGGCCCAGGCTGCCCAGGGGGGCTGTGGAGTCTCCTTCTCTGGAGATATTCAACCCCCGGCTGGATGAAGTCCTGGGTAACATGCTCTAGGAGACCCTGCTTGAGCAGGGGGGTGGGACTGGGTGGTCCCTTCCAACCCTTGCCATTCTGGGATTCTGTGTGATTCTGTGACCTCACGGAGGTTGGGGCATCACATCAGGGCCAGTCACTAACATCCCCCTTTGGGAGAAGGATGAGACAAGAGCCAGACGCCTTGTTTCACAGAACCGTACAGGGAATTTCTCCTTAGGCAACAACCAACCCTGTCTTCCTGCAATTCATAAAACAAAACTTTTTTTTTTTTTTTTTTTTTCTCCCAGAAATCCAACATTTTTCCTTAGGGAAAAAAAAATCTCCCTCGTCTTACAAACACAAGTACAATGGTTGCAGCACAGACCCAGGATTAGCTTACAGGCATCACACATTTAATCAGAAACAGAGCCATAAAAGGTTTCAGGAGCTCTTTCATCTGCTAGTGTGAAAAAAAATTAAGATCCCCTCTGATTTTTTTTTCCCCGTCTGCTAAATATGCATTTCTTATTTAGACTCTTCTGACACTCACCCCCCCCACCCCCCTCCACTTGCCATCACGCTACTTTGATCATTGGAAGGCACAACAGCAGCAACGACCGCCAACAGCGAGAGCCCGGGTGCTACCTGCCGCCGCGGGACAGGAGTACCAAGCTGCGGAGGAGAGAAGGAAGGACCGACGAGCACCTTACCCCAGGTCTGCACACTGCAGACCGACTCCCCAAAGTACACGCAGAGAGCAGCAGCCTTGGCAAAGCGAGAGGAACCTGGAGAGGACAGGATAAAACTGCCCACGTGCACAAGAAGTGCAGCAAGGATCGAAGAGGGCAATGGAATGTGGAAGGCCAGAAGAGGAACAGAATGGGGATGGATTAATTATACATCTATATAATATACATAGAAAATACATAGAAAACAACATATATAATATATAAAAAAAATATATATACCCCCACGACAATGAAAAAGCTCCCATGTGAGTATACTACTCCCCCTTCCCCGCCCTCTTCCCAATGACGCGGCCAATAAATGTGCTGTAGCATAACTGAAGAATCAATTTCTAGAGTGAGAAATTGCAACAAGACTCTTCTTCTTCTCGGGCTGTTTGTTTCTTATCAGAATTCTGACATCTATTTGTAGGCATTCGTTTGCTACACGCACGTAACATCATATTGTGCGAATCTAAATAATTCTAGTAAAGACATAAAGACAGTGGGAAACCTCGCCAGGAGATGACGCTTTGCGCTTAGGGTTAAACCATGGTTGGAAATCATAAAACCTTCTAAACATGGGACTGATGGGTGGGCTGAGGTTTTATTGTCACTGAAGACAGGGTGTGGGAAGTTGAACGCACCTTTTTCTGCTTTAAGCCTGGGCACCACTGGGAGCAGGAAGAGGACATCACTGAGAAAAAGGCATTTGTAGAATCACAGAATCGTTTGGGTTGGCAAAGCCCTTGAAGCTCCCCCAGCCCAACCGTTCCCCTACCCCTGCCATCCCACCCCCAAACCCTGGCCCTCAGCACCGCCTCTGCCCGGCTGTTAAATCCCCCCAGGGTGGGGACTCGACCCCTTCCCTGGGCAGCCCCTTCCAGTGCCTGACAGCCCTTGGGGGAAGGAATTGTTCCCCATGGCCAACCTCACCCTGCCCTGGCACAACTTGAGGCCGGTGCCCCTCGTCCCATCGCCCCTTCCCTGGGAGCAGAGCCCGACCCCCCCGGCTCCCCCCTCCTCTCAGGCAGTTGTAGGGAGTGATGAGGGCTCCCCTCAGCCTCCTCTGCTCCAGGCTGAACACCCCCAGCATTCCCACGCTTCTCCAACATCTCAACCTTAAACCAGACCAAGACTGAAAGTCGCTGCGTTTGTCAGGGACATCTTGTGCAAGGCAGAGGAGGAGCAGAGCTCAGGACGCACAGCCGCGTCCCCTCCAACCCCAGGGACCCCTGCACAACCCCGACGGCACAGGAATCCTTTTAATGGCTTGCGCAGGCAGCCGGAATGGAGACCATGGCTTAATGGCACGGCATACGTTCAGAGGAACATGAAAACACCGCTTGCACGCAGCGAAACGTTGACATGCGATGGATACCATAAAAAGGTCAGGTCATGCCAAGAGTTAACGAGTCCTGTACAAATGCCCTTCACTCCCTCCATCCCCGGCACAGAAGCGGAGAGCAGCTTGGCCATTTCCCAGCGCGCGTCCCTCAGCGGCGACGCGGAGCCCCGCGGGGCTGAGCCCCGGCCCCGCACACGGCGCCCCTGTAGCCCCCCCACTCCCAAGACCTTGCCCCACAAACCCAATACACCCACCGTCCTGCTCCCCTTCTGCCCAGCCAACCGCACCCCGACGATCTCCCAGCAAAGTTTCGTCTCTCTGGCCTCCAGTTTTCTGCTGCATGGAGTGCGGCTGCTCCACAGCCAATGCACTGATTTAATGCGTTTATACCGCGGTAACACCGATCTTTCCATCGGCTCACGATTACTCGTAACACAGCAGCATACAAAGTACACGGGTTGTGATGAATTTCCAACTAGACAGCACATCCAGCAAGAATTTTTTTTTTTTTTTCCCCCCCCCCTTTTCTTCTGTTCATCTACTTTGACCACAGAAAACTTCCCGGGCTCTGAAAAAAACTTGCATTTCTAATGTGAAAGGTAGCATAAGTTAGACACCCAATACAAATCGGATGCCTCTGTCCCCCATGCCAATATGCTGAATATATATGCATATATGAATTCATATGCTGAATATTATAACCATAAAATCATATTCTTCCTTAATAGCAAACCGTTGTAAGTTGGCTTTCAGAATAATTTAATACCCCCTCAAGACAGAAGATGTAGAGAAAGCATCTGTCTGAAGAGGAAAATGAGAAAATTGGGGGGTTTTCCACATCCCGTAACACTTTCTGTCCTTTCAACAAAGGATACAGAACTTTTCACCCAGGAGGTGCATGCAGATGGATTTCTCCCAGTATTAAACAGCTCCTCTCCCTTAGACTGAGCAGAATTGCTCGCCACGCTGAACGTCTTACCTGGTTTTCCACTACGCTCTTTCTTTTCGACGCCTGCTCCCAAAGGAAAGGACAAAGCTTTCCGACAGCGACTGGGGGCTTCGCCGGTGCCCCCTCGTCCCGGGGCGTGCCACGCTCGGGTCCTGTTCCTCTGCAAAGGCCCCGTGAGCGCGGAGCACGTCACCCCGAAGCAGCTGCGACTCGGGTGGCTTAATCGGACGCTGGGCCCCCGGCCAAGGGCACCACGGTGCAAGGCAACGTTAGGGCACAGCAAGGGAAACCCCAGCCCAGCAGCCACCGCGTCGCACCCTCCTCGCTCCCCAGAAAGCCCGTACGATGCCCCGTGCCTGCGGGAATCGCTCCGACGCCGAAGCCATCTCCACCAGCTCGCCGCGACCCCCCTCGGCACTCTCGGAAAGGGCAAGCAATAAAAAACAAGCAAGCAATGAGCGATAAAGCTTTTCCGATGGTTCCGCTGCGTGAAACGCGTCTTTGCTGGCCACGAGCCGAGGTGGCGTTTTACAGAAACTTGGCATCGCCAGATGACAAAAGATCACGCCACGGAGCAGCGTCGCCTCCGCTGCTGCCGAACAAGCTCGACGGCTGAAGCAGCGCTTCTACTTCTGTTCTGTGCAGGCATTTACGAGGAAAATCCAGGGAACGAGGTATTTATTTCATTTTACATTTCATGGGAACGTGAAGAATTCCATTTCAAACAAAGCACAATGAGCAGGATCTCAGCTAAGTGACAACTCCGCTTAAAAAGCAGAAGCAAGGGGAGATGTTAGGAGACCCGCCCACTCGTAAATATTCAGCTGGGCTTATGTTTCTCTAAATTTTTATTTGTTGTAAGGATCAGACCGTTTATGTAGCTGAAGGAGAACAGGGGAAAAAACCGAATTGGATAAAGATAAAATTCAGTCAACACTAGGTTTCTATAAAAATGAAGTAGAAAGTTCTCTGACTGCTGGAAACAACGTACACAGCAGACTGGGACTTTGTTTTTTTTAAGTACCATAACTCATCAGAGGATCCGTAGACAGCAACCGGAATCCCCAGTTAAACAGAGATGAGCACACATATTGGTACTTGCACATCAAATACACGGGGAAACAGAAGCCCGCTGCTGCGACTGGAAAAATTAAGCTGTAAATTCCATTAAAAATCATTCAAAGGACTTGGTGAAATGCTCCCCCAGGCTCTTCCAGCCTCGAAGGCAACAAGCACACCTCAGGCTTTGTTCAAAACCAAGGGTTATATGTCACTTAGCCTTAAAGACACAAAAAAAAACCCACCGCAAAGCCCCCTTCAGGTTTTATATCGTTGCAAAACATTTTGAAAGGTGTTCTATAAAATTCTGATTATTCCAGAAACGTCTGTGAATAAAGCTAAAAGAAAAATACATCCCACGGGTAGCTTTTGGTAGCGGTGGTATTTTCTCTTTATCAGCGTTAAAATGTCAATTTTTAAATGCTGACAGCATAATTATGAAAATTTATAAAGTAGACTTTGATATTTTTATCATATCGAGAGCAGCCCTGCCGAGAGGGACTTGGGGGTGCTGGGGGATGAAAAGCTGGCCATGAGCCGGCCATGGGCGCTGGCAGCCCAGAAGCCAACCCTACCCTGGGCTGCATCCAACAGCGTGGCCAGCGTCGAGGGAGGGGATTGTGCCCCTCTGCTCTGCTCTGGGGAGACCTCCCCTGGAGCCCTGCGTCCAGCTCGGAGCCCTCAGCACAAGGAGGACATGGAGCTGTTGGAGCGGGGCCAGGGGAGGGCTACTAAAATGCTCCGAGGGCTGGAGCCCCTCTGCTCTGAGGCCAGGCTGGGAGAGTTGGGGGTGTTCAGCCTGGAGCAGAGGAGGCTGCGGGCAGAGCTGAGTGCGGCCGCTCAGGGCTTCAAGGGGGCCCAGAGGAAAGGGGGGGACAAGCTTTTTAGTAGGGCCAGCTGGGACAGGACAAGGGGGGGTGGCTTTAAACTGAAGCAGGGCAGGTTTAGACTGGATCTAAGGCAGAAATTCTTTCCAGTGAGGGTGGTGAAACCCTGGCAGGGGTTGCCCCGAGAGGGGGTGGAGGCCCCATCCCTGGGAACATTCAAGGCCAGGTTGGATGGGGCTCTGAGCAACCTGATCTAGTTAGTGGTGTCCCTGCTCACTGCAGGGGGGTTGGCTGGGTGACCTCTAGGGGTCCCTTCCAACCCAAAACATTCTATGATTCTACGATTCTATGATTTTAAAACCTCAGAAATAAAGCTTTCCCTGAAGAAAAAACATTTAAGTCATTCCAGGTGATAAGATGCACCAGGGGGCGTTTTCTTACGTGCTGCAACGTAAAGCGATGGCTCCACGCGGGCCATTTTCGGCTGTTCACAAAAACATGGCACGGGACAACGCGTTTGCGACGCGGTAACTCTTTTCCTAAGGAAGCTGGCATCAGGAGCCAGAGCTAGAACCAGCAAACCCCGGCGTTTTCAAAGAGCTTCCTTAGGCAATCACGGCTGATAACGCCTGGTTAATTAACCCTGAGGCCGCCTCCGCGGCCCGGCGGGGACTCACCCGTCCAATCTCACGTCCGGCAAACTTCGGTTCAGGGCAATCAGGTCGCTGGCCATGAGGTTGAACTGGTTGATTTTGAACAGCTCTTTCATCTTCTCCTGGTCGTCCTTCGGAATGAGCACAGCCTTCCCCATCTCGCCGGGCCCTTCTTGGTTTCGGGAGATAACGGCTGTAAGAGAGGAGCGCGAGAGGGCGGCTTTTAGCGCGAGGGCGGCGGTTCCCTCCCTCGCCAACAGGGATCCACAGGCTTTGGCGTCCAGCGAGGAACATTTTAAAAAAAAAAAAAAAAAAAAAAAAAAGTAACACATCACCATTTTCTCTCTGCTCCACTGTGAGGATTTTTTGTCGCTATCCGGATCTGAATTTATACCTACATCCTCCCTAAGATCATTAAAAACCCCAGATTTGTTCACTCGCAGCTTTTTGGTTGTAACGGCGATGGCAATAAATGACCATTCCCAAGGGACTGACGCCAGGGTCACAAAGCATAGCACCATATTCCCCGTGAGATTCTGCAGACAGAAAAGGTTTGAAAGACACTTTTATAGCTACTGAAAATATTTAAGGAATGTGTATATTAAACTAATTCTAACCCACTTCTTCTCTTTTTTTATTTAGCTTTACCTACCGGGCACGCAACAGCATAATCCCATCCCTGGAGGGAAATAAATCAATCAACCTCCAGTGCCCAAATTAAAAAAACCCCATCCATCCTGAAAAATGTAGCATCCCAGCCGTGACGGGGTATGTCTTACCTATTATTAGAGCCTAGTTTTGAGAAGTATTTGTACAATTTTGAGGAAAATGATTGCATCATCTCATACACGAGCACACAGAAATAAGGCACGGAGTGCCTCTGTAGGAAAATGCGTGCGGAAAGAAAGAAAACATCCCACATGTGCCAATAATTATAACATTATGCTACAGCAAAAGCCCAGCAGAAGGCGAGACTCACCGCATCCTCCCTCTGCTTCCCCAGCCGCGGTGGGCAGTAAGTGGAAGAGCCCAGTTCCCCTCCCCAACTTGGACGTTCTATCAACAAACTCCTGAATTTTGTAACTGCTTTTACATTCATGCTTTAAATCAGCCTCCTGGCTGATTAATTAACACTGCCTGATTAATTTGTCTCTAACAGTAATCGCCACGTGCTGGTCTCGGGGCCGGGCTGCGCGGGGCAGCGGCCGAGGCTCGGGGCGCCTTTCGCGCATTCCGACCCTACCGCTTCATCGCAACGAAGGGATCGCGGTTTGATTTCCTCTGCCATCGCATTCACTGTGCATCTTCAGTACCAAAACTACTTTGAAACATCCGATGCTTCACAGCTTGAAAGACTGTTGCTTAAGGAAGGCTCCTCCACCAGCTGAAGAGTAATTAAATCATTTATTTTTTGCAACCAAAAAAATAAAATGCTGGCAGAAATAACCCCCCTTTACAAAAAGCACAGGACTAAGTGACTTTTTTTTTTAAGGAAAAAATGATGATTTTTCCAAGGAAATCAGACATCAGGGCTTGCTAGAACAACCTAGCAGAAATATATGTAACAGGCTTTTTAAAAATAAATACTACAGACCCCGGGCACGGCAATTTTGTTTCTGTCGTTCCAGTTTATGGCTCAGCTGAGTGAAGAGCATTTTACAGTATTATCGGCTATATTTTTTATCCTTCCCTTTGATCAGAAGTGGCCCCTTTATATGCTGCAACAGGAAGAAATTATTAGCTTTCGCTGTGATCACCTGCGAAGATGAAATTGCTCTTGGATGCTTAAATCTTAAAACGCGGGGTGACTTTGAAGCCCTCTGCATCCGACGTGATCTCCTAAGGACGAGAGGCTCGGCGGTCAACGCGTACCGGGGTCGGCAGCATCCTCCCGGGATGAGATGCTATCAGGTACCTTTCCCTGGGTCCGAGCAGAGCTGCCGGCTCCTCTCCCCTGGTTTTGGGAAAGGAACTGATGGCTGCTGTCGGTGCTTCCCCAGCAGGTGGGATTGCCTCTTATGGAGCACATCTGGCAGGGAAGACATTGGGAAGAATGGAGCCGGGCCGTGCTTGTCGCTGCCTCTCAGCCCCCCGCCGTGCCGCTCCGTGGCCGGAGCATCGCCGGGGGGGCTGCACATCCCACGCAGCCACGTGTTGCAGGCGCCGTTCAGCTCCCCTCGGAACGCTGCAGAAGGTGTATTTATGTAATGCGTAATACAAACATAAAAACTCAGGGATTACAGAATCACAGAATGGCAAGGGTTGGAAGGGACCTCGGGGGATCACCCAGTCCAACCCCCCAGGGTCTCCTAGAGCATGTTACCCAGGACTTCATCCAGGGGGGCTTTGAATATCTCCGGAGAAGGAGACTCCACAGCCCCCCTGGGCAGCCTGGGACAGGGCTCGGGCACCCTCACAGTCAACAAGTTCTTCCTCCCGTTCAACTGGAACCTCTTCTGCTTCAGGTTGTGCCCATGGCCCCTTGTCCTGGTGCTGGGCACCACTGAGAAGAGTCTGGTTCCGTCCTCTGTCCTCCACGGACAGCCCGGTTATCCTACTGGAAAAGGGCACTGGGCAGCCTCTCCGGCCAGTTAAGTCCACTGATGTATATTGGTGCTAACATTCCGTATAATGTAAATAGGATTTACTCAACGTTTAGGAATCTTGAAATGGGGAAATCAGCCCATTTCCAGAAGGAAGAGGGGCCCCTGTGTGTATCTGTGCTGGGGGAATGATGGAGATGAGAGGGTATCAGACAGCACGCAGGCAGCACGAGGATTCAGGGAGCTGGAAAGCATCTCCCCCTGCCCCCCCCCCGCAGCATGGGCACCGGGAAGCCAACGTCCAACGCAAGCTTAAAAACCAAATGCCGGCAAGAAAGAGGAGGCATGAAAAACCAGTGAGGACTTATAGGCTGAAGCAACTAGCAAAATTATTTTTGTGCACCAGATTAATTCACTTTTACGATAACTTAACTAGAATACTGTATTTTGATTCAATACTCGAGATTTCTACCTTGCCTTGACCATTTTCCCCTTCACAGAGTGACACGAGTCTCAGTCCATCATTAACAGTTCTTTGCCAACTCTATAAACAGGAACGTTTCATAAGGTCTCTCTGACACGGCCCTAAATATATTTTAGTGAATTTACAAATAATGTCTTAATCCTCAGCAACCATCAAAGCTCATTAAGTAACTTTCCCATATAGTTCTTACATGAGATGACGCTAAGTCAAAACAATTAGTTTTTAGATATCTGAAATACTTACGGGAATACTCCACCACCAGAGAAAACTGAAGAAACTGAAGTATTTCAGAACTGCAAAGGTTATGTTTTTCACATCTCTGTCCTTACCCAGAGATACCTCAGCCGAGGAGGAATGAGCAGAACCACTACCTAGAGGAGCCGCTGGGATGTAATGCTATCTGCAGGGCATTTCCTTGGCGTACCCTTGAAAAAGCACGAGGCAGCTCGAGCTTCGGTCTGTCACCCGTGCCTTGAAGACAGAAGCTATTTCAGTAATTTTGTAATTTTTTTTTAAAATAAGCTCCTTATAGTCATAGCTCAAATAACTTGGGCACTACCATCAGAAAGCCTTTCTGCTTTCAGTATGGATGAGTTTTGGGCAACACGCACTGCGGATCCAAAAGACAAATCTCCATGCTGACACTGAGAACAAGCTTGAGATCCACACAACGGTCCAGTAAAAAGGCAGGAGAAAAACATCTTCCCACACTTATGTCATTACATATCATAGAATCATAGAAACCCAGGTTGGAATGGACCTCAAGGACCATCTGGCCCAACCTTTCTGGGCAAGAGCACAGTCTAGACAAGATGGCCCAGCACCCTGTCCAGCTGAGGCTTGACAGTGCCCAATGTGGCGGAGTCAACCCCTCCCTGGGGAGATCATTCCAATGGGTGACTGTTCTCATGGGGAAAAATTTCCCTCTCGTGTCCAATCAGAATCTCCCCAGAATTAACTGGTACCCATCACCCCTTGTCTTTTCCATGTGACTCCGTGTGCAAAGGGAGTCTCCATCTTCCTTGTAGCCACCCTTTAAAGACTGGTAGATGGTGATGAGATCCCCTCGGAGCCTCCTTTGCTCCAGGCTGAACAAACCCAGCACTCCCAGCCCATCCCCATACGGCTGAGAGAGGCTTCCCAGCCCTTGGATCATCCTGGTGGCCCTGCTCTGGACCCCCCCAGCCTGTCCACAGCTTTTTTGTACAGCGAGGACCAGAACTGCACCCAGCATTCCAGGTGGGGCCTGACCAGTGCTAAGCAGAGTGGGATGATGACAATATACACACATACATAGTTCATACACATCTATAGATAATATACACACATACTTATGTTTATACACATCTATAGATAGACACAACGCAAATAGTAAGCAAAATGAAGAGGAGGATGGCTGCGCATAGCTGCTGTCACATGAATCCCATTACTGCTGCCAGGTAACATATGACAAATACACACCTCATTTCTCCTTTCCACAAAGACTGTGTTAGCTCAATCTTCTGATATTAAGAATTCACACCATGAAAAACCTTAACCAAACAGAGACTTGGATTCCCCTTGCTCCTCTGTAAATCACATTGATTAACGAACTTGAAATTGCAGTCTCCTTGTCATTGTTTAAACGGAAGATGAAAGAAGGAAAATGCGAGAAGAAGAGGGATGGAGGTGGGTCTCGGAAGGTCACCTACGCTTTCCCCACACCACAGGACACAATTAACCGGACTGGAATCATCCACGTGTGGGTTGTTGGTTTGGTTTGAAATATTTGCTTTGAAACCTCTGAAGAGAGAGGTTTTACAGCCTTTCAGGGAAACCTAGATGGAACCCAAGCAACAAAGGAAGCTGGGGAATCACACTCGTAACTTGATACACCTCAGGAAACAGATTTTTCATGAGCTAAACGCATAAAAACTGGAGAACTGATGCTCTTTAAGAAAATTTAAGGGTTGAGCGCAGGTGGACAAAGTTAGGAGCATGCGTGGGGAGCTGAGCAAAGAGACAGCTCAACTAGAACCAGAGAATGAATGAGATGGAGGAGTTTGGGTGTCTGCTGCCCAAAACCAAAGTCTGTGCTGATGATGAAGCCTGCAAATTAAGAAAAACTTATCAAGTAATTTACACCAGAACTATGAAAACCGTAGGAATAAACAATACCCACAGCAGAACCGACTAGGTGAAGGATCTTCAGGCCTCTTCCAGGTTTTACCATTATAATTCAGTAAACCAAACCCAAAAACCTTTCTTTGTCTTGTGTCCACCTGAGAAAGGCTTTTATTAAATCACAAGATGACAAATCCTTTCCTAGGTTGGGACAAAGGTCTGTCTGGCTTAGTACGGTCTCGGAGCAACTGATAGATCACGGCAGAAAAGATAAGACACAGATTTTAAAATAATTCTTCCAGAGATTTCCCTTTCGGAGGTGGGGGCTGTACCCAGATTGCTGTGTTCAACAGGTCTCCGTCAGCTCGCGTAGCCCCTTTTTAAATCTATTTGACTTTTTGACAATGAACTGCATGACTTAACTGAGCACTGCTGGCAAAAAATAAAGTGTCCCTTTTTATTTGCTTTGGATTTGCCATCTCATATAAAATCTTTTTAGCAGGGCCAGTTGCGACAGGACAAGGGGGGATGGTTTTAAACTAAACCAGGGCAGGGTTAGACTGGATCTAAGGAAGAAATTCTTTCCAGTGAGGGTGGTGAAACCCTGGCAGGGGTTGCCCAGAGAGGGGGTGGAGGCCCCATCCCTGGGAACATTCCAGGCCAGGTTGGCGGGGCTGTGAGCAACCTGATGTGGTTCAAGGTGTCCCTGCTCCTGCAGGGGGGTTGGGCTGGGTGACCTCTGGGGGTCCCTTCCCACCCAAACCATTCCATGGTTCTATGATTTTATTGTATTTTTTTGTTTTTACCCTGGGAGACACACTGAATCCCTCATCAATCCTCTCTGCCTATTTATGCCTTGACAAATCCTCCTTTATCCTGCTTTGCTTACCGCTTTTCCAAGCAGTAGAATTATTTAATTGAGCCTCTCCCCACAGAGAGGCCAAACGGTACCCAAAATCATCCTTCCCTGCCTTTTGCGAGCCATGGGTTTCACTCAATGAAATCGAGCACCACAAGAAAAAAAAAACAAACCAAACCAAAACACCAAAAAAACCAAACCAAAACACCAAAAAACCCAAATCAAAACACCAAAAAAACCAAACAAAATGCTTTTGTCCTTCAAGGGCGTAAATCCCTCTGCTTCCAGCAAGACAAGGGAGGCTGCTTTCATTTGCAGCAGAACTCTTCCTCCACGATTATCTTCCAAAATCTTGAAACCAACGCACCCTGCCATCCTCTGCAGGCTCCTGCCCCGTGCCGCACCTGCGGAATCCCCGCGGGGGCTGCAGCCACTGGATGCGCCTCGCCGTGCTTCGCTTGACTCTACTCAATAGCGGCTGCTAAGGAGGAGCCGTGATGCAGCAGGTTTGCTCGTTAACCGACTGAAGCAGATTTCCAATATTTCTGAAGCGTGCTCCTTTTTTTATAGAAGGAAAAAAAAAAAAAATGTCTATCAAAAATAGCTTTACCTCCGAGCACCAGAATTAACGGCTCATCTCTTCGATGACCATCTTGGCGCGACGCGGGGATAACGGAACGGACACGAAGCATGCCCACAAAGGATAAAAATGCTGCTTTTCCAGCACTCTGCCTGCAGACATTTTTCATCATCTGCCAGCGGAGATAGGCCTCCTTCGGAAACGAAAACAACCCCCTCACAAGGGCTTATGAGAAGCGCTGAGGTCTTTGGTGGCGTGGAGAATAGAAAGCACAAAATTCAAGATAAAGAAAGGGGGAGGGTTGGTGGAAAGCAAAGCTCAATAGATTTCAAAGCGTTCAATTTACTTAATTCAGGAAAGGCACTGCACGGGGCCGGCTGCACAAATAAGCATGGCAGCACTCGGAAGATAGGAGGACTCATCAACCCGGCTTTTTTCTTTTGGTTGTTTTTTACCTGAAATGTTCATCTTCCTTGCTTTTTTTTTTTTAACCTTGTTGGGTCGTTTTTTCGCCCCAATTGTTCATCTTCCTTGCTTTTTTTTTTTTAACCTTGTTGGGTTGTTTTTTCGCCCCAATTGTTCATCTTCCTTGCTTTTTTTTTTTTAACCTTGTTGGGTCGTTTTTTCGCCCCAATTGTTCATCTTCCTTGCTTTTTTTTTTTTTTAACCTTGTTGGGTCGTTTTTTTGCCCCAATTGTTCATCTTCCTTGCTTTTTTTTTTTTTTAACCTTGTTGGGTCGTTTTTTTGCCCCAATTGTTCATCTTCCTTGCTTTTTTTACCTTGTTGGGTCGGTTTTTTGCCCCAATTGTTCATCTTCCTTTTTTTTCCTTGCTTTTTTTACCTTGTTGGGGTTTTTTGCCCCAATTGTTCATCTTCCTTGCTTACACTTCAATTGCAACACCCGCACTTTGGTTCCGAGTAACAAACAATGCCGCAAAGCCTCGCCGCCCCCAGGCACGGCCAGGCGAAGGGCTGCTGCCCGCTGCCGTCTCCCGCCGGCTCTTCCAGCCCCCCGTGGCAACACGGGAGCAGCAGCAACGGCGATGAGCACAAACCCACGGCTTTTCAGTTTAACCACCAGGCAGGCTGCAAGCGCTCCGGAAGGTGAGGGCGTTCTGCGGCTGCCACGCGCAGACGCGATCAATAGGCGTTGCAAAGAGATGGAAAATGCCCGTGGCATCAAAAAGCATTTTCCTGCTGCAGAAACTCTCATTAGGAAGCTATTCCAAGCTTCTTCATATATTATTAATCCGTTGAGGAAGTTGGAAATACCACTTTATGCTCTTCCATTACCGATAACAAGACAAACCTCATTTTCCCCCCAACAGCGACGATCAGACTGGAGAGCTTCAAAACCACCAGCGCGCTGCCCGGGCAGCGAGCCGCCCTTGGAGATCTGAAATCTTCCTGCACAGGGATGCGCCAGGCCCCTCCATCCCCTGTGGGACCCAAGTGTCCCTGGCAGCACCTTCTCCAATGACAGAGCAGAAAACTCCTTTTTTCACAGTCTTGACTTCAGCCCGAACCCCACTCGTTCGGCAGCTGCCAGGATCATAAGCAATTCGAAAGGGAAATGTCCCAACTTTGTAAGAAACTGAGGAAGTAATTACGTTATTGATGTTTGGAAAGATAAAAACAACTAGATGAGGATAAAATTCACCTTCTAGAGATCGGGAAGTTCAAGAAAGATGAGGAACTCCTGGAAAGAGTCCAGAGGAGAGCAACAAGGATGATGAGGGGACTGGAGCATCTCCCCTAGGAGGAAAGGCTGGGGGAGCTGGGCTTGTTCAGCCTGGAGAAGAGAAGGCTGAGAGGGGACCTCATCAACACTTACAAATATCTCGAGGGTGGGGGTCACAAGGACGGAGCCAGACTCTTCTCGGTGGTGCCCAGTGCCAGGACAAGGGGCCATGGGCACAACCTGAAGCAGAAGAGGTTCCAGTTGAACGGGAGGAAGAACTTCCTGACTGTGAGGGTGCCCGAGCCCTGTCCCAGGCTGCCCAGGGGGGCTGTGGAGTCTCCTTCTCTGGAGATCTTCAACCCCCGCCTGGCCGCTGTCCTGTGCCCCCTGCTCTGGGTGAGCCTGCTTGGGCAGGGGGGTGGCACTGGGGGAGCTCCCAAGGGCCCTGCCAGCCCTGGCCATGCTGGGATTCTGGGATGCTGTGACAGTAGCTACAGGGGTGTAAGCCCTGGAGCTGCCAGCAGTGGCGATACACAGCAGCATTTATCCAAAATTCAGGAAAAGCCACCGCAAGCCTTCACTCTGACTTAAGAAGGAAAAGCACACTAAAGCCCCCTCACGTCCCACACGTCCCGTTCCACCGCTCTCCTGCATTTCTGTGTGTGCCACTCCCTGAACCGCAGTAGCCTTTCACTAGCCCGCCACAGAGGCTGGGGCTCAGGGGGCTGGTTTGGGTGTTTGGAGTTTTGGGGGTTTTTTGTTTGTTTTGTTTTTTAACCTGAATCTGGAAAAATATCTCTCTCTTGGTTGAGATTCTTATATCACAATGGATGTAAGAATCCCAACATAATCCCAATATTTTATCCCAAATAATTTGTTGCCATAAGCTCCACCCAGAATCCAATACACCAAAGGATCAGTTCACAGTCCTTTGCCACTTCCATGATGCATCTCTGCTGCTCAGAACGATACACAGACTTATCTTAATCCAGAACATAAAGAAGTCTGGTTTTAATTACACGGTAGCAATAAATCCTGTGAAGCTGTCATAAACATCATTAAATAGATCATTTACTTCACAGTATTTCTCAGTGCAAGAGTTCCAGGATTCTGAAATAAATGAATGTTGCTTTCCAATACTAAAAGGTCCAGAACTCATTGCACCTTCTGCCATGAATATCCTTCTTCTCGCATTTCTGCTACGCATGTTGTTCAGAGACATGCCAGCCTACGCCGACCCTGCTACTGAGAGCCTCAAGGCAGAAAGCCTGGAGAGAGACAAGGAGGTCTGGAGTAAGAGAATAAAGTCAACAGCAGAATTTAAAAAACAAACAAAAAAAAAGTTAAAAAAAAAAAAATTTACGATGGATGCGAAGCCTACTTATAGATAGCGGCTGCCGGTTCTAAGAGAGAAGATCTGGAAGGAGGCGTCTTCTCCAAAAGTCCATCAGCTCTCATGAACGTTCTTCATAAATTGGTAAGGAACCTACACGCGGTTGAAGGACCACGATGCCATCGTCTGAAGTTAAAGGGTCTCCAGAGTTACGACGCCTCGCGTACGCTGCAGTCACAGCTATCACCGGGTTTTGATACAAACTCAGAGCCCAGTTAAACATCACTCAGCACGGTTCAGAACCGCAACTGTTCCTTTTGGAAAATCACCTGGAATACAAGGTTAAGAAACCACAGAGACCAGGCTGAACAGTCAGACTGTTTCCAAGAGGATAAAAACCAATCATCTGCTCTAGCCCACCCCCTTCCAAATATCTAATCAGTTAATAAATATCGTGATGAACGTGACGATGAAAGGCTTACAGGTTTTTCAAAAAAAATACAGCACCTCTGAGCGTTGCTTTGATTTTCCACTGTAAGGGACTTCAAGGCAAAGCAGAGAACGAAGCAACGTGAAAGCCCTGATACTGGGTAATCGCTGAACCTCTCAAAGAGTCTCTCAATGGGCTGAGCAAAGGCGTTGGGAAACCTCAGCCCCCAAAAAAGTTCGGTGGTTCTACTAGCAGCCCCGAAAGAAGAAAACTGTAAAGGCATTACTCCCAGTTACGCTGTCGTTCTGTCCCACCAGCACTCAGCCTTTTCTCCACACACAGGCCATGGGAAGATGCTGCATCGGGGCTCGTCTCGGGCTGCGGCAGCCGGCCACCCCTGGGGACGCCCGCAAGCACCAGCCGGGTCACGCTTACAACAGCAAAGCCAAAAAAGTCCCCCCGAGCTCCACCCTGCCCTCACGAACTCCTGGCTGTAACCGTGCAGGGGCAGCACAGCCGTCCGAGGGAAGAGCAGGGACTCGCTTTCCTTTGGAACGGCTCGGGGAAGGGAAGCGGAAGGCACTCGCCACCCAGAGCGCCAAAAAATCTAGCAAAATGGGAAATTAAACAGAAGCAAAGGGCGAGAGCGCAACAGCAGCATCTGCTGCGGCACGGGGACTCTGCCAAGCTCCGGCCCCCGGGCAGCAGCCGAAAGTACCGGCTACGAGCACCTCACGTGCTCGGCTCCAGTAACGCCGAGGGGAAGCCCTGAGCCAGGGTTATCATAGAATCATAGAATCACCTCGGTTGGAAAAGCCCTTTAAGATCATCGAGTCCAACCGTTATCCTAACCCTGCCATCCCACCACTAAACCCTGTCCCTCAGCACCTCATCTCTCCTTCTTTTAAATACCTCCAGGGATGGGGACTCCACCACCTCCCTGGGCAGCCCCTTCCAGAGCCTGACAACCCTCTCGGTGAAGAAGTTTTTCCTAATGTCCAACCTAAACCTGCCCTGGCGCAGCTTCAAGCCATTCCCCCTCGTCCTATCATCTGTTACCAGGGAGCAGAGGCCGACCCCCCCCTCCTCCCCCCTCCTCTCAGGCAGTTGTAGAGGGCGATCAGGGCTCCCCTCAGCCTCCTCTGCTCCAGACTAAACACCCCCAGCTCCCCCAGCCGCTCCTCGTATGACTTGTGCTCCAGACCCCTCCCAGCTTGGTTGCTCTCCTCTGGACCTGTTCCAGCAAGGCAACATCTTCCTTGTAGTGAGGGGCCCAAAACTGAACACAGCATTCGAGGGGCGGCCTCACCAGCACCGAGTACAGGGGCACGATCACCGCCCTGCTCCTGCTGGTCACACCACTCCTGATACAGGCCAGGATGCCATTGGCCCTCTTGGCCACCTGGGCACACTGCTGGCTCATATTCAGCCGGCTGTCAACCAGTACCCCCAGGTCTTTTTCCACCAGGCAGCTTTCCAGCCACCCTGCCCCACGCCTGTAGTGCTGCATGGGGTTGTTGTGACCAAAGTGCAGGACCCGGCACTTGGCCTTGTTGAACCTCATACAGCTGGCCTCGGCCCATCGATCCAGCCTGTCCAGGTCCCTCTGCAGAGCCCTCTTCCCCCCCAGCAGATCAACACTACCACCCAGTTTGGTGTCATCTGCAAATTTACTGCCAGGGGGCACGCACAGGGACCGGCTAACGAGGAGGGACGGAGGTCATGGGGGCACCAGCGTCCCCCAGCCGGCTGCCAGGGAGCCTCCGCCGGGCGTCCTGCCCGCCACGCTCGGGGAACACGCAGGGTACGGGTGGCACCAACCGCACCGATTCACCCGCTCTTCTGGTGTCAGGAACAGGCGGGGGTTACGTTCCTATTGATCCAAAGCTTCTAGGTCATTTTTTCTCTACTTTGTGGTTTCGCACACGAAGATAAAACCAAAGATGCATGAAGTGAAATAGAAAAACTGGCGATTCCTAATTGAAATATGTCTTACAGAGGCGTGGAGCAAGGCTTCAAGATCAGCAAAGAATGGCAGCAAGGTTCAGCCTACTCATTTGCCGCCTCCCTTGGAGGAAAAAATATCCTGGACAACTCCGTGAAAAGGAGAGGATTCCCACAGGAAAGACCTCCCGGGAGCACCCTGATACGGCACTCATAAGATCATAGCATCCCAGGTTGGAAGGGACTTCAAGGATCATCTGGTCCAACCTTTCTGGGCCAGAGCCCAGCCTAGACAAGATGGCCCAGCACCCTGCCCAGCTGAGGCTTGGAAGTGCCCAATGTGGTGGAGTCAACCCCTCCCCTGGGGAGATCATTCCGATGGTTGGCTGTTCTCATGGGGAAAAATTTCCCTCTCATGTCCAGTTGGAATCTCCCCCAGAGCAACTTGTGTCCATGCCCCCTTGTCCTCTCCATGTGGCTCCTTGTGGAAAGGGAGCCTCCATTTTCCCTGTAGCCACCCTGTAAATACCGGTACACGGTCGTGCAGCGGCAGCAGCGATGCCACCCTCACCACACACATCCCACATCCAGGTGGTCACCATGCTCCTGGTCACGGGGCAGCGGCTCCATGGAGCAGCGGTGCCACCTTCCCCCGGCCAGGTGGCTGGAGTGGGGAGGGACGAGCCCTGGCCCCCTCAGGAGAGGACGGGACGCACGTGGGTCACCTGCTCATCCATCACCTCCGTGGCTGTATCAGAAATGAATCCTGGGCTTGCACGTACGATGAGATACGAGTTACCTCTCTGAAAATAATTATAAACAAGCAATAAGCCAGGGAAGATGTATTATTATATCAATATTAATTTACATGCAATGGAAATACCTAACTGATGCCAAGTGCTAAGCAAGCAGAAGTCGATGGAAAGCCAAGAGGCTTTTGCACGGTTTGGGCTGTGGTTCAGAAGTTCCTGCCGCTCAGCAAGGGACTCCCTTGTCGGGGGGGTCCTTCATGTGCTCCCCCTGCCCCCCACGCTCCCCATGGGCACCACCCGATGGGCGTCCCTTCTGAAAATACTCACACTGCCCTAACGGCGTTACCGCCTGCAGTGCTACCAGCCCGCACAGATCTCCATCCAACAAGCTTGTGTCGGCAAGTTTGTGCCATTTTTTTCCTGCAGCGACAGCACTTCTTTCTCTTGAAAAATGGACCGTTACGAATGAAGCCAAAAATATTGAAGCAAAGGCGGCGTAACAAACGCGAGATTAACAGCCACAGTCCAACCAGTCTTCTGCAAACCAAAATGAAGCAGGCAGTAATTGAATGGAATGAAGGCAAGAGGCATTTCATTTATTTTTTTAAACCTTCCCTGACCCCTTGGTTGCCTTTCTAGTATTTTAAAGCGCCTTATAAACTCAGACCACTACTGACACACAGTTTTTCCATCTCAGCATTTTCTCTGCTTTCATTAACAGGTTTGCCTTTCCCACGTTTCTGAAAAAGATGGCATCTAATAGCTGCCTGAATTAATTTACACCCATCTGCAGTAAATCTTTAGTAAGAGATTCTTTGTGGTTGCTTTGTGCTTTCTTCCTGCGGGGCTAGACCAGTCAGTGGTTTTAGTCTACCACGCTATATTTAACAAGGCAAAAGTTTGGAGAGAAAACTGTTTCTTGAATTTTCTTACTTGTTTGGGGAAAAGTTTTGCAACTAAGTGCCCCGGTCCCTCGCCCAGGCTGGGGGGCTGCTACCGCCTGCCTGCTTGGCCAAGAACAGCATCCGCCCCCCTCCCCGTCGCCAACCAACGGCAAATTTTGCCACCCCAAACTCAGTCATAGGCAGGAAGGTGCTGAGGGTCCCCAAATGCAGTGTACCCCAGGTTCAGGAAGAGGGGAGCAAGCAGGAGAGCCCCTGATGCCCGTGGGAGACCCCCCCCCCGGTGCCACGGAGCGGGGCTGGGGGCGGCAGGTTTCCTTCCCCACCTCCCCAAACGGGCCAGGGTTTAGTGGTAGGATGGCAGGGGTAGGGGAATGGCTGGGCTTGGTGAGCTTAAAGGGCTTTGCCAACCTGAACAATTCCATGACTCCGTTCTATGATTCCAAACCACACCGATTCAGAGCCCTGCCCGCAGCCACCAGAAGCAGCCCCAGGGCAGAGAGGTTCGGAGTGCACAAGTCCGTTTGGATACGAAGCCGGGATTAATTGCTTTCAGGACACCACCACTTGCACACCGAGAGCCCGCAGCCAGGATGCACGCCGAGCATCGTGCATTACCCTAACTGGTGTTTGCTAGGAGGCTTGATGGGTAATTATGTCACCCCTCGGCAGCACGCGTCCGTCGCTTGTACGCAGAGGCTGCACACTTCGGTCTGAAATGTTATTTTAGGGAAAGAAAAAAAAAGGAAGGAGCTTCTTTCTGAAGAGCCGCTGCCTGGTGAAAAAAACCTCAAGTTACTTGCTTAAGAAATCTCCTTTCTCCCTGAAAGATCCACACTCCTCGCTGGCAAGGGGCAAATCCATTTACAGCCGGATTTTCCACTGCTGAGCGCCTCCAGGCGTGGCGGGGCGGCACGGAGGGACCCCGGCCACGTTAGAGGAATGGTAGGATGGGACAATGCTACCTTGGCAGAGGGATTCAAACCCGAGCAAATGGCAGCTCGTGACGTTCCAGTTCAAAAAGCACTGTCTTTTCTCACGGGAAGACTGCGCACAGCCTTGCGAGGAAGAGCGGCACCCGGGCAGCGGAGCCTTTCTGCAAGACCTCCACCTCCGCAAGCAGGTGGCATCTCAAAAGGTCGTGTTTTCACACTAATTATTGCTGTGTTCCACGTATGGAACGGTGTTCTACAGGAAAGCCAGCTGTAACGAAGAATTCTGTTATTGCAAAGAGATCACTTGAATTTCATACGATTGTAAAAATTGATACCACCTTTTAACAAACCATAGAATCATGGAACGTTTTGAGTTGGAAGGGACCCCTAGAGGTCATCTAGTCCAACCCCTAAACACTGTGCTTTATTCAGTGCAATGAAAATTAAACGTAAAAAAGAATTTTCACCCAAAAGAATCATAGCTCAATTTCCCTTATAAGGAAAAGCCACCAAAAAGTTTTACATCATCAAGAAAAACACTTCCCTGTTCAGTCCTGGTGACCTAAATCATGGTGTCTGCTTGGTAATAAATCATCTTTTTATGACTAGATTAAACTTAGCAACTTGTGGAGGCTGTAGTGAGCCCTGTATTACCGTGTCACAAATCACCGCAGCTCAGAATTTATGTAAGAGAAAAAGGGAAGGTTGCCAGTTCCCACAGACAGTCAGTCACACCGGTCTAGCAAGCGGTACCTTTTGAATTTTAGGCTTAAGGTGGTCATTTCTAGACTCGCTCCCCATAACTGAGAAGGCAACAATAATAAATAATAGAACACACACGTCCCCGTGACTCTTCCCGTTATGGTCATGGTCAGTGTTCATACGCACAGCCTAAGTGACAGCTATTTTTGTTCATTTGCAAAGTCACTCAGCAAAGGGTAGTTCCTCAAGCAAACCACGCTGTTAACAAAGTTGGAAATCATAAAACCTTGTAAACAGGGGACTGATGGGTGGGCTGAGGTTTTATTGTCATTGAAGACAGGGTGTGGGAAGTCGGACGCATCTTTTTCTGCTTTAAGCCTATACTGGGTACCACTGGGAGCAGGAAGAGGACATCACTGAGAAAAAGGCATTTGTAGAATCATAGAATCTCAGAATTGTTGAGGTTGGAAAAGCCCTTTAAGATTGGGGGATTGGACTAGATGACCTCTAGGGGTCCCTTCCAACCCAAAACATTCTATGATTCTATGATCCCCCAGCCCAACCGTTCCCCTACCCCTGCCATCCCACCCCAAACCCTGGCCCTCAGCACCGCCTCTGCCCGGCTGTTAAATCCCCCCAGGGCTGGGGACTCGACCCCTTCCCTGGGCAGCCCCTTCCAGCCCCTGACAGCCCTTGGAAGGAATTGTTCCCCAGGGCCAACCTCACCCTGCCCTGGCACAACTTGAGGCCGGTGCCCCTCGTCCCATCGCCCCTTCCCTGGGAGCAGAGCCCGACCCCCCCGGCTCCCCCCTCCTCTCAGGCAGTTGTAGGGAGCCATGAGGGCTCCCCTCAGCCTCCTCTGCTCTAAGCTGAACACCCCCAACTTCACCCATCTTCAGCACGCCAAGGCACCTTCCTTGCAGAGATTACTCCTCGGTGATCCCCCCCCCAAAAAAAGCAATTCTTCAAAGCCTCCAAACAACAAACCCCTCACTTTTCCCTTTTGAACGCTCTAGTCTTGCTGGTTGAAGCCAAGTCTGGTGTGTCATTCCAGCTCGTTGGCCAAGAGCCGGCTGCCCTTCTCCCGGCCGGAGGACGGCAGCCACGGCAGCAGGAGCCCTGCAGAGCGTGCCGAGCAGCCGGCCACCAGCTTGGCCCAGGGCTTCCTCTTCCCTAAGGCTGCCTCTCCTTACAAACGCCGCTCAGTCGGCCGGGGATCCACCGCTTCCACCCTCCCGAGGCTCTGCTGCTTTGCCCTACTGAAGCGAGGTTGGCCTCCAATAAAAGCAGAAAGCTAAGAGGAAAGTACAAATTTCCACAGGGTCTATGGCCTCCGAGGACACGCTGTTCTCCCCTACCGCCAGGTTATCCTCTATGCAAAATTGCACATGGATCTAATTAGCTGCTTCCTAGCAAGAGGTGATGCAATCATGCACCGGGACTGGTAAGTAGCAAGGAAAATGCAAAAGAGCCGGATACCGAAAACAACCTCCAAAGAAATTATCTCATTTCTAATTGAAGGCAAAGAGAAATGAAAATAGCTTCACAGCCGTGTGTTACAGTTCTGGCACGGCTTATTATTCAGAAATATGGAAATTTTTTTTTAAAGACTGCAGAATTTGTAGTCGACTCCAGCGACGGCACAGGGGACCACCAGACCCCTCAGGAGAGCACCGGAGCATCGCAGCCCCCCACGCCGGGCACCGCAGGGGTGCCGAGCAGAATCTGGGGAGAAACGGCTTCCTCTGCGGCACTGCCACTGGGATCCCTCCTGGAAAGCCAAACCATCACCATCGATTGCCATCCACGAGTTGATAATGAGGGTCAGGGCCAAGCTGATGTGAAACGACATCTGGTTTGGTCTCAGATGACAACGGGATGAGCTGTGGTACAGCGGGTGCTTTTTTTAACTTGCAAGCATTCAATTCTGCAGGATTTATGATTTGCATCAAATTTTCAACACCAGCTTGCAGGCCACACACATCCACCTTAATCCTATTAGAAAAAGCTGCCTAAGGATGAAGAAAGGACTGGATTATCCTTTTCATAGCAGTAATGCATCCCATCATTGACCAACTTAATCCATAATTTCCCATCGGCACGCACCAGCCAAGCGACCAGTCTATACGGAAAGGGCTGAGTAAAGTTAAGCCAATACAGATCACATCCTAAAGATGCATGGGGGGAAGGGAAAAAAAAAGAATTAAGAAACGTAACTGGAAAAAATAAGCAATCTGAGCTTAAACTGGGGAGTCTCCTAGCAGCAAAATAGCTGGAAGATTCAAGCTTGTACCTGAACACCACTACAAGTTGAACTTCCAAACCCAAAGCAACCTACACTTCAAAGGGAAGCACACACGTAACGCCTGCGGTAGAGAAAGTTTTCATTTATAGATGGGAAAAGAATCAGATTTAAAAAAAAAATAATCTATCAACCCAATTTACTGCATGCAAACCACAGTCCCCATACGCACCTCACTCAGTATGAAATCTGCATTAATTGATCAAATCCATGGCAAACAACTTGCTGTTTACGCGACTCCTACTTAGTCTGAAATTCCTCAAAATACAAATTTCACACATTTACCCGAGCGCTGCTGCCCAGACTGCATTAGCTGGACTATGCCATGAAAAACCAGGGAAGTGCCGTCCGACTGCTAGGAATATAAGCAGCGGAAAGAGCAGGTTTCTTCCTCGGTCCTCCGCTGTGAGCGATCACCGAGCAGCACCCGGGATCACCGACCTTGCTTCCAGTAAAGTGTATAAGGACTGGGGAGAGAGAGGGAAGGCTTTGCAGCGGCTCAGCTGATAGATGGAGAGAACTGGGTACGAGCTGGCCAGCGGTGCACAACAGCCCACACCCCCCCTTTGCTGCTTTTGTCGGATAGTTTTCACTTGTTAAACCCTGGGATGGGCACAAGCGCCAGCACTCGCTGCGCCAAAAATTGCAATGAAGGGGCACTTTCACAGCTTACCACCAAATCGGCAGTAAAATAAAACAAAAATAAAAATAGACCTCTAGTGAGAAGCATTAAGATGGCTAAGTTAAAATACTAAACATAAAATACAACATGAGGGGTTGGACTAGATGACCTCTAGGGGTCCCTTCCAACCCAAAATATTCTATGATTCCACACAATATTAACCTAGTTTAGAAAAAAGTGAAAAAAAAAAATATCTCTATATATAGGAGTACTGCATCCAGCTCGGGAGCCCTCAGCACAAGGAGGACATGGAGCTGTTGGAGCGGGGCCAGAGGAGGGCTACTAAAACGCTCCGAGGGCTGGAGCCCCTCTGCTCTGAGGCCAGGCTGGGAGAGTTGGGGGTGTTCAGCCTGGAGCAGAGGAGGCTGCGGGCAGAGCTGAGTGCGGCCGGTCAGGGCTTCAAGGGGGCCCAGAGGAAAGGGGGGGACAAGCTTTTTAGTAGGGCCAGCTGGGACAGGACAAGGGGGGATGGCTTTAAACTGAAGCAGGGCAGGTTTAGACTGGATCTAAGGCAGAAATTCTTTCCAGTGAGGGTGGTGAAACCCTGGCAGGGGTTGCCCAGAGAGGGGGTGGAGGCCCCATCCCTGGGAACATTCCAGGCCAGGTTGGCCGGGGCTGTGAGCAACCTGATGTGGTTCAAGGTGTCCCTGCTCCTGCAGGGGGGTTGGGCTGGGTGACCTCTGGGGGTCCCTTCCCACCCAAAACATTCCATGGTTCTATGATAGATAGATATCTAAAGAACAGCCAAAGAACATATGAAAGATTACAGTGGCAAAAATCACTGCAGTAAGACAGAAGAGGGCCGGGAAACGCGCTGTCAACAAAACCGAATTTGTAAAATGCAGCAATAGGAAGGCAGCAGTCAGAGACGCTCAGATCTCGGATGCGATCAACTCAAACGCCCAGAGGGTTTCACAGCCAAGGGATTAGCGTGAGCGTGCGTGGGCAAGCAAAGAATAAGGAATTCCTATGCAAGCCCAGTTTAATTATGTTTTAAACATGTGCTTCTAAACCTCAGTAAAATATATTTTCAGCGCAGCAAGACGTCTGCAGGAAAACAGACAGACTGCATTCGGAGGATACATAAATATGTTTATTCCTCCGAAGAGGTTTATGTGGGGGTGTGACATCTTGTGTGTGGTTCAGCAGTTACGTGTGGCTGCAACAGATGAGGAAATCGTCGATTCTGTAAAGCATTAGCTAAATTAATGGATGTGTTAGCATCACCCTTATGGGAGCGCGTAACGTAGGGGCTAAAGATTAAAAGACTTCAGTCAAATTTAGACCCGTCAGCTCCACAAACGAGGGTAACAAGTAGCTAACACACAACCACCAGAGTAATTAATTGAGTTCCCTGAAAAGAACCCATTTAAGAGCACACGTTTGCAACGCAAGGGAAGAAATATTGACTGAAGCGAGTCCCCAGCCCTGGGGGGATTTAACAGCCGGGCAGAGGCGGTGCTGAGGGCCAGGGTTTGGGGGTGGGATGGCAGGGGTAGGGGAACGGTTGGGCTGGGGGAGCTTCAAGGGCTTTGCCAACCTACATCATTCCGTAATTCCATATCCAGGGGGCTTTTGCATAGGCACAGTGAAATCAAGCACACAGAGGCTCGAACCCTTCCTGCAGCGCGAAGGAGCTACGCAGACTCGTTTCAAAAGGTTTCAGAGTAGCAAGAAGGAAAATAAGACACAAAGGTTGGAAACTAAATTAATTTAGATACTATTCGCTGAATCAGAAGGTCAATATTTTTCTCCTCACAAGAGCAGGTAACACTTCCAAGCACGAATAAGCCCCACGCTGCTCATCTCTAGCTGTGAAATATTATTCTCGGCACTCAAGCGCTGGCACGAGCGAGGCATCAGGCGAGCGGAGGCTGCACCGGCACCGCGCGCTCGGCGGCACCCGAGCACGGCCAACGCGACGCCGCACGAGGCGCTTCCAGAAGCGGAGATGGGGATGTCCAGCATCCCGCCACTGTCCTTTCCTCCTCGCTTCTAAAATGCGTTACGGCCCTATGCGCCCACCGGCTGGTTTGGATACCGGGACATAAATATCAAGTGATACACACACATCAGATTTGCGTGCCAGAGAGAAAATTTTTCCTAACAGATTGCCCTTTTTTTTTTTTTTTCCCAACCTTCTGCCCACATAACCTGGTGACTACATTAGGTTATAGGAATTAACCCCGTAACAATTCAGCAAATACAAGAAGCCCCTAATTGACCAACGGAAGGTCCACGTGCTGAAGAACTGGATTATCAGCAGATGCCAAGAGAGCGTCTCCCAAGACCGGCACATGCCCGTCCGTCTGTCCCTCCTGCTCGCTGGGCCACCTCGGCGGCAGGGGCGCAGAGCCCGCTCCGCAGGGCGCTCCTCCTCTCCTCCACCCATCGCAGACGGCCCCGGCAACAATTCCCAGAGGCGAGCTGCTGACAGCAGCCCTCTACAATGCGGAATTAATGACGAGATTATCATCGGGGGATTCCCAGCAGCACTTACGTACAAATCTCGTTGCCAGCCTGCTAGTTCGCAGGATAAAACGCAAGTTTTACGGTTACAACACAGCATTTTCAAGAAAGCAAACGCCAGGTCTGCCACAACCCTTTCCATGGCACTCCCTCCATCCTGCGCTGGGAGATTGCCCAGAAAGGTTGGACCAGGTGATCCTTGAGGTCCCTTCCAACCTGGGATTCTCTGATTCTCTGAGACAAAATGGGCAGCGCTCCTCCCAGCCTGCCCATCAGCAGACTTTGCGGAAGGGGCAGATGGGGCAAATAAGCTAAGGGACCACGTTTGTACCCCTCCTAGTTGCTCGGTTTAAAGACAAGCAAATAAAAGCCTCGCCTGCCCTACCGACCCACAACAAACTTTCACAACAGACATCCCGAAAAGCAGCCCGAAGTAACCCACCAAGAGGCCCCATTCTCCCCCATTTCAGCTTTGCGCTTTTGCCCGGAAGAGAAGCACAACTGCGCCATCGCTGTGTTCCATCTACAAATGAGAACTTCCCCATTGCAGCACAGGGTTCTCCTGTAGATTGGTGAACTATGTTTGTCCCCAATCTCCAGCCCAACAGGCATAAGCTAAGTTTTAACTAGCAAAGGCAAAACCCCCAGAGGTGACTGGGGTGAACTGATGGAAATCCTCGCCCTGAGCTCCAAAGGGAGCTAGTCATCACAGAATCATGGAACCCCAGGTTGGAAGGGACCTCAAGGATCATCTGGTCCAACCTTTCTGGGCAAGAGCCCAGCCTAGACAAGATGGCCCAGCACCCTGCCACCAGATCTTACAACTGGTTCTGCTGCTCTATAGTCAAACTTAATTTGCTATTTATATTCTTTTCTTCATATATTGCTCCAACATGGTGGAAAAAGACCTGGGGGTACTGATTGACAGCCGGCTGAATATGAGCCAGCAGTGTGCCCAGGTGGCCAAGAAGGCCAATGGCATCCTGGCCTGTATCAGGAAGTGGTGTGGCCAGCAGGAGCAGGGAGGTGACCGTGCCCCTGTACTCGGTGCTGGTGAGGCCGCACCTCGAATGCTGTGTTCAGTTTTGGGCCCCTCACTACAAGGAAGATGTTGCCTTGCTGGAACAGGTCCAGAGGAGAGCAACCAAGCTGGGGAGGGGTCTGGAGCACAAGTCATACGAGGAGCAGCTGGGGGAGCTGGGGGTGTTTAGTCTGGAGCAGAGGAGGCTGAGGGGAGCCCTGATCGCCCTCTACAATGCCTGAGAGGAGGGGGGAGCGAGGGGGGGGTCGGCCTCTGCTCCCTGGTAACAGATGATAGGACGAGGGGGAATGGCTTGAAGCTGCGCCAGGGCAGGTTTAGGTTGGACATTAGGGAAAACTTCTTCACCGAGAGGGTTGGCAGGCTCTGGAATGGGCTGTCCAGGGAGGTGGTGGAGTCCTCATCCCTTGAGGTCTTTAAAAGAAGGAGAGATGAGGTGCTTAGGGACAGGGTTTAGTGGTGGGATGGCAGTGCTAGGTTAACGGTTGGACTCGATGATCTTAAAGGGCTTTTCCAACCGAGGTGATTCTATGATCATAGGGAAGACCAAGCACTCCATGGACTAAGTGTATATTCTAGAACATGACCACAGAACCACCCAACAAATGCATACCCTGATGAATCTGCAGATGACTTTTGCAACTCATAGCATCCCAGAAGGGCAAGGGTTGGAAGGGCCCTCGGGAGCTCACCCCGTCCCACCCCCCTGCTCAAGCAGGGTCACCCAGAGTGGGGGGCACAGGACAGCATCCAGGCAGAGGTTGAATATCTCCAGAGAAGGAGACTCGCTTACGAGCAACTCCAGTCACCTCCTGAACAGGTTCTGCCATTACTGGAGACTTTTCCATCCACAAGTCCAACACTTCCAAAAGCTTATTAGACAGGGTCTCCTCCTTCAAGATTTAATTCTGCTTCGCCTTGACAGAGGGCTTTGAGTGCAACATATGTGCGTGAAGAGTGGTATCTGATGCTTGCACTGATATTGAACCATAGGGATTACAGCCAGAGAAACCCTACAGACCTACCTGGGAAGCCAGGTGTCGCAACCCAGGGGGCCTGGGAACAACATCAAAGGACATGAGCGTGCCAGCTTGCCTCATCTGCACACCTCCAGCGTTGCTGAGCCCCGGGAGTTTTAGCCAGTTTGGCATATTAAAGGTTCTTACCTTCACAGGCATGGATCAGCGTGCTGTAGCTGTACTGGTAATGCCCGCAGAAAGATTTCCTTTCCATTTCCACCATTCCACCCACAGGTTTAAACTTTGACCACGAGAGTTTAAAATTCTCCTATAAGCCAACCAAAACAAAATTCAAACCCTACCAAAGCATGGAGCTTGCTGGTAGCAGACTGGACAGGACAGCACCACAACTACATGCTCAATTTTGTTCCAATTTATAATTTCTGCGGTAACAGCAAGGATTTAACATAACCCAGCCTGTATATCAGTGCCATCCTTAATTACAGAAAGCTCAGAGCAAAAGGCATTTTTAATAAAAAGTGTGTGCATGGGTATTTGAGAGGCAGCATTAAGTCTTACAAATGAAACCAATGGTAGCATTTACCTACCTATACTGTTTCAAGAGGTTGTTTTAACTGTACCCTGTGTGATAATTTAGGAAGGTTTTTCCATCATTTTTCCACGTTTATATATAACAATTGTGACTACAGAAGCGGTAGGAATGTGAAAATACAGAGCTGGGAGCTCCAAACTGTCACCGAATGCCTGATACTTCCCCTTGTTGTAGGGTCTCCTTGGTATAATAAGTTGTATTAGCAATTACACTTTCATCCTGGCAGCAGGTTTTAATTATACCTTACAACATTACAAAAGAAATAGGCTATTAACTTCTACTCCTAAAATTGCTGGCTTTTTTTCCTATTTTATTTTAGAAATGGCTCTCTCTCCATTGTTTACAAAAAGCACCCGAAGGTCTTCGGGAAGAGAAGTCCTAGAGTGGTCGATGCTTATTATTTTCTCATCAGACCATTTTTGCATTAAGTTCTTTTATCATGATTTTCTCCTTCCTTTACCATTTTTCCTCCGATCTCAAAAGAACCCGGGAGCTGCAGAGAATTAGGCACGGAAGATTAAGTCACGATGCCGCCGAGGGAAAAGCGAGAACAGAGCCCGTGCAGCACGGGAAGCGATCGGCCCTTCCGATGCAGCGCTGCGCTCGGCGGCGGGCACCGCGCTGCGAACACCGAGCACGTGGGAAGGTGCTGAAGGAGAGCAAGGAGAGCTGCGGGAGGTACAAATCAATCATGCGAGACCAGAGGAATGTGGAGGTTTACCCTACAGACAAGACCTGCAGCCTTCAAATCACTATGAGAGCGTTGCGGGTGGCAAAGGCTCTGCAGAAGAACAGTTGCGTGTCTTCTTTGTGCAGCAGCAAAGAGTCAGTCTAAACAATGCCAAAAAAGCCCAAAAACTTTTAGAAAGGAGGGTAAGAAGTTGCTAGGATTGGTTGCCTATGGAGATGGCTGGATTTTCTCATCCTGAGCCACGGGAGGAATCACAGAATCCCAGGCTGGCAGGGGTTGGAAGGGCCCTCGGGAGCTCCCCCAGTGCCACCCCCCTGCCCAAGCAGGCTCACCCGGAGCAGGGGGCACAGGACAGCGGCCAGGCGGGGGTTGAAGATCTCCAGAGAAGGAGACTCCACAGCCCCCCTGGGCAGCCTGGGACAAGGCTCGGGCACCCTCACAGTCAGGAAGTTCTTCCTCCCGTTCAACTGGAACCTCTTCTGCTTCAGGTTGTGCCCATGGCCCCTTGTCCTGGCGCTGGGCACCACTGGGAAGAGTCTGGCTCCGTCCTTGTGACCCCCACCCTTGAGATATTTGTAGGTGTTGATGAGGTCCCCTCTCAGCCTTCTCTTCTCCAGGCTGAACAAGCCCAGCTCCCCCAGCCTTTCCTCGTAGGGGAGATGCTCCAGTCCCCTCATCATCCTTGTAGCCCCTCTCTGGACTCTCTCCAGGAGTTCCTCGTCTTTCTTGAACCGGGGAGCCCAGAGCTGGACCCAGTGCTCCAGGTGGGGTCTCACCAGGGCAGAGCAGAGGGGGAGGAGAACCTCCCTCGCCCTGCTGGCCACGCTCCTCTTAATGCACCCCAGGATGTCGTAGGCTTTCGTAAGGAATACAGACGTGAGACCTCATCCCTGCCCGTGGCTCAGGACAAGCTCAGGCGGTGCCCACAATGGAAAACGGCAGCCGAGCTCCCTCACCAACCTCACCAGCTTGCCCCAAACCCCTCCTGGACACCTCAAAAGCTTGTTTTTGATGGCTGGTAGTAGCAAATCAAGCTAATTGATTTCTCTGACCGCTCTGAAGTGGGCTACCCTCCATCCGTGGTTCTAGATGTCTGCGCAGAAAGACAGAAAACAGACCGTCAAACCACAGCCTTAGCTGGACAAATGAGAACGCTTTAAGTGAATCCATGCATTTTACAAAATACCCGGTATTTAAGGGTTTATAAGATCAGTTTTCTACACCACTAACTGAAAGAACATATATTCATCACACTTGTGGAATGAGTAATTTTGGTGCATCTTAATGATTTTTTTATTTTTTTTTTTTACTCTTTGTACCATGGACTAGCACTAATAACAATATACCCAAGCCAGTTTAGTTTAGACGTTAAATTTGAGACGCATGACCTGCTGGCGGGGAAGCAGTTCTTTTCTCCAAGACTTACTGTGCCATCACGCCATAAAATTTAACACAGGATAAACAGCACTTGCTACGGTAGCATGTGCCTTGCCTAACTTGTGGTTCACAACTCTGGTTTTTTGGTTTTTTTGTTTTGTTTTTTTTTTTTTTTAAGTACACCCTCAGAATGCCAGAGGAACTTCTGTTCCTATAGAAAGTCACAAATATTCCCAAAAGAATATTATTTCAAGCATAATCATTTAATTCAAGATGGCATAACCAGCAGTTAAAGGACAGTTTAAGAAATCCCCAGCTAGCACCATGCTCTCCTTTAACACCAGCACCTCCAAGTCTGCAACAAAGCAGCAAGTAACACATAAGAAAAACTACGTGCATTTTTCTATAAGAAAAGTTTTATCTACAGGTAGGCTCAAGCTTCCCAGCAACTGGCAACATACAGTAAAAAAAAAATACTCCAATCACTCAAATGAAAGCAAAAAAAAAATTTAAAAAAAAAAAATCCAGAACTCCAAACAAACAAAACACACCCCTTCGCTTTCTTTTTGGATGTACACGAGTGCCTCCTGCACTATCCTAAGTGAGTTGTGTAAGGAAAATGCGCGGTCGTGGCGCAGCATCCCTAACGAGCAACCTAATTACTCATGCTTAAAACAAAAGAACTCGGGGATTCTTGAAGGATAGCAAATACAATATATAAATATAAATGTTTTTACACATATTTCAATTTCATTGTCTTGTCATGTCATGTAATAAGGATTAAAGTACCTAACGCTCAGGACTCTACAGATACCTAAATAATGAATGCCATCAGATACAGTATCCTTGAGGAAATTAAATTAAATGCTTGAATGAAACGTTCATCAACAATACAGATCTTTAACCTTCAAAACAGAAGCAGACCTTTGAGTTGCCAAAACAACAACAAAAAAGCCAACAAAAGCCTCTTCCTACCCCATTTTTCCTCAATGCAGCTACTTTTATGTTTCTCCCTCAAGGAGACAACCTTACCCCGGCGCTGCCCAAGGCCCCACCGTGATGCTGACGGCAAAACAAGCCCCGAGCTCCCCAGCCCTGGGGGGATTTAACAGTCGGGCAGAGGCGGTGCTGAGGGCCAGGGTTTGGGGGTGGGATGGCAGGGGTAGGGGAACGGTTGGGCTGGGGGAGCTTCAAGGGCTTTGCCAACCCAAATAATTCCATGATTCTATGAAAAACACCCACTGGCTCTTTGCCTCCGTCGGATTAAAAAGCAAGTCAAGACAGCCGGCACGCTCGCACCAGCCACTAGATCTGCCCGTAGCAGAGTCACGGCACAGGCGGCTCAGAATCGTGACTTCCATTGAGTCACAAAACAAGGCAAATTGACATTTTACAACGTTAAAAGCGGATAATTTAATACAGTTAAATTGTAAGACTATCGAAAGCGGAACCAACTGCTGAACCCGCTAGCACTAAGTCCCTGTAAACTGTATTTAAATTTATGATTTTCACTGGAGTAGCAAATAAGGGAGAGCGCTGCTATATAAAGTCTAAAACAAGAGAATTTAACATGGTTAAATTATTCCTAAACCATGAAAGACTGACAAGTTTTTGTTACAAAGGGCTCTTATCACTTAATGGAGAAAGTCTTTTATGATTAAAGTTTTATTTGGTTTTCAGATATCAACATGACACAAGGAATATTGTTCTTGTAATTCGACACATTCCGGAGAGCAGAATTATCTCGGTGCAAGAGCCTACGATACTTAGAGCTGAATTTGCTAAAATAATTACGCAGGGTGTCACATTATGGTGGTCTATGTGGGTTTGGTGGGTGCCTTGGTTGTTTTTTTGGAGGGTGGTTGGTGGGGGGATTTTGTGGTTTTATTGAAATGTTGCTTGTCACAGCCCCTATCCACTTTTATCAACTTCAATGGAGCCAAGACCTATCCCCAAGAGCAGAATCTGACCTCCGGCCTGGCTCTGCAACACAAACTTGGACAAAGCACAGTTTCATCCTTTTTGCTGAGACAGCACCACCTCCGTGGAGGTCCTGTAATGTTAAGTAGAAAGAACTTGAGGGCTTTAGATTAAAGACTAACCAGACCAGGTTGCTCATGTAAAGATGGCCCTGCTCACTGCAGGGGGGTTGGACTAGATGACCCCTAAAGGTCCCTTCCAACCCAAAACATTCTATGATTGGAAAGTGCTATTTACTAAATAAAATAGTACTATAAAATAAACACCAAACTGGCGAATCTAAGAAGCGCCATCCCGTGGATGTCTAACGTTAAGTGTGATGAAAAACTGCAATTTGAGAGAGACAAGCAATCACTACTGCAACCCTTAAATCACCACACAAAGAAGAGCAACCCACTGTAAATAAACTATATTTAAGCAATCCTTGCTCTTCATTAATATTCTCAATATTTTGTCCTCATACATTCCTTCATTTCTCCTCATCTACCAGACAGGAGCCCAGAACTGGACCCAGTGCTCCAGGTGGGGTCTCACCAGGGCAGAGCAGAGGGGGAGGAGAACCTCCCTCGCCCTGCTGGCCACGCTCCTCTTAATGCACCCCAGGATGCCATTGGCCTTCTTGGCAACCAGGCTCATGGCCACCTTGTCGTCCACCAGGACCCCCAGGTCCCTCTGGGCAGAGCTGCTTCCCAGCAGGTCAGCCCCCAGCCTGTCCTGGTGCCTGGGGTTCGACCTCCCCAGGGGCAGCGCTCGACACTTGCCCTCGTTGAACTTGTTGTCTAGCCTCAGGAAAGCTCTTTGCTGTTTGGAATAAAACTCAAAACAGAGGTGTCAGGAGTCAGACCGCTTTGATGCGGAAATTCTCTCCAGCGCACGGTTACACCAGCGCCACACAACTCGGCTTTGAAAGGCCTCCTAGTTCCTTTCCCATTCAACAGTGCGTCCCCGTTAGCCAAATACCAAACTAAATCAAATACCTTCAGCAACTCGTAGCTGGCATATGGCAGTGGGCACAAACCAGCAGATTCTTAATCTCACGCCTATGAACGCACCGTTCTGCGCCGCAACTCCATGGCAAGAACCTGGTTTGGTTTTTGTTTGTTTGCTTTCATGCAGAGTAGAATCCCGAGGACTGGTCGATGACATTGGAATGAATTTCACTCTGATTCTCCAGTCTTTATTATGCAAATGAACACTAACTTTAGCTCATCAGGTTTGGCAATCAAGGCCCCGGAGAAGATCTGTAGCTAAAAATTTTCATTACAGCATACACAAATACTCCCTGTGACATCTACTAAAAAAAAGCCTCAAAGGATGGCATTCAGATATATAAACAATCACAGCTTTACAACAGATATTATGATTTCTAATTATTATTCAAATTCCATACTGCGCTAATACTGACAAACACAATTTTAAAGTATTTCTCAGTGGTAAAAGCAGTTACTGTTTATTTCAAAAGTTTCCCCCAGATTGCCTACCATCCTAGAATCATAGAATCACTTTGGTTGGAAAAGCCCTTTAAGATCATCATGTCCAACCTTTAACCCAACCCTGCCACCCCACCACTAAACCCTGTCCCTCAGCACCTCATCTCTCCTTCTTTTAAATACCTCCAGGATTCAGATACCTCCTGCTTCAGACAAAAAAAAACCCAAACAACCAAACACAGCAGTCATGAAAACAGTGGCTTCAAGCCAGCATACAACCCACCTCTCTTCCTTAGCAGAACGGAGAAGTTCCAACGTATGACAACCTCGCCTGACGTACCGATCGTTCCGTGCGCCCTCTCAGTAATCCCCATCTCTCCAGTGGCTTATGGCATTTCTTAGCACCTGCACAGAAGTCATGCAAGATGAAGAACTACTCTGCCACACTGAAGCTTCAAACAGTAAGGGATTCAAATACACCCCGTAATTTGTAGAACAGTTTAAATATTATTTAAAATTGGGTTAAGAAGGACTGATGGCAGTCCGAGCTTCACGCCCAGAGATGGGGCAGAGGCCCCATCCCTGGGAACATTCCAGGCCAGGTTGGATGGGGCTGGGAGCAACCTGATGTGGTTCAAGGTGTCCCTGCTCCTGCAGGGGGGTTGGGCTGGGGGACCTCTAGGGGTCCCTTCCCACCCAAACCATTCCATGATTCTATGATTTAAGGCTCAATTCTTGCAGACAGACTTGTGCACACCGGCGCTGTTTGTAGAGCTTTCCTGCAATCAGTGAAGCTTCGTTCACAGTCTGGAAGCGTGGAGTCACCAGCAAGAAAGGAATCATAATTTTTAGACAATATCCACTATAAAAGCTTCTGTTGATTGAAGTACATGAGGTTTTCATGAACCCTCCTTAGTTTTCATAACACTATTTGCTCCTGGGGTATTGATTGTCAATAAATTTTGCAAGCAAGGAGGTCTAAACCGTGACAGGCACTTTGCAAAACGAAAAGAGAGTGCCTGAGAAGAATTTCCAGTGATCTTACAATTTATCTGTTGAACATAAAAAGGAAAACAGAAAACCTAAAAACCTCCATAGCAGCTGGAAAGCTTCTTCTGCCACTGCCAAAGGAAAGCAGGCTGTGTAAAATTCTGGGTTTCTGTTAATCCGCCCGAGAATGACTTGAAGTTTCTCAACACAGCTAGAAGACCGGCTTCTTTCTTCTGCCTTGCAATGCAAACGATTTACACACCTTGCTATCAGAATAACTATGAGAAGAGCATCAGCTATCATGCAAAAATCAAACCACCCTGCATTGCACACGCACCCGCGCACACCCCAGTCACAAGCGCCCTCGGCCACCCGTCGTTTTGAGCTGCCTGCCTCTCAGATAAAAATTGCTAAGTGCAAGTATCTATTTCTGGAAATGACGATACATTTTCCTGCCTACCTCGCATATTCACCTGGCAGTAAGATCATTTCCCTCTAAGTATTTCCAACTTTTTACACATTCCTGTTTTTGTACTTAAGATTTTACATTATACCTGCCTCATTAAAACCACCAATATTTATCAGTCTATCAGGGAAAGCAAATTGTCACCATTTATATGAAAACTATTTTTTTCTTGCACTATTAGACATAGAAATTTAAGCTGCTACGGGAAAAATGCATACATTTATTAAATATATGCAGCCCCGACATGTCTATGCCTACACCTCATCCATGAGCTCCGCCCTGACAAACGCGCCCGGTGCCCAGATAGAGGAATGAAACAGAAACATGAAAAGCTTAACTAAACCCATGAAGGAACAGTGAAACACATGTAAAGGAATAACAAACAGTAGACCCCGATAAGCTAAACCTGCCAACGAAGTTCAGACGAGCGGGGGCAGCCCTCTTACAGCCAGGGCACCCACCACCCAGGAAACTGTAACCTGGCTTTTTGAGGACAGCTAGGAAGGACGTGGATAGCAGGGATGATGCTGTCAGCATGATACAGTTTTTATACTTCAAAACAGCATGGAATAGTCAAGAGAAAAAGCAAAAATAAACGAGCCAAAGTTTATACCCCCTCACTCAAAATCTGAAATGTTACGTAAAATGATCACGATTTCATTCATACCTTTAGGATAGACTCAGGCAAGCTTGTCACGCCAACAATTTACTTCTGAAATATCAACCAAAAAGCTAAGAAGAATTATCATAAACCGTTAAAGTATCAGGGGAAAAGAAAAAAATAAAAATAAATGCACATTTCAAGAAATAATCCAGGGACTGACAACCACAAGTTTCCAGATAGCTTTCAAATGCACTCCTACCACACGCTACATCAGAGTTACCCAACTTTTGGCAGCCCGGGAGAACAGAATCTCAATTATGTCACTACCGTGTCATTTCTCTGCCAGCTGCTACAGATGGGAAGTACTTCTGACATCTTCCAATATTTCTATGTTTACCGTCAACAAGCGGAGGGTGCAGTTTTCAATATCCACTGAACAATTCCCCAAGATATGCGCATGCTGAAACTCAAATCACAGTTCTGCTCGGAAGGCTGGACACAGTTAAGATGCTACAGCAGGACCGTGCCGTATGCAAAATGCTGAAATACATTTTCACACTGCAAACCCGAATTTTTTAATTGTGTCTCCTATCAGAACAAGCACAGTATGCTTCAACGCTTGTCAGTAAGTCAAAAAATTCTCCTCCGTAGCAGGTCTAATATTTTCACATTGGTTTCTAACACGATGCTTGCTCAGACAGATAAATGCCGAAGGTAAGGAAGGCATCGTGAATGCCAGCAAAGTATAATAAAGGTAGTATTTGTTCATTCCTGCCAATTTTGATTGACAGATTTGCCATTATTTGGAAATCCCCTAGCTTTTACTTCATTTTAACCACGCAACTACTAACAACATTTCGAAACACCACGTACCTAAGCAATGACATTTTTTTCCCTTATGAAATTGTTAGTAAAGTTGTTACACTAAATTCTTAAGCAACATAAAAGCAATGGGGGGAAAAAAAAAAAATATCATAAACCTTTCTGGTCATACAGAACCTCTTAGAATCATAGAATCACAGAATCATTTGGGTTGGAAAAGCCCTTTAAGATCATCAAGTCCAACTGTTAACCTAACCCTGCCATCCCACCACGAAACCATTAAATCACGTCCCTAAGGATAGGACTGGAGGGACAGAAGGAAGGATGAGTGCGAGGGCAGGCTGGGCTTTTGGTTGGAGCAGCTTCTATAACATAAGCATGTGTATGCTGTAAATCTATACATGCGATGCTGTGCATACTGTAGGATACGTATATACACACAGCATAGCTACGCTGTACAAGTTCACTCTTACATCATTATTCAGATTTTTTTCATTAAATATTTCTTCGGTTAAATACTTTCAACAACAAACCTTGAGATAGACCCCACCTGCGCAAAAATAATCAGGAAAGCAACACAAAAATGTGAAAAGTCTATTTTGTGCCACCAGGCTTCCCTGGGAGTCACAGACTCGGAGAACATCATTGCCCTTCCCACTCCACTTCTACGGCAAAACACTGTGCACCACAGCCAACGTTTTCTGTACGTCAGGATGATCAGGTACAACAGTTTAATCAACCCCCCCCCCATGTTCTGGTTGGCAGGAGGGTGGTGGTAGTGTTTGTTTTCTGGGTTTTGTGGGTTTGTTTTTTAGACCAAATCCCCTGAGGATGAGTCCATCTATTTCTCAGTGCTGGCTCCTGCCTCTTGCACTGAGAAATTTATGTTCCCCTTTCTGCTAACACTCCTGGCCTTTGAGCATAACCAGCCCCCAATATTGCAACCGTAACCAGGCACGGGGCAGGGAGCAAGCTGGGGACTGACCTGCCTCGTGCCACAGCCAAGGGACCTGCTGAGCTGGGGAGCAGTGGGAGCCTTCTGCTGGTGGAACCGTGGGAAAAACGAGGAATTCCAGATCACGTGCCTGGTTATTTGGTTTTCAGGAGATCAGAAATTACCGAGAGATACTTGCTGGGTTTTAAGGTGGTTTTTTTTTCTTCTCCTCCCCATTTCTTCTTCAAAGAAAGGAAAAGGTTATTTAGTACCTGCCAATGTTTTCTCTGGCTTCATGCGATCCCCAGAGCCAGACCACGCGTGTCTAACAGAACCCCCATTTCCAGGGGACACAAACCATCTCTCCAAAGACACTTATTTACCCAGACCCGTTCCACAACAAACGAGTCCTTCATTCTGCCGGAATAGCTTGGCAGTCGTCGTTCTTAACCTCTAATAACAATAAAGTTAACGGAAAGTTACGGAACCACATCGCTACAGTAAGAAATAGCTGTCACCTCATCCTCGGGTGGGAGTCCAGCACGCTCGAAAACCTGGCATTTTCTGGCTGGAGCTTTTTTTTTTTTTTTTTTTTTTTTTTTTAAGTTTGCAATCAGAAAAAGACACCTGCTGTGCTCGTTTTTCCCCTCGAGCTTCGGAAATGCTTTTTTTCTTGAACTGTGTGCTGAAGAGCTACAAATAAAGTGTTGTCACAACATCCAAATCAGCACTTTTACATTTTATTTGTCAACAAATTTGTGACAAGATTTCAGTGCAATGTACACACTCATCCATCCGTCTATTAAATCTTTATGGTATGCTATTAAAAATATTTGCTACCATTGTTATTGCAGACAGCCCAACGCACACAGCAATCTGACAGATAAACACGTTACTATGGAAACTACCCAAATGAATGCCTTATTTTCTAAACTTGGCCATAACCCCAAACTTTTATTACAGCATCCAAACGTTTCATTCACTTCCTTTATAGGATCATCCCACAGACCTTTTCCTCTTAAAAAATACATACACACATTACAGGATTTGAATAAACGACCCTCCCTCTTAGACTGAGTTTTCTTCAAAATAGCACTTTAATAATTTCTACTGATTTAAGGACAAACCCTTCTTGTAGCACTTGGGAACACAGCTAACGCAACAGAAACAAAAATCTGCGTTAAAAGCCTAAGACACCAAAATAATTTTTAAGATTTGTCACCACTTCCTGACAACCTAAACCATACATTGCCATTGCAAAGCTGCATTGTGAGCATTATTCACACGGCAGAGACAAGCACTCAAACTTACAGTTTCATCTCATTACTCATATACACTCATTTTAATTAATCACACTTGCTTTACAATTACTGTTTCAATCATGGCACATGCTCCCCATTTTATTATTTAGAGAGCAGTCTTTTACTTCCCCCAAGCTCACTACATATATTTTACTCTTAATCTGGACAGAAAGCTGCCAACAACAACTGTCTTCAAAGACAGCTTTCCAAAAAGAAAACACTAAATTTAAATTAACATATTTGAATTTTAAACTAAAGATTAGAGGTTTTTCTGCAGTAAAGCCCATTTCCATTTCAAATTCCATAACCAGGAAGGAAGGAAAAACGCTAGAAGAAACGCACAGAAAGTCCCCTCTAGCACCGGGACGTGCTCTTCCCGACAAGACACCTAGGGACAAATCAAGATCCTCCCTCTCCCAACTGCTGCACCAGGCACAACAAACCAAACACCCTCCTGGCACGAGAGGAACGTGGGGGATCACACGATTCTCGGGGAGTATTTGAGATTACGGATGGAAAGCCATGCATATGGCCAAACAGATCAAAAGAGATGAGGTCTTCCCGTTTTCCAGGGTTATGTTCCTCCTACCAACAGCCGCCGTGCCTTTGCCTTCTGCCCCCGGGACGCAACCAGGCTGGTGAACTCTTAAAAGTCATCTCACAGCACCTCACCCAAAGGGGTGATGCTCTCGGTGCAGTTCACGGCAAGGAGGAGGCTACAGAAACCGTGAAAGAGAGGTCCTGTGGGCATTCAGAATTACTCTAATTAGCAGAAAATTAAAACAAAGCTTAATTGATAAGATGCCAGGCTGTCAAATTGCCTTGGCTTGGAAACAGTCTGCAGCTTTTTTAATAGAGCAGCAAGACCCAGCAGGTGGGCTTATGGGACAGTAATCCACATCCCCGTGAGAGAGGGACGCGGATGAGAAGCCGGGTCTTTGGGACGGATGCTTTGCTGAGAGATTCTCACCGGTCGCCTGCAGACACCCCCTTGTTTTCCCAAAAAGTGCTGGCCTCGCAATGTCCAGGCCATCTTATCAGCCACATTACGACATCCTTGGTGGCAGCTGGCTTCCCGATGATGTACATAGGCAAGTATCTACAGCTTCAGAAACGTACACCATTTGGGGATTTGTTTTCAAGATGTAAAACCCTTCTCTCAGCTTTTTAGGATTATGCACCGAGTATTTGTTCAAAAGCACTTCATTTGTGTGTTCGGAGAACCAGACTTCCAGAGTCAATAAGAATGTATTTACAATCACAAAATTGCTGGAAGACAACGGAAGCAGTAAAGAGAAATCTCAAGCCTTTTTTTTTTTTTTTTTTTTTTTTTTTTAAAAATAAAAGGACCGTGGCTTCAGCTTTTACATACCGCACCTTCTCCGCAAGATCCCTTTTAATCTCGCAGCTTGGAATTTAATAACGTTCCGGTATGGTTCAAACATTTCCTTCACTGTAAGCTCACTGTGCCGAGTAAACCGACTTCTGGTTTGTGCATTAAAAAAAAAAAAAAAAAAAAAAAAGAAAAATCCAAAGATTTATACTTTTAATAAAAATAAAACTCTTTCTCCAAGCAGACCCGAAAGCACCCTGTCCCACCGGCTGCAGGCATCGTGCCCTTCAGAAGAAGCATCTGCTAGGAGTATTAGCTCGAACGCGATGTAGTTCATGACACGGGAAAGCTCGCCTTTGCAATCCCCTCCTTGGGCAGCTACCGTTCTGCCTCCCCATCATTTCACCCACTCGCTCCCACACGCTCTAACCAAGACTAGATCCCCCCCCCCCCGACCTTGAGAGCCAGCTTTGCCGAAAGCCACAGACCTGTCCTTGAGAACGCCTTGCAGCGGAGGCGTCGGCAGTACTAGCACCGAACGCGCCCGAGCTGTACAACCCCCAGCTGGAAGCCAAACACGACGCACGCACTCACCCACACGGAGCAGAAGAGCCTGAAGTCCCCACGCACACAACCCCACAGGGTAAATGTGAGGGATGTCAGGCTTTTTTTGGACTGGCCAACTTGTTTCTTCCCTTCAAAGCCTCGTCCAAGCAAACTGCTGGCTGCTGCACCGCGGCTCTGGATGGTTTAAAGCCGTAAATCAGCTTTGGCTTCTGCTTTTGCAGGAAGGGCTAGAGGGACATGAAGGAAAAGGGAGGAGGACTTCTCCCCAGGCTGCTCTCTCCTATCAGGAGTGCTGCAAAGCACTGCCCTGTCCCCTTTCCACTGCACAATATCCTTTTTATTTCTGTTTGGGGAGAAGCCAGACACAGCTTCTACTTAACTTGAAGCTCTCCATAAAAGCTATCCCTTTCTTACAGCTCTTCTGGAATGATTTAGGCATGGTCCGACCTCCTGAAATTCAAAGTAAAACCTGAGTTTCCAGGGAAATCTCTACGCTTCTTGTGCGGCTTGCTGCAAGATGCAAGGAGCCTCTGGGAACGGGAAGGGCCTGCAATCCTGTTTCTGTGTTACTGATTGCTCCTGGAAGAGCTCCCCAACGGTCTGTTTGATGCACGCCCTGGGAACTTACTCCTCCCTCACCTCCTCAAGGTTCATCAGACAACGTTGCCCAAACACCGCCGCGTTGGGCACCCCAAAGTACGGTCAGACACCGACGCCGAGACCTCAGGGACAGCAGGAGCGACACGAGCCAGCCCCCTGGGCACGGACCCCGCACGAAGGGGAAGCAGAAGTGCTGACCGACCGACGGGACGGTTTCACAGTCTCTGCAGACACCACGGCTAAACCGGAGGCTGGGGAAAGGCTGTCCAATATTCATCTTCTTCCCAAGCAGGAAGTTCAGTGTTGTTTCTTTCAATAGCGGCACAAAAATAGATGCAAGTAAAGATGACTTGACTGAAAGCCAGCTCGGGGCTGATTAGGATAAAACTTGCAAGTTGTTAAGCAACACCACTACCCCAGCTCAGTGACAGCTCATTTTTATAACACTCAGCTTTTACGCTTGTCATTTGTACACTTAAAGATGTACAGCGAGACAGAGGGGAATTCCCGACAGCGGTGTTCGAGTCGATGGACTGCCACTGCTTGCAATTCAACTGTAAAGCTGCCTTTATGAATGGCTTAGAATGCAATAATTACCACTGAAAAGGCATGGGAAGTTTACCTCTTTCGCCTCCAAACACACCATTCTACACAAGCAGAATCTTTCCCCTCTAATTAATGACGAAGGTGACGGATTAAGCGACTTCAAATACCAGATTACCGTGTCCCATTTAAATTTCTATGAGTATATTGATTCTTGTTGTGCCTTTTTTATTACCCTTGTGGAAATACCATCATTACGTCGCTTTTTATGTTTACAGATAATCTGCATTCTCCACTGGAGGTATTCAGAGACTGACAAATACGCTATTAATAAGACAAAGGTGATGGCACCCATGCAGGTACTTTACAGCGAAAAATCAGCGCTACGCTTTCCATTTCCATCGGAATAGTTCATGGCACTGACGGGATGCTAAAGGGTTAACAAAAAAGACCTTTGTGAAGCCAACTGTAGCTAGAATACAGTAAGAGCCCTGAGTAAACAGAACATCCTTGGGAAAGAAAGTTCAGCCGGTGGCTTGTAGCTGAGAGCTGTAGATGTGGCTCACAGCTGGAGATGCCAACCTGCCTGGGAGCTTTTGAGATGGCTATCTCTTTGTAACAGGATGAACAGATCCTGAATGGGTTCCTCAAGTCACTCTGAAGTCAGCAGACACTGACCTGGACCCCCAAGGTAAGCGCAGAAGGACCAGGCCTTGCCACTCAGAAGTCAACTTATGACCATCTATGGAAGAAAGGCCCAGAGGTCATGGAAAACGACCGCTGAGAGACCCCTCCACAGTGACCACTGGGGACCCCCAAGGACCACTGACTCAAATCACTGAGCATGCGTGATTGGGAGGAAAATATGTAAATGTATTTCGGGAACTCATTGTCATATATATGTAAATCTTGTATATAAGCTATGCCACTAACCCCGTGTGGCACGCACATTAGGAGGAGTGATCCCTGTGCATCCAGCGCTGCAATAAAGAATGCCTGCTTCATGGTAATCTAGGCTATCGAGTCACGATTTCGGCTTTTCATGGCTTCAGCACTTACTGAAAAGAGGTTTCAGTACTCTGCTGGACTGGAAGCTACAGAAGTTTAAACAACATTTCTAATTACTCCACCAGAACACACGTAGCTTCAGCAGAAATAAATGAAGACATTTCGCTAAGTGTCCATAACAAAGCAAAAAATTACTCTGGATTTTTTTCTTTTTTTTTTTTTTTTTTTAACTTTTCAAATAAGCATACTGACACGGCAATACGGATGACTAGCTAACGTAACAAGAAATACTTAGGACATTGGAAAAAAAAACCCCAAGAGTCAGACAAATCAACTTTGAATTTGGTGGACTGGAATATGAGTTTCATCCCAGAGCGCATCCGCTTGCCTGGCACAGGCTGGGGGGGTGTTTCAGGCCTGTGGCTATACCAACACAAAGCCCCACAAAGGGCTTACCAAACCTCCAATTACAACTGGCAATGAGACAAAGTGGGCTCCTTGCAATTATTTATTTAAGTCTTTGTTTAGTGAATTAACAGCCCTCATCTACTAAACAATGTTTTCCTAAACCCAAAAATCTTTTAGATGAGAATGCGCAGTGATCCTCGCTTACGAACTGTTGTATTTAACTCCATCTGCCACCAAGCAGAATAGAGGTATTGGTGAAGGACGTGGTTTTAAACTTACAGTGCTGGCTTTTCTGCCTCTCCCCTCCACTTTTAAACAACCGATCAAAAACTTAAGGATAAAGTAGATTAACTCTGCTTTTTCTCCTTCGGGGCAGAAGTCGCCTGGAATTTCAGTAATCTCACAGAGGAGACATGCAATCAATCTCCAATAAAACTGTGCTGGTGTCCCCAGACACTACCTACACTTTCATGATTTTGTAAGAAGTATTACAATCAAATGTTCTTCCAGGAACACACAGAATACGCACAGTTTAGTAACGGACTCAATATTTCTTTCGTCAGGCTTTAAAGTAGCGATAGTGCTATCTATTTAATAGAACTCGTTTCTCGAAGCAGAGAGCAAGAAGCAGCAACATTACGTTTAGAATTTCTGTGCAGAAACCTCCTCTCTCAATAACAGGCACAGCACGTAGAATTCACCAAGTTGAACGTAGAAAAAATTCATTTCAAGAAGTCAAATGCAACAGAACATTTAAAAATAAAAGTCCAGGATTGCGTAGTATTGTGCTGACAAGAAAGCATCAAAAAGGTGATGCCATACCTGCAAGTTCCACCCATTTTCATTTAAATTTAAGTGGTGGTGGCAGGGACATGTGTTTATGTATTTATTTTTTTTTTTAGCTTAGATTGACTTAAAAGTTGTGAATGTCCAAATAGTATGATTCTAATATTTAATATTTTTCTTTACAAATTATCCAATTACATAGCAAAAAAAGCAACCAATTAAAGACATTTCACAAAACGTAACTGATTTTGAGAAAATTCAAACGCATACTTCGAAAACTACCTATGGTCACTTCTCTGCAGCTGGCAGTATTGGGAAAATGGATTGGTTTATCCATAATATGCCAGATTCTTGCTTAATATTTGTTCAAAAATACAGTAATCCAATTACACAGGAAAGAAGAAAGCACCTATGACAACAAGCAATATCCTTTTCGTTTGGAAAAATAACTGAATTTTTATGTTATTTTTAAGATCATGTAGCTATTTATATGAGTGAAAGGGCAAAGTGAAGTCTTCCAAGGAATTTTGGGTAAGGACTGCCATGTGACAAACCAATCACCAAAAGGTATTCTCCTTTCAAATTCTTGCAAAGTTATCAACTCAACAGAAGCGTAACCCCAAAGTGCTTTTAAAAGGAGGCCAGTGATTTATCCTGGGGAAGAAACTGAGGATCAGTGGTTTAACACGTACTTACGACGCGAGGAACAGCCTCAGACACGATTTTTGTCTCTCGTCAACAGTAAACGTGTTATAAGAGCAGCTGCACTAGTTAGAATTAATCCTGTTTCAATCCTATTAGAGATTCAAAGTACATTCCTTCTTCCATATGCTGAACCTAAACTCCTGAAGAACAGGGTGTTAATTTACAAGGAAAACCACACATATTTCATAAATTTCTACTCCCTCTTCTTGCGGATTCCCCACAGATTTACAGTGCTCACTGCCTTCAGGAGTCAACGGTACCGTTCCGAGAGGTTACTCTGGAGTTCATTGCAAGTGCTGAATCCCTGCTGGTGTCCTATGGATGGGCAGGAGCACACGATCTGTCCTGTGAACGACTGCTCTGGGAATTACAAACACAAAAACTCGCAGCTTCTGCCAAGGCTCAGTTTTCATGAACGCCTCTTTAGTAAAATTCCATTGCTAGAAATACGTGGAGGGAGATGAGATGCCCCATCTGCATTTGAGACTTGATCCTAATGTTTTCATTACATAGAGAGAATCTCTTTTAAAGCGATTGTTTCAGCCAGAGTTAAGAGTTTAAAAGCAAGCTTACAAGTGTCTTTCACCAACGAAAAAAGAATCATAGAGCATCAATTCTCTTGTAGGTCAAATGACTTCTGATAAAAGAGGTTCTTAATATGTTTACTTTGCTTTTCTCTTCCACAGACTGGAGACGTTTTATATTAGTTTTGCTGCAGAAACCATACCAGTCTCAAGCTTCGTTATGGCAAAGGTCAAACTCTTAAGATAATTGAAACTAATTCAGAAACCACTAAAGCACTACAAAGTACTTCAGACCCTGGTGTTTTGTCTGTTTGAATTGGAAAAAATAATTTAGAAAGCGTAGAGGAACAGGTGAGGCCAAATAGTTCTAAAAAACCAAAAATCTATGACCTTCAAAGATAGCTTAGACTTGGCACTTACCCCTTAGAGCAGGCAGTAGAGACCTCTCTTTCTTGTCATCACATTTATTACATTCACTGAAGTACAGAAGTAAGAAGACATCCACGAGCACCCACATGAGAGAAGTGGCTAGGACCACCTTGCAGTAAACAAATCTCCTCATTGCTTTACTTGGTTTCGAGCTCAAACGCCGAGGAAAGGCAGCAGTTGCTGAGAGGTATCAAGCTCCCACAGTTAAAATCCAACACGGAAGCAAAGGCAAGCGTCCCCCTGCGAGCAAAGAAAAAAAAAAAAAGTCTGAATTAGCTAATGTATATGCACAGTTTTAACTGAAAAATGGATAGGGAAGTGTGGAGATGGTTACAGTATCTGTTCCTTGCCATATGTGCAGGGACTTTCTGGTTTCTCCCATCCCCCTATGAATACTGACCATTTCGACTCGCATACTGTCATGGGTAGTCTACGTAACTTGCCTTCATTTAGAAAACACACGGTTTTTATATATATACACACACACACACATACATATCTCTATATATCCCTTTCTGCAACGTAACAAACTTTCATCAAGATTACACAGAAAGACAACAAAGCACACTTAACAGTTCTGATATTCATCATTTTATTGAACATCAGGCAGGTATTATCAACACAAAGAACAAAACTGAAATTTTTGTTTTCCTCAAATAGTATCTTTATAATTGTATTTTGAATACAGCCTCTGAGCACTACGAGCAAATTAATTTCTACCGTGCAGAAGAATTTTGAACACCATCTTACTACCACCAAAAATGCCTTGCAAAGGAACGCGTCAGCCACCCACCCACGTATTTAGGGTCTCGCCTGCAACGCCAAGTTTGGTCAGCAAAAGCTCAGTGCGAGGGCCTCCGTACCTACTCCCAAGGCAGATGTGAGAGTTAGATGACCGTATTTACAACCTCGCGCCTACCAGCATAAGCGGCGTTGCACGTCAAGGCTGGGCGTTCCGCTTTGGCCATGCTCCCAAAGCACTCTCCTAGCACTGAGCCGCTGGGTCGCTTTCCAAGTGCCTACAAAAGATAACAGAAGGAAGCCCTTATCACTTGACTGCCTTTTCCAGCACACACACAAGTTTCTTATAATTAAAAAAAGCTCTCATAAGTTTTGTCCGCGTTTCGACCTACCTGTCTTAATTAAATGCAATTTTATACATAATGCTTTCCCATCGTCGGTCTGAAAAACCTTGCGCTTTGCAGTCCAGCAGTATCACAACCGGTAACTTCCCTGGTTTAACCCGCTCCTGGCTCGGCTTGCTTTCGGCATCGCCGCACCCTTGCCACACCACCTCGCCCCGCCACGTTCGCTCTGGTAGAAGGGACTTCCATCCCCTCCCAAAGTGATGTCCCCAAGGAGCACGCCATCACATCAACTCCCGCGGCACCCAGGGAGACACCAAGCAGACACTCAGCCCAAGTTGCTGTTCTTGCTTGAACAACAACATGGTGAAAAACCATGCCGAGGGAAAACCCGGTGAAAAACGGCGCAGAGGGAGCTCCCACAATTATCATTTCAAACAGCTCCCAAAGAGAAGTTTACATTACATTTTAATTACAGTTCATGGGAGCCAAGGAGATGGAAGAGGTGGGACAATTTAAATACAGTTTTTCAAATTATTCTTGAAGCGCTATTTTACTACGTAATCATTAATAGATTCTTCCATCTGTCTTAAATCCAAACACAACCCATAGCTCCTTTCCCTGCTGGAGCAATCCGCAGCCAGTTGATCCAAAATTTTAAGGGCTCAGGAATCCTCGTTTCAGGTTAGCACAATTCATTTTCATGCTAGTCAACAGGAACAGTTTAATTATAGGAAGAAAATTACACAGCAAAAAAACCAAATTAACGGAGATCTTTATTAAAAAAAAAAAAAAAAAAAAAAGAACGGAGCAAAGAGCTGAAGTGTTAATTCTCCCCACGCAGCCCCCGTCACCATGGTGGCTGGAATTGGCTTTCCTAGCGTTGGGTACAATAGTTATTTGTTCAGCACCAGCTGAGATACAAAGGCACTTCCTCCCCAAGCTCTCTATAATACAGAAGAATTTTTTTTCTCCTTCGGTTTGTTTTTTTTTTTGTTTGGTTTTTTTTGGGGTTTTTTTTTTTTGGGGGGGGTTTTTTTGTTGTTGTTGTTGGTTTGGTTTTGTTTTTTTTTTTTAACAGAAACGAGCAAACCTCAGAGGCGTGGCAGGCATGGACGGGCACCTGGAAGGCTCTCCTATTCCCCGCGCCGTGCGGGCGTCAATCACGCAGCCCATACGGGCACCGCTGCCGGCTGCTCCGCCGCGCCTCCAACCAAGGCGGTGCCATTGCCAAGTGCGCGGCAGCGATGGCAAGCTTCTTTTTTACAATAGTTAGCACGCGGATTCAATATTCCTCCCCTTTCTTAAAAAGAAAAAAACCAAAGCCCGCTCGCACCTCTCGAAGCCTGGCTAACTGGGGGTCCCTCCGCTCCCCCGGACGCACGGCACCTCGCTGCGGGGACGGGCAGCGCAGCTGCGAAACGCCTTCGGCCTCAACCTCCAACCATTAATCCAGCCCTGGGGTGCTTTGCTACAAACACGAGGGTTACTGGTGGCTTCCTACTCTGCATGTCCTACAAATACTTTTTTTTTTTTTTTTTTTTTTTTTAATAGAAGTTAAATAACTCTATTTCATTGCCCGGGGAAAACCCACCAGGAGCTATTGCAACTCATCAGCGTGTACCATCCCAGCCCACTGCTCTGCAGCCCTACACATAAATGCCTGTAGGAAATCCGACCTGTCAATAAGGATGAGGAGGCCGGGCAGAACGCCCTTTCTTCCCCGGGAACACAAGTTTCAAGTTCATGCTACAAGAGCTATTGACTGGAGGGGGGGGGGGGAGCTTTTGCAGCTGAATCCCCCGGCTCGCTCCTCGGCAGTACCTGCTGGGAACACGGCGTTTCCTTCACATGGGATGAGGAATTAAGATCAAACAGGAAGGCAGAACCAGGCACTGCCCCCAACAACGCAGGCGCCGCTCACGTCAAACCGCTCCGGCACCGGCCCGAGAGCTGCAGGCTCCACCTGGCCTCACCCCAAGCAATCCTCAAATTAGCTTCTATTTCAATTCAGGTTCGTTTGGACACATAACATAAGCAAAAATCCATGCATACTGAATTCCAAATGGATAAACATAGCTCAATTAGCCGCTCTTGGTGATCTTTCTCCTTCAATCAAGTGCTTGAGTTGAATTTGGAAAAAAAAAAAAAAAGTTTCAGACAGAATGATTTTTTTTTAAGAAAATACAAGTTTATAATTTGGATTTTTTTTTTCCCCCACCTAGCTCTTCCATTTCAAGATGGAACTATCTCCCCTCTCCCTTTCTTCCCCTTCCCTGAACCTCACATTTGCACAAAAAATTCACAATCCTTTTGACCAGCCAAGATAGAATTTTTCATCAAGTATTAGAAATAAACAAACATATATGCAAAGCTAGGGCTAGGCAAACAGGAGCAACGTTCTCCTTCTCCAACTCGAGGTAACACAAAACACAGAAGAAAAAAAAAAAAAAAAAAGAAAAAAATCACATGAAGGCCCCAGACCACCCCCACCAAGGCCCAGGCCCCCCCCACCAAGGCCCGGGTCCACCCCACACTGATCTCAGGACACTTCTGCCAAAATCTCCACGTGTGGATTTCAGTCCCCATAAATGCTTTATATTACAATTCCTTAAGAGATCATTTAATTAATACATCTTAAAAAAACCTATCAGATGCAGAGGTTTACACCAAGAACGAGATACAGCAGCTGCCAACCCAAAAAACCAAAAAGACAGCAGCGTGCCTTTGGCTGCCTTTCCAAGATTTCTTAGCAGTCAGTAAGAAGCTTAAGCAAAGACTCGTGGCTATAGTAAGAATCAGGCTAAAGATTTTCTCCACCTTCATCCCCAGAACAGACGCCACTGACTTGGAGCGCAAGGCACTCGCGTCCAAAGCGCGGCTCGTACATGCGCTGCTCGGCTCCTATCACGCAGGGAAGACATCGGCGCTACGCGAGGGGGCTGCTGGAAGTCCAAGCACTCAAGAAAACCCCAAAAAGAAAGAAAGATGCTCGTCAACACTTACAGTAGAGAGAAAGAGAAAGCTGGCTGAGTGGTGGAGTGGTCTGTCAAGTGATAAGCATCATCTTCATGTCTTGACCAAATGGACTGAAAGTATTAAAACTGCAAATACGCTGCACGTAGAAATTTCACCTAAGGCGTTAACTGAAGGCTTCGAGCCAGGGTAACACCCTTCTGAAGCACCAAACGTGGCTTTTTATAACATTCCTGATGATCAGCTTGACCTGGGCTCCTCTAAGGAGCCTCCACCCATTTCACGGGCCACCCATTTCTCCTCCAACTGCTTGCTATCTTCACGCTTTAGTAGTGAAACTTGTGGCAACTTCTGGCTCTGCTGGGGACTTAAGAGACATAAATTGCAGCAACGTGGGGGTGGGGGTAAGGGGAGGTCCGACACAGCAGCACTTCAAGCACTGCACACAAAAACTGTATGCAGAAGGAGCTAAATAGAACTTTATCTCCACACATTTTCAAATGGCCAGTTCCTGCAAATCAGCGTGAGCACATCCTTGAATGGCCCCTTAATCTGTTGCCACTCTTAAGACTCAGTATGAATTAAGTGTCCTAATCCTTGAGGAAGACAGAAATAAGCTGTTTACAAAAGTTCCTCCAAAGAAAACCAGAATTGCCCAGTTTATCACTCAGCACTTTTACTGATTTAATTGCGAAGCACAGTTAAGAGTCCTAGAGTCCACCTACATCCTAAAACTGTGATTATGCCTTCCAAATTAATATCAAAACTACTCTGACCTCAGTCTGATCTGCCAAACCTGTGGGACTGCAGCCTGTGCAAAGCAACTTCTGTTAGCCATCTATACCCCCAGGAACAGCAAAATGACTGATGGCACCTGGATGCTTCGATAAGAAAGAATAAAAACTGCAAATCAGTATTATGAAAGTATTCTTTCACAGAACTGTTTAGGCTGGAAAAGCCCTTTAAGCTCCCCCAGCCCAGCCGTTCCCCCACCCCTGCCATCCCACCCCCAAACCCTGGCCCTCAGCACCGCCTCTGCCCGGCTGTTAAATCCCCCCAGGGCTGGGGACTCGACCCCTTCCCTGGGCAGCCCCTTCCAGGGCCTGACAGCCCTTTTGGACCTTCGGAAAAATTCCTTCCCCAATCTAAAAATCTAAGTCAATTTCTGATGGAATGAAATCTAAAAGAGCACTGACCATAATTTTTCAAGTCAACACTAATCTTAATTTCAGCTGTAAAAGCTTAATGCAGTGCCTAGGGGAGCTAGGGCCTGATAAAAACGCAGCTTCATCTACCACGTGTTGCAGGAACACGCACAGGACGCGAGAAGGAACGCTACACCGCCTTCCTTTGCCAGATGTGGCCACATCTGCATGCATCTCCAGCCTGCTGCGGTGCAGCATCAGGCAGCGGTTGCCTAGCAACCGGGGGGCTGCTCCCCTGGGTACCAGGCTCTGCCCAAAGCCCCCAGCTCTGCCCAGCCGCTCCCCGTTCAGCCACCAGCACACTCAACTCGGGACACCGGCCGGGCTTCCCAGGAGGCAGGGAGGTCCGGGGCTTGCTCCTGGGGAGGGGAAGGGATTCGCCTCCTCTGCTGCCGGCTGGTTCCCAGCTCCTTCAGCCTCCCCCGGAGCTGAGCCCGCAGGCACCCGACAGCTTCGTGGGACCGGCTGGCAGCCGCGGGGATGCGCTGGGCAAGACCCACCTGGAAAACAAAGCACCCAGGAATCCCCCCAGCACCCGCAGCCTGTCTCGCAGGAGGAGGAAAAGGAGACCTGCTTCTACCTCTGGGTCCGTACACACTTAAGTTTTGCTATGTGCTAGAGGGGCTTTAGCCGAGGGGATGATGGCGGTGGCAGAGGAACAGAAAACACAGCAAAACACACCCCAGCCGTACCCGCGCTGCCACCACGGTGGCTTGCTTTCGCAGAGGACAAGGGACAGAGCTGCGTTTCCAAACCACATCACAGCTCTTGCTGCAGTTAAGTAGCACACGTCATGGGTGCAATGCTTCACAGTGGAAAGGCAGAATCAAAACCACCCAGTCCTGGTAGGCTGTTATTTGTACGGGTGGTTTATAGTATAGATTTGACTAACTATCACTGTACACTTCCATGGAGGCTATTTCCCCAATACCTCTGCATAGCACCAAACTACAAACAGAACTTCCCCCTCCTCCCCTCTTCCTTTACATCCCTCTAAACTATTGGTATTGAAGGGGAAAAAATATGCTGGGGGGGGGGGGGGGCAGAAAATTGCCTTGGTTGACCTTTTGGGGTACATATCCATTACTGCAGACAGCCTTCAGATGGCAGGCGCATTAGAAAGATGAGTAAGTGGATGGAGTTACATTACTGTTATGACTCCAGTGGTAATTTCCTGCCTTTTCATTATTTAACGGAGGCATGCTGCATTTCCTAGTGAATCTGTTATTTGTCATGTAGCCCATTCTTTTAATGTATGTGACTTAACACCTCCCTCGGCGCTGAAACGTATCTCGTTTGACATCTCTATATGTTAGCAAGCATCTCAATTCACAGCCTTTCAGATCTTCCTCTCATACATCCTTGAAAGAATTCAGGCTAAAGGCAAAGAAATAGAAACCTCAGGGTGGCCACAGATCCTGTTACGATGCGGACCACGAGAGTACTGTATATGAGAACACCAGCTCATTTTATGAACCGGTTAATTCAGATGTATTAAATGACTGCTATTGACAAATCCTTGTTATAATGCCACATTTGACACTCGAGTGATGTACGTGTTAATGAACACTGAGCTCGTGATAGCAGCAGAATACTGAATTTTTTTTACAAATGAATGCAACTCGGTAGCAAGAGCACCCACAAAGCCCTCCAGTGAAGCAGCGTTCCAACCTTTCAGAACTGATCTGCAGTACACAGCTGCTCCGTCAGAGCCACTTGCATCAGACTTCTGCAAAAGATGGGTAGGTCAGCTGAAAAGTAATCAGAAAGAAGTTCGCTGGAAGAAATTCCCGAGCAGAAATAAGAGCTATCACAAATGCCTTTATCACACCTAAGGAAGGCAGACCAGAGCTCAGCTCCTCTGAAATCCAAAGTTTCCAGCCTTCACCTCTAATAAATCAAAGGACGAATGCGGCTGTTTCGCATCGCTTTCCCGTGATTCACCGAAGCTGCAGGAGTAAAACCAGACAACACTAATATTTAAGCGCCAGACATAGAGAGATTTGGCATTATTACTTCTGTCAATCTCTGCTGCAGAACTAGAGTCCAACGCAGGCAGCGCCGCACCGAATGGCAATTAGTCCGCGGGAACTGACAAAACTCCATTAAAACAGAAGTGCAGCCACACGTATGAGCGCCAGGGCATCACGGAACACGATCCAAAGCCTGCTGCTCAACCTTTGGCTAAAGCGTGCTATGCTGCATTAGGAGTTAAATTCATCAGCGCTGCTACGAGAGCAATTACCATTAAAAAAACCTGAGGAGGCCAGCTTGCTTTAAAAAATATTAAGGTATGCCTTAGAAAGATAGGGTTGCAAACCTTAATTTTAAAATCAACATGTTAAAAATACACTTTGCCTACAAAAACCTTATGACGAGACTGATCTAACCAAACCTTAATATATACTACACTCCCCAAAAGCCATGAATCATCATTTAATACCATAAGCAGTTTATTAATTCATGTGCAGCTATCTGAAGGGTTTAGAATGCTGGAACTGTCAATCTCAGAGATCAATACAGGAAGCTCTTTCACATTTAGTAAGAGGGGAAAAAAAAAAGGGGGGGGGGGAGGGGGGAGAAAAAAAAGGTATCTCTAGTTAGAGCTACCCAGTGGTTTGTGTTTTAAGAGTTAGTTTCTCCCCCTCCCTCCTTCCCTGAAATAGGCTGCTTGCCATTTAAAAATAGACCTATTCTTCATTTTAAAATGCATTTCCCTGACTCAGAAATTAAAGTGGAAAAGACTTATTAATTCACCTAACCAAACTTCTTTGTAGTAACAGTCTACCTTTTACTTGGCACTGCTTCGTTCAGACTGGAGTCAGGCAACAACAGGCACCCGGTTCTCCCAGAACCAGTACCCCAAAGCACCACATCCCCCACACCCAGACAAGAAAAGCTTTTTCTGTTCAGAGGCACCTCACTGCAGGCCACTTCGCTTGCAAATGATGTAAATTTGTGAAGAATTTATCTGGGTTTGCTCCCTTCCTTGAAGTCCATGCCTTTGGACACTAACCTGGTACTAAACAGGCTCCTACCAAGGTGTTGGCACAAAGCACCAAAAGCCAACTAAAAAAAGAAAAAAAAAAAAAAAAAAAAAAAAAGACCCTGAAAGAATATGGGCATAAACTCGATACCCAAATATCAGAAGGCAATCCCAGGTGCTGTAACGTACTGGAAGCCCACAGAAGAAAGGCAAACTCCTCCTCTCATTTCTTTTTCCACGTTCTTTCCCGCAGTGCAGCCCATCCAATAACAGACATAAAACAGATCAGGAGGCTTTGGTCACCAACCTCACCAGCTTCTCCTTGCCTTGACAGCCAGACCTGGCATCTCCCCCCTCTCTAACCTACACCCACCACCCCACCGGGTGACAGGCAGATATCCCCTTGCAAGCTGCCGCACGACCTCATCACAGCTAATGAGCAGCCTGCCTGTATTTATTCTGTTGTCAGATGGCGGGCGCTCTCCCACATACCCATGCAATTAAACACAACTACCCATGCAATTAAACAGTAACTACTACCAAGTGGCATTGACGACCTGACAAGACACCACCCAGTACCTGTTTTCCACCTCTTCAAACAGGGACAAAATGCTGCAGCAAGTCAGGCAGTGACACAAGGAGCAAGGGAAACGCTCCAGGACATATACCCGAGGAGGGGGATGGCCCAAGCAGTTGCAGCCCCAGGAACCTTTGGCAAACATGTGGCTTGCCAGCACAGTGGCCACGCATCCCACGGAGACGTAGGACCAGTTGCCCCGCCACTCCGACGCGCTCATTATCAGTGGCGCACCAATGCTGAAAAATAACCAAACGCTCACATCGCACCCATCCGTGCATCAAGGGGACAAAGCTCCTCATGCATGAAGGTAATACCGCAAACCCAAGACTTCAAACATCGCACCCATCCGTGCATCAAGGGGACAAGGCTCCTCATGCATGAAGGTAATACCGCAAACCCAAGACTTCAAACATCGCACCCATCCGTGCATCAAGGGGACAAGGCTCCTCATGCACGAAGGTAATACCGCAAACCCCAAAACATCGCACCCATCCGTGCATCAAGGGGACAAAGCTCCTCATGCACGAAGGTAATACCACAAACCCAAGACTTCAAACATCGCACCCATCCGTGCATCAAGGGGACAAGTCCCGGAGCCCCAGCACGAGGTCCCCACAAAGAATAAAACCCCAAAAAACTGGAACCATCACCAAAGAAATAACCACTGCCTTCTGCAAGACGGTCTCCTCCACGCGTCCCGTTCGCAAGAGCAATGTCTGCCTCGGCTGCACGGCCAGGAAGGGCGGTGGGCTGCGTGGGCGCATGCCTGTCCGCTCAGCACGGCGCAGCCCTAGCGCAGGGGTGCCGGGGGGCAGCGCTCAGCAGTGGCCACCGACCCCAAGCCGAAGATCAGTCGAGTGAATAGGGACGGTAAGGCATCCCCATGGACAGGCGCTGGAGGACGCGCCCACCTCGGAACGCTGCATCAATGGAAAACACGTATTGCACCTACTTTGTGAAGAGGAGGACCTGTCCATTCCTTTTCCTACGGACGGAGGCCAAAGGAACTCATTTATAGAGCTGGGAAATCAGAACTCCCTCACTCCTTCCAATCCAACACAACATGAGTCTTGAAAAAAGCAAAGTTGGGGTAATGGTTTTAAACTAAACCAGGGTAGGTTTAGACAGGATCTAAGGAAGCAATTCTTTCCAGTGAGGGTGGTGAAACCCTGGCAGGGGTTGCCCCGAGAGGGGGTGGAGGCCCCATCCCTGGGAACATTCCAGGCCAGGTTGGAGGGGCTCTGAGCAACCTGATGTGGTTCAAGGTGTCCCTGCTCCTGCAGGGGGGTTGGGCTGGGGGACCTCTGGGGGTCCCTTCCCACCCAAAACATTCCATGGTTCCATGATTCTATGATTCTATGAATACCAAAAGGGCCATTTCTGACAACCAACAAGTCATCACATCATGCTTCCTCTCACCTAAAACGGGTATCACAAAAGTAGTAGCACTGTCCAATCTCTTTTTTTTTTTTTTTTTTAACTCACCTCAAAGGTTTTGAAGAAAGCAGGTTTGTTAGAAGTACATGGATCTCACCGTATTGGCTTTAAAAAAAAAAAAAACAACAAACCAACAAACCGCCCCCCCAACCTATCTTCCCGTGCTCATAAAAGTGAAGTACAGCCAAATGGAATTCAATTCTCCCATATTTTCAGGAAAAGTATTCTATTGAATTCACCTGCTAATGTACAAAACCCACTGGCATTGTGTCGACTTGCGCAGGAAAAAAAAAATATTACGAGGTTTCCTAGTTTCTTATTTCCAAGCGATTCTGCTTTTCTTCTTTGGGCTTCATTTTTCTGCCATCTGACAGTGGGGTTACGTAGTTCTCGACTGTATTTTGCCTCAACCCAAGACAACTGCAGTTGACGTTCCAAAGGAAGTAATGCAATGCAATCCTGCACATCCCCAAATATAAACCGCTTGTAAGCTTTTGCCCTGGCTGATAAGGAATGTTTTTACAACTCTCCCCTAGGAATAGGGTTCTCGGGGGTGCGGATGGTGGGAACAGACGTCACCTCTCTTCTTCGGGAACGTTCAGGAAGAATCACAGCTTTCTGCAGGGTAGGCGGGAGGCAGGTGCTAACAGCCATAAATCCCCAAACCACGGAGGCTTACGTCCTCCCCTTCAGTCTTCATCTGCGCCCGAGAGGCACGGAGCTGTTTACGCTCGTATTTTCTTAAAGCTCATCCGCAGTCAAACAAGAGACTGCGAGCCTGGGCTTTCCACCCGGTTCTACCGGCATCAGCATCTCCTGATAGCCCACCCTCATCTTCAGGAACTTGGAAACACTAATCGCTCGTGTACGAACACAAAGATAGGAAGATAGAGCACATTTTGCTCCTTGGAATACTGCTTCAGTGCAGAAATTACTTCTAAACCCCCAAAAAAACCCCTAATCCCAGGGGAATCCAAATTTATGCCGTATTACGCGCTCTCAGTTTAATGCCATCCAAACCTACTACTTATAAACAACAACAAAAATAATCCTAAAGCGTTTGTAGGAGCAGACCTATCTAAAACATTACCAAAAGACCAAGTACCACTTTTCAAGTCATACCGAATTCTTTTCACTGTCCTCGTTAGCCTCAGCACCTTTGCGTGGTTTTACTGAGGAATGCAGGATGTTGAGGTCGCCGGTAATCAGCTGTGCCATCAACCAAGGGCACAACAGAGGGAAATTAAACAAAAAAAAAAACAAACAAAAAAAAAAAAGACTACTTGAAAAACAATACAAGCTTTAAGGCCTCACTGCTTTCCTCAGAGTCCAGGAGCCATCAACCAGTTAAAATAATCTTTGCCTCTTGCTTTCCTCTGCATAATTCTGAGCATGTCTTAATCCCTCATTAATCTTTCTTACTATTTCCAGTCACCCAGGAGCACCCAAACAAATATTCAGCCCATTCTCAATTTGCAACAAACAAGAAATATCGGCAGCTCTAGCAGGCTTTTTTTTTTTTAATTTTCTATTGCAGATGGATAACATTCCTTATCAAAAACTGTAGCATAAACTATTTTCTGTTAGCTCGGAAGAAGTTTTTACCCGATTCTCGGGAAAACAGTTGCCATCCGAACTTTATAACGTTCTGGAAAAAAAAAAATTAAAAAACCTAGCTCCAGAAAGGCTGTGCCAAATCTCATTTACACTGGGTTTGCACAGTTTACATCCACGCCAAACAAATGTAAGCGGCGAGCAAAATCCTGCCGGCGCTTGGCACCGCCAGCTCAGCGCATCCATCGTGAGAGCGTTGGGAAAAACGGGAACAAACCGGGCTGACGGGCTCCCAGGCGAGATTGAGAGCCTGAAGCGTTGGGCCAGCCCTACCATAACGTACCCTGCCTGCGCTCCTCCGGCGACGTTCCGATCTTTGCTCGCCACCTCAGAAAGCGGGGACAGCACGCGTTCCGGGGGGGACAGCACGCCGGGGCTCGGATGAACGGGTTTCTCACGCATCGCTGCCTAGGGCCGGCGCTTCAGGCCAGGCTTAGCCCTGCTTAAGCCGCTTGCCACCACGTAAAAACCTAGCTGGAACCGGTAGGAAAGGCAGTGGGGCTGGGGTAAGGACGGCTTCATCCGCGAAGCACCCACCGGTACCGGCGGCAGCTCCCCCTCCGGCCCCGGGCACCCACTGGTACCGGTGGCAGTGTCCTCCCCCCCCCGGCACCCACCGGTACCGGCGGCAGCCCCCCCCCGGCCCCGGGCACCCAGCAGTACCGGCGGCAGACACACCCCCCCCCCCGGCCCCGGGCACCCACCGGTACCGGCGGCAGGTGTTGTCCCCCCCGGCCGCCCCCCGGTACCGGCGGCAGACCCCCCCCCGCCGAGCACCCACCGGTACCCGCGGCAGCTCCCCCCCGGTCCCGGGGGCCCGCCCGCCCGCGGAGCCGCCGCCAACACCGCGCACGGAAAGTTGACAAAAAAGCCGGGGGTGAGGCGGGGGGGGTGGGGGGAGAGCCCCGCTCCTGGCGGACACCGTTCCCCCCCAGGAAGCCGCCCCTGCCCGGGGAGCCGCCAGCCGCCCCCGCTTACCCGCAGCGGCGGCCCCGGCCCCGCGCTCAGCAGCGCCGCCGCCCGCCCGGGGCAGAGCGCGGCGCCGCCGCCCTCCTCCTCCTCATGGCCGGCGGGGCGCGGCGCAGGCGGGAGAGCGACCCCGAGGCTGCGCTGCGCTGGGCTCCGCCGGGCTCCGCTGCCTCGCCGGGCCGGTGGCCGCGCCTCAGCCGCCGCCTCTCCGCCGCGCCGCCCAATGGCTGCGGCGGCGCGGGCAGCGCCCGGCTCCCGCGATACTTGGGGGCTCGGCCCGGCGGAGCGGGGCGGCGGCGGCGGCCAGGGGGGGGGTCCCCGCAGCGGGCGGGCGGGCGGGCGCGGGGAGGCGGCGCCGCGCCTCACCTCACGAATCGCGGCTGCCGGGAGCGGGGCGGGGGAGGCGGAAAGGGGCGCTGAGGGGAGCGGGCGGTGCCGCCGGGTCCCCCCCCCCCCCCCGGAGCCGACCTGGCCGCGGGCGCCCCCCGACCCCGGGCGCCCCCCTTCCTGGCTGCTAAAATGATGCGAGGGGCTACTAAAATGCTGCGAGGGCTGGAGCCCCTCTGCTCTGAGGCCAGACTGGGAGAGTTGGGGGTGCTCAGCCTGGAGCAGAGGAGGCTGCGGGCAGAGCTGAGTGCGGCTGCTCAGGGCTTCAAGGGGGCCCAGAGGAAAGGGGGGGACAAGCTTTTTAGCAGGGCCAGCTGGGACAGGACAAGGGGGGATGGCTTTAAACTGAAGCAGGGGAGGTTTAGACTGGATCTAAGGCAGAAATTCTTTCCAGTGAGGGTGGTGAAACCCTGGCAGGGGTTGCCCCGAGAGGGGGTGGAGGCCCCATCCCTGGGACCATTCCAGGCCAGGTGGACGGGGCTGTGAGCAACCTGATGTGGTTCAAGGTGTCCCTGCTCCTGCAGGGGGGTTGGGCTGGGTGACCTCTGGGGGTCACTTCCCACCCAAAACATTCCATGGTTCTATGAAAAAGCGCATCCTCCGGGCCCGGCCCCAAACCCAGCCCTGCCTGGGCAGCGGAGGAGGGCGAGGGCCCCGTCCCAGGCCCCCCGCCAGCCCCACGCTAGCCCAGCCTGCCATGGAATCCACCGCCTCGCCGGTGCGCCCCCGTTAGCTTGTGCACACCGGTAACCGGTTAGCAATGGATGGATGGAAGCGTAGAGAAAACGGAGGGCAACCCTCGAGAATAGAAATGATCCCTCAGTTACATGTGCGTCATGAAAAGCGTTTACGGCCTGGGTCGGTCACCGGATGGCGATGAAGCCAGGCTGAGTGGCACCAAGACCCCTGCCTCCAGTCAGCTCTGGGTGTCTCCAGTCAGTTCCGAGTGGTCGGCAGCCAGCCACAGCCTTAAGCTGAGGCAGCCAAGGCACCCCTGTGCCGGGTTATTAAAAGCAACTCTTGTCAACGCTTCCTCCGGTTTCCCGGTACCCATTACTCCAGGAGTGCCCAAGCCTCGAGCCACCCTTACCCTCTTGCCCAGCCCCGCTTGCAGGAGGACCTATAATAACATAGGCTTACGTGTCAAAAGTCAAAATGTTGTATTTCTCCATTAAATAAAGGAAAAATCGATTAATTGTTCTTGAAAGGCATGCCCCGCGGCGGATATATTTCACCATTCCTCAGGCAAATTTCAGACGAAGCCCCTGCTCCTCACCCTTTGCATCCTAGCGGAGCGGTGCTCGCGTGCACGTAGGGTCAGGATGTTTTTTCAAGTCGCCACGCACAGATCTGAGAGGCCCTAGCTCTTCTACCAAAAGCGGCAGTGCGTTTTCAGCGCTGGCTGGAATTTACTACTTTTGTGAGGGAAACCTCACTCGTGGGAAAAGGAAAGCCAACCAAACCAGCTATCCATCCTGTTTGGGTGATCGGCCAGGCGAGGATCGCACAGACCTTAACTCAGTGGGTAGGGGCTAAAGGCGCGGGCGGGTTTGTGTTTGGTACAGCAGGTCGATGGCGGCGCCCTCCTTTCCCCTCTTCCTCTCTGTGTGGGCTTGGCAGCGCGGACGCGAAGTGAGAAAGCCCTGACTTACAACATTTTTGTTCTCAGCTGAACGGTATCTTTTTCTGACGCTGAAACCTAACCGCATAAACGAGCTGCTTTGATGCACGGAGGAGAAACCTCCTGGCAGTGCGTGTTTCTTGTTCCCCTTACAAGAGAACCAATAAAAGCGTTTTTCAGCGTGTTCCAAAATACCGTCTGACTAAACGGTTCGATGGCCTGTGTTTCTCTTCTCAAAACATACTGCTCAGGGATTTTTGACCTCTCTGTGGGGGTATGAAGTCAGTTCAATGTACAGCCTTTAAAGTCTTGCGTGATTCCTAAGCTCGGCTCAGCATAAGCAAAGCAGAGAACTTAGCCTAGTGCTACAGGGCAAGCCTGGAAATCCACAGTTGGGTGATGAGCAAGGCGATTCCTCTGCATTGCAGCTTTTTTTATCTCTAACCTCGCCCGGGCGGTGTAAGCATTAATTGCTTCCTGTAAAGTCCGTTAGGATGCAGAAACGGATGTCGCCTGTAGAAGCGCAAACTATTCCTCCCCTGTTCATCTGGAACACTAATGGTAGCGTGTTTGTTCCAAGTAGGAAAAAGTGAACTCCCGCAGCAGAAGAAAATAACAACCCGGAGAGTTTGGCACCCTTAAACCGATGCTCTCCCCCGAAGGTAATGAACGCAAACAGCAAAATTCAGTGCCTGCATCATTCGGTCGGTCCTACTGCCGTGTTACACGCCGGGCAATGCCACCTCTTCCAAGGAGCGGTTTAAAAATACTTGAGAGCAGGTTTGTCTCACGGGGAGACTGGTTTTTTGCTGCCTTACTGGTAACCATGCACCGTCGTAGAGCAGAAACCTTCGCTTCTCGGAACGGTTTTCCTTCTAGTTCATAGCGTAGGCAACTGCTGTCTTTATTCGTGAACATAACGAACCTCCAGATGTTACCAAGACGCTTGCTTTCGACAAGCTCCTGACAGTGCGACTGCACAGGTCTTTAAACCAGGGTATAAAAGGTATTTTCCACGTCAAAGGTTTTTGTACTTCGTTTTTCCCTGGGTGTTCAGAACCAGGTTCCTCCGTAACAGCAGTTACTCCCTGCGTGCGTGCCAAGGCTTCTGTCTCCAGCATCGTCAATCATGCCTTAAAGACACCGATCACCGGCCTTAAAGACGTCGATCATTCGTGATGCCGGACGATTCCAGGACGAGTGGTGCGTAGGAATCAATGCTGCCTCAGTCCTGTCCGGGGTTCTGCAGTAACCTACCCAGGTTGTCTGCCGTTATTTTGGGGGTTTCTTACCCTTTAATATATCGTAGCCAAATGACCCCTAAGGCCAAAGAAAGACTTCTTCCCCCAAAAACATTGTACAGTCGATGGTATTACATAGTATTGCCATCCCTTTTAGAATAATGTATTCCTGACAATTTAAAATAAATGCAAAATGAAGCCAGAGAGGTACAAGAATGAGTAAGACACACAAGGGCAGGCATGCAAACTGTAAACGTGTGGCCTGCGTAACTGCGGCGCTTGCACCAAAGCATCCGTTCCATACGGCCTTTCAGTATCTAAAGGGGGCCTATAGGAAAGATGGGGATAATCTTTTTAGTAGGGCCAGCTGTGGACAGGACAAGGGGGGATGGTTTTAAACTGAAGCAGGGTAGGTTTAGACTGGATATAAGGAGGAAATTCTTTACAACGAGGGTGGTGAAACCCTGGCAGGGGTTGCCCAGAGAGGGGGTGGAGGCCCCATCCCTGGGAACATTCCAGGCCAGGTTGGCCGGGGCTGTGAGCAACCTGATGTGGTTCAAGGTGTCCCTGCTCCTGCAGGGGGGTTGGGCTGGGTGACCTCTGGGGGTCCCTTCCCACCCAAACCATTCTATGGTTCTATGATTCTATGATTCTATGATTCTATAACTTACCGTGGGTGGGCCGCGTGCCGGTAACCATGATGAATGGAATCCCATTTTTCAGGGAAAAAAAAAATCCGTGATACTTAATGTATGACGGAAAAGGGTACGTAAGAGAAGAGCAGGCACGCTTGACTGAATCAAAGGCAGTGATCTGGAGCAGGTGCTTGGAAAACAGCGTAAGAAATAGCAAAAATAGAAAATGATCCTTCTCTCAGCGATCTGTGTTTCCAGCAATTAGCAGCGTGGCGTTTCCAGCATGAGGGCTGCACTCAAGCCATCGCATTTAACACCCATTTGTAGATCTTCTATGAATTTCTCTTAACGTCAAGTTTAATCTGGCTTGACTTTTGGTTTCAACAACATCTTGAGCCGTAGAGTTCCCAGATTAATTACACGTTTTGTATAGAAGTGCCTCGGCTTCACCACATCAGCTGCATGCTGGCTGCTTGATATTTTTCCTGGGTGGTCTGCGTTGGGGCGTTCTGAGAATTGGGGGACAGTCATGTTTAATGCACTTTTTTATGGCATCTGTGATTCCACGGGCTTCAGTCTTTCTTCTCCCTTAGCCTTTACAGGCAGAAGAAAAGTCCAGGTCGCTTCAGGTTCCCCTTCTTGAAAGCCACTCCCCATCTGCACTCATCCTCCTCTTTCCCCATGCTTCTCTGTGTTTTGTGGGTTTTTTTCCTACTAGAGCTTTTCTTTTTCCCTCCCAGATTAAAGAGGAATACAGACCACCCCCCTGCGTCCCCGGTGCATCAGTGGGAGCGCCCTCGGGCTGGTTGTCGGTAGGTTGGTTGTGTGGCCTGCCGAAGTTCACGTCTGCTGAGCTTCGACAGGCTGGGATCAAACGGCACTTAAATGAAACCAGTGCTCTTTCTTGGCGAGTACTTTTCAATATTGTGCTGCATTATTTAAGACATATATACCGCTGTGCCAAAAAATGTCTTCCTGGCTCTAGTGGAATATCTACCATGACCTTCTAACCAATCTGTCATGCCAGAAGGTAACCTTTTTTTTTTTTTTCTGGCAGGTGAGGTTGGAGGAAAAATGTGTATTTATTTCCTAGAGCAGGTCCTTTGATTTGTGTATGATCTTAGGCAGGAAGGAAAACAAAGCTGAAGGAAGAGCCAATTCGTTTTCACCTGAATTCTACATCAATAATCACACAGAATATAGAACTCTCTCCTACCACCTAATAGAAATAAAATGGGCTGATAGATAACAGACTGACAGTTATTGCATGTATACTGCCTTTCGGTGTAATTCATTTATTATTTTTTAGGTAATAGCAGCCTATACGCTTCTACTTACTCAATTTTATTGCTTTTGCTGTATTACCTTTTCAAATGCAGAACCACAGGTAAACCAAATGTAACTATTCATCAAGCCCGTGAGGTATCGTTTATAACATTAAAGCAATCACAGCTAATGCATCGGTTAATCCCGTACCTCCTCGGCTGGAGGCTTCTGCGCGATGGCATAGCCTGGTTCTACCATTGGAAAAGAAATTGGGTAACCTTTGAGATAAATTTCCCTGCCCTGCATGAGAAGGTTGAAATACCCTTGCATTTAAATACTTCATGCCCTGTACTCCCTTTATGTCTTGAACACAAATCTTGGAGCGTTTTTAAAGCAGGGTATGACACTTGGTCCACTCGTCTGATATAGTAGGTGTGTGCCGTGATAAATTACATACATTTGGCCGTAGTTCAGTTACTTCGGGCTGCAGTTTCTTCGAGACTCTTAGACAAATGTCATCAGGGCTTTGTGATTTAATTTCCTTTTTTCTTGTACATCTTAGTAACTGCCTGCCTTATTTATAAAGGGTAAACCTCGGGCTGCTTCTTGCTAGTCCTGTCTTTCTAGAATCATTGACCTCTGCTTCTGCTTTCTTAATTAAAGAACAGACCGTATTTCTCTGGTAATGGAAGTGAAGCAAGGGCATTAGCATTAATGCTGCTCCATCTTTCGCTTCTTATTTAGAGGCATCGGTCTGCTTCAAATTTAAAAACATGAGTAAGATCGGCAAAGCTGGAAAACACATAGAACTGAGTCTAAACCTTTACACTGAATTTGAGTCTCTTCCTACAGTAGCCGTGGGCCCAGGGAGAATCTCCGATCTCGGTGAACTCCGTGTCAGGTCCGGTGAGGATGACCCAAAGGACACAGGCACTTTTGGGTGCAAAGCACTCGTGATGCAAGAAAACATTTGGGAAAATCCTTCTCGCTCTGAATTCAAACCACTTTTATCCAGACGCATCTGTATTTGGCATTACCAGAGAACTAATTTTGTCACCAACCTGTTTCTTCATGTTTGATAAAATTTCATTTCAGAAATAAAGGATTTATAGCTTACTTTCCCTCAATGCACATTATCGTTAAGATAACTGACAGCTTCAGTTGTTCAAAGCAGTACATGGGGGTTTTTCCAATAAAGGGCTCACATCTTTCTGACATTTATTACAAGTTTATTACTTCTATATCCTTCGCAGCGAAGCTGCCTCATTCATTGTGGGAGTGTCTGAAGTACAGAGTTTTCATTAGCTGTGACTTGCCGTTAATTTTAGGCCAGAAGTGGTTTCATTTTGACTGCTGGTTAAAAACAGGAAGGGCATAAAACCACATGAAGTCAATTAAGCTAAGAAAACTCATTTGGGATGGAAGGGGAAGGTTGAGGTATGGGGTTTCCACCAGGTGATGCATCTGCCTTCTCAGAGTAGGGAGAAGGCGGGTTCGTCCCTCCTTTGGCTTGCTTCAGAATAAAAATCACCGCCTAGAAGACGGAGTGAACGGGTTATGCGGTACAGGAGGTTTTCACTGCTGTATCATCACCATTGTGGCGATTATATTAAGCCAACAGAGTCCTTACCTGGGAGCTTAACTGAGCAGCATCCTTTGTCCCAGGTAGACACTAAATCAAATTGCAGAGGACATTTCTGGGGCCGCGCACAGATGCTGCATTCGGATCGCGTGTTCACCTGCGGAGGGAAGAGGCCATCCCCTGCCAGCCGGTCGCAGAGCCAGAGAAAGCTCCCGGGCAAGTTCAATGTACTAATACAGATGAAGGAGCCTTTCTCCAAGCCCTAAACTCATGGTAAAGCTCCTCAAAAATCAGAATATGTAGCTGCTTCTGTTGGGTGACCGTGGGGTCAATCCTGGCCCCTTAGGTCACAGAGCTGAGCTAGTTGGACAGTTTTTCCCTTATGCAGGACAGGACCTGGTCCTCTGTCTAAAAGCGCATCAGGTTCCCGTATTTGCAATATTTGCTTTTGATTCTCGATAACGTTGTCGGTCTCAGGTAAAGATCTGCCACCTTGCCAAACCTCAGGAACAATTTTGATCATGTCTACTCTAATCATTTCTCTAGCTTGGTCATAGGAAAACTTATATGATAAATGAAGACATCATTTTAGTAAAGCTCAATTTTCTTTGTCAGTACGGTTTAGCTTTCCCCTTCAAATGATCTCCTCCCTTAAAATTAAAACTGCTGTTACTGGCATTATCCTGTCAATTGTTTTGGGGTTTTTTTCCCCCTAATCTGTGCTTCCGATCTCCATCTGCGTGAAGGGCAAACTGAACTTCAAAATCTTATATAGAAACAACGCTTTATGAGTAGTGGAAGCCATATAGCTTTCTTGTTAGAAATAAAAAGTGCCTTGAATTCACGCCATGAAACTGCCTTTGGAATTCCAGCCCGTGTTCTCTTGGAAAGCTCAGAGGCGTCGATCAGAGAGATTACTGCCTTTCTGGTCTCAACGCCGAGGAAAAATAATGTTTTACAAACTCAGTTATGAGCGCTTGAAAATAAAGTAAAAGCACTAGAAATAGCAGCCTTGAACAGAAAACGTGGGGTGGTCACGGGAGTTTGATCAGGCTGTGCACAGCCCTGCCTGAAGCAGCTCGTAAGCCGCGGGAGAAATAACTCACCCAGGGGAAAGGGAGGCTGGCAAAGCCAGGACATCTCAGTCGCTCCCTCAACGGGCAGGGGGGAAGTTTATCTTCCTCTGAGATGGCAGGAGCTAAATGGATCTGTATTATTTTTTCCCATTTTCCTTTCACGTGGGGAATTGCACAGCAGAAACTTGTAAGTAAAGCGAGCGGTCCTTCTAAAATCAAGATCGCCCTTCCTTTGACTGCAAACCAAACGATGCTCTAAATGCACTGGCTGCTTGCAAAAAAAAAAAAAAAAAAAAAAAAAGCTATTGACAGGCAGATAAACACCAGGTTATAATTGGGTGGTGCTTGGGGCTGAGGCCGCCCGGGAGGTACCCTTTGGTCTGGCAGGCGTTTTCTGAGCATCTCTGTTCAGCTGGACTCCACACAACGCTCGGAGGGCACGGTTGCCTGCTGCCTCCTTTCAACCCAGCAGGGCAGTGCATAAATCATTCATCAAGGGTGTGGAAGACCTGTAAATAATCATCAACTCCGCTCGAGGAGGCCTGGATTTATGTGTTTGGTCTCCCAGGTGGGAGCTGCCTGCAGACAGTCTACCGGCGAGCAAGGTCTACAGGGCACGTTAGAGCTGAGCTTTTCCAAAAATCCCTGCTTGTACAGTTCCGTGTTGCAGGACGGGGAGTATCCCCAGCCTTGGGAGGTGGGAAATGAGCTGTCTGCTGCAGGCAGAGGGGCACAAGGGTCTGGAAAGCCGGATTTTACATGCTGCTGCTGCGTTGTGCTGCATTTGGGCTAACAAGAACCTTAGGAAGTTCAATACAGACAAGTGTGAGGTCTTGCACCCAGAACAACACAACCCAGGAGTGCAGCACAGGCTGGGATCCACCCAGCTGGGAAGCAGCTCTGTGGGAAGGGACCTGGGGGTCCTGGTGGCCAACAAGCTCCATAGGAGTGAGCAGGGTGCTGCTGCGGCCAAGGCCAACAGGGTGCTGGGGGGCATCACCAAAGGCATCACCAGCAGAGATAAAGGAGTCATCATCCCACTCTGCTCAGCGCTGGTCAGGCTCCACCTGGAATCCTGTGCCCAGTTCTGGTCCCTGCTCTACACAAATCTGTGGGCAGGCTGGAGGGGTCCAGTGCAGGGCCACCAGGATGATCCAAGGGCTGGGAAGCCTCTCTCAGCCGTATGGGGATGGGCTGGGAGAGCTGGGTTTGTTCAGCCTGGAGCAAAGGAGGCTCAGGGGGATCTCATCACCATCTACCAGTCTTTAAAGGGTGGCTACAAGGAAGATGGAGACTCCCTTTGCACAAGGAGTCCCATGGAGAGGACAAGGGAGAATGGACACAAGTTGCTCTTGGGGAGATTCTGACTGGACAGGAGAGGGAAATTTTTCCCAATGGAACAGTCACCCATTGGAATGATCTCCCCAGGGGAGGGGTTGACTCCACCACACTGGACACTTCCAAACCTCAGCTGGGCAGGGTGCTGGGCCATCTTGTCTAGGCTGGGCTCTGGCCCAGAAAGGTTGGACCAGATGATCCCTGAGGTCCCTTCCAACCTGGGATTCTATGAGTCTATGATTACGGGTTGGGTCAGCGTAAGGGCAGGAGCGTCTGTGCTGCACGCCTGCCAGGAGGGTAATTTCATGCCGGCCATGGTCGGTAATTCCGTACCACTTTGAGTGGGCAGGCCTGGGTCCGAGTCCCTGCTTGAAAGGCTATTTGATGGGAGAAAATGAAACACTGATCGGAGGCAGGCTATGGACCCAGCTACCCCCAGCATCACCCTACCTGCTTTCTGGCCCGGTTAATACTTAATGATTCTGTACAAAGCGATACGGCTTTAATGGGATGGACTAAGAGACATTTCCTCCCTGCCTCATTAGCCGGCGGTCTCCCGGGATAATGGGAGCTGCAGGTTGAAGTTCTCTCTGGCAGAGGAGGAAATTAAACCCCAGCCCTGGTGTCCCGCGTGGGCACAAAAGCCGCTGAACGGGGACTGTGCCCCCCCCTCCGCCAAAGCCACACCACCAAGTACTTCCGCAAACACCCAGCAGAGCCTCTGCTGTGTCGCCTACAAGCGTGTTAGTACGGGCTGAACTTTGTATTCCTCGTTTCCAGACTTAATACGCGTGGAGCGCGATTCAAGACAACTGCAGCAATATTTTAATCAGAATTATTCACCTGGAGTAGCTGTTAGATATTTATGGCATTAATTCAGGCTTAATGGCTTTCTGCCTAGGGAAATCTTTCACTTTAATAACACATAGATCACATCCAAGGGTGACCTCATTCATATTTGGAAAACAGATATTCTATATACAGTACCTTCTGGGGGTTAGTTTGGCTTCTGTCAGTAACTGCTGCCACATTCTAAATGAGATATCACATTTTCATATGTATAATAGCGGCCAACAATCTTTTTGGCTCAAAAATAAACCGCAAATGTTCTTACTTACAAATAAATGAACAGTCATTACCCATTGTGGTGTAAACGCGGCGTCTCACAGCACATTTGCATTTACCGCATTTACATGCAGAGGGGTTTGGCCTTTGTCCCTACAACAGCGACAGAAATATTACTTGTAGAGAAACGAAGTGTGGTATAAAAGGAGAAACTGGTTTTCCCTTTGTAAGTACTCTTTCCGAATGTTTTCCTCAGGCGCTACCCAAATGTCATTCATACGGCTTGCAGAATTTCCCGTGGTAAAAAAAAAAAAAAAAAAAAAATTGCATTAATTTGGTTTAATTTTGCAAGGCGTTATGTGAATCCATCCGAAGGCGCGCGGTTCATTGAAATCTTTCTTGTGGTGGGAAGATGCCGCCCACACCTTGGGAGAGCATCTGCTGTGTCGTAGGCAGCCTCCAAGGAAGGCCCAAAACCCGTCGGGGGTTTAATCGCCTCCTTCAGCGCCGCCGTCGCGGGTCCGCCCGCGGCAGAGCGCAATAGGTCGCTGTCAACCTTTGGCTTTTCCCTCCCCTGGTTAAGGTTTGTAACTCCGCCAAAAGAAAGAGTACGGCTTCCTCCCGCTTCTCTGCATGCAAAGAACGAGGTGTTTGTGCCCAGGGGCAGCGCGGAGCTGAGAATGAGTTAAATTCCAAGTCCAGTGGCGTGCTGTGGGTTAAAATAAATCTTGAGTCTGCATAATAAAGGATTTAAAAAAAAAAAAAAAAAAAAGTTGAGTTCCTTGACAGTGCTAATTTGCGAACAGCTGCCCCATTCTAAGCTTATTTATTTCGGATTTTCTAATAGAATTATGAATGCTCTACTGCTGAAAGGGAAAAACCTTTCTAATTAGGTTCTTACAAAACAGGGTGCATTATTTACAACTCAGTATTGGTTAGTCCCAGACTTTTTCTTCCTATTCATCAATTAATTAAAGTCAGAGAACAGCTTCAACATACTGACATCATCTGAAATTCTCCTATTTTATGTGAACGCAGAGCGGTATAGAAATGGTTTACAGACTTCTCCTCACTAGGAATGCTGCAGAGAATTTGAAACCGGAGGTTTAATACTTGCAACATCCACAGATGGGTACCTGGGGTCTTCACACGGTCAAAACGGTGCAGAACCGGCCGGTAGGGTCGGGGCCAGGTTTGGGCGGGAGGTGGGCGTACGGGCACGGAGCCAAGCCCGGCTCTGTGGGTTTGGGGGGGGGGAGTTTGTAGCACGAGGGGGGTTTTGTGGCTCTCCGGCTCCCTCCCAGCCACCGGTTCGGTTTGCTGCCCCGTACCCTGTCCTGAAAAACCCAGGCCCTTCTGGGGTTTTTATTCCCGTCATTCCTTTTAAGATGAATCTTTCTATTTTTCACTGACACTGCAGAATCTTGAGGTGTTTTTTTTCTTTCCCCTGGTATCAGCCCCATCAATATTTTCCTTCCTGCAGTCATTAGACTCCCACTACAGCCAATTAATCCTGGCCGTGTGCTTTTTGTTGATCAGTTCTGATTTGAAAGAATGTTGTTTGTGTCTGAACTCAAAATATGATTTCCTACCGCAAAGCTGTAGCATCGCTCTTTCATTTTTAATGCTTTTTGTCAACTTGTCCTTTTTTTTTTCTGGGAGACAGCATAGACATTTATACATGCAGAGGCAAAACAGCTCTATCTGATCTCATTACTCTGTGCTTACCAAAATGAAAACGCTGATAGGGAAAATGCTCTCGACTGTCTCCGAATACATACAGAATAATTTAATATTTCATTTCCCAGCGTTTTTGCCAGCCTTTTCCATCATACGCAGCCTACCACCAGATTCCTTCTTCTCTCCCCAGCGGTTCCATCCGTGACAAGGACGCCGCACGTTAGAACAGACGTTTATGAAGACTTCTGCCACAAGTACCGTTTCTTAGTTGATTTTTGAGATTAGCATTTCGCACCACGTCCTTACAAACTTTCTCTTTTTCCAGTCTTTGGAGCCTATTGACATTTTCTCTCTTTTTTTCTCAATACTCTTGTTTTTTTCATTTCGTAAAGGGAAAATACGAGTATGATTTGTGGGAGCCCCGATTTCCCTATTTCATACCTCTGAAAAATAATTATCGCTTGGGAAATGTATTGATTTGAAAGCAAATTTTCCCATTCCTCTGTGAATTCCACGGTGGTGTTTTCTTTTACCAAACCGACTTTTAAACATTTTGTTTTGGCTTGCACACTGAAGTAGATAATTCGTTAAAATACGCCACCTCGGTCGTGCCAAACAGCCGAGTTTCTCTCTCTGTCTTCTTTTGCCTTCCAGGTTTGTTCTCCCTTATGGCTGCCTAGTTTGACAACAACATCTAAATTTTATTTCTGCTATCTTTTTTTTTTGTTCCATGACTGCATGATTTTGACACAAATAAATCCTCACTCGGCCCCTGGTGAAACGCATCTTCTGATGCACAGAAAGCCTTCAGGTAGCGCCGTTACCCGAGTAAGCTCGGAACACACCGGCCCCGTTAGGATTCTGATCCTCCACGCCCAGGGGCTTTGCGATGCTGTTCCTGCTGTCTTTCCTGATGCTATTCCTTCTTCCCTGATGCTATTCCTGCCATCTTTCCTGATGCTATTCCTTCTTTCCTGATGCAGGTTTTAGCCATATCACCGGAACCAGGTCAAGAAATGAGTAAGATGGGATTCGTGAGGCTGTGGCATTAATCCTCCGCTTCCCTCAAGGCTTTGTAAAGAAGATTTCAAGGACTTATAAAGAAGATTTTGTTGAAAGTTTAGCGGTCAGCAGGTGTGGAGTTAGCGTTACCAATCTTGTCTTGAGTTAGAAGTGCAGAATAAGGTTCACAGAAGCACAGAATGGTTTGGGTTGGCAAAGCCCTTGAAGCTCCCCCAGCCCAACCGTTCCCCTACCCCTGCCATCCCACCCCCAAACCCTGGCCCTAAGACACAGCAGAGCGAGGTTCTAGCACTGTACTCCCATTCTCACACGGGAGTGAGACTTAGCATGGTACCCTTGCTCTGGATTATTTATATTGCTAAATTCACACATTCTGTAAAAGCTGCTTGATGCTCCCTGTTGTCCCGATCAGTCTAGGTAGGCGTTTGCTCTTACAGCCATGGGACTCGTTGCAGTTGGTGGCTCCAGCCACGAAGGCGAGCAGGATCTGCCTGCCTGGATTGCTCCTGGAAACCTCTCCGGCCTGGTATCCCTGAGCAAAACCAGTCAAAGCTTGTGATGTCTGAAGTGACAGGCTGGTGCGAGTTACTAATGAAATAAAAGCCTAACGATAACGGACAAACCCAGCGATGTCTGGTAGCAGTATGTATAATTTACTCTGAGGTGAAGACATAAGCAAGTGCGTTCCACTGAGCGAGCATCACCTGAGTATGACTTTGAAAAGAAAAAGATGCTTCACCATACTGTGTTATCCGAGGAAAGCTTTTTAATCAGGTGGATCTGGTGCTTTACTGGAGAGGAGCAACGAGCTAAAGGAGAATTAAAAATGTGTCTTACAATGCTAAAACAGTAATAGTGACCGGTGCATTCTTTTTTTCACATTTTATGGATGTTTTCATTAAAAAAGTAACATTACTAAATAAAATTAAATTTAATTTCATTTAAAATTAAATAAAATTATGCAAACATTAACTACAGCATCTATCTGTCGAATGACTCAGTTTCTCCCTCCTTCATGGCTTGAACCACGGCAGTACAGTTAAATGGCAGCGGTCTGGACACAGGCGAAGAAAGCAGCCCTTGGCACGGTACCCTGCTGGGGATTCGTGGTGTTACCGCTTATCCTGCTCGAGCAATACCTCTGCAACACACCAATAATTCAGCCTGCACTAGCCAGGTCCTTCTTCCAGCATTCCAAGAAAGAAGAGAAGAAACCAGCACATCACTGCCAACCCGAGCAACCATGTTAACAGGCGGCCCACGTGGATTCCCCCTGTAAAAGTGCCAAAAGCCCTTGGTTTGTGGTGTGTCTGCAGGGCACCACGGAGCACCTCGCCGCCACGCATCTCCGTGTGCACGTCCGGGCCGAAACGGGGCCGGTTTAGCTTGTGGTGCAGAGCTATTTGGAGCTGCTGATGCCAGCTCAGGAATTTCTGCGTCACACTACTGAAAAGCCCACAGCCTTGTCCCAAAATCACAGGTTGAGGCTTCAAAGTCACGTCTTTTTTTGTTGTTGTTCTTAAGTGACCCCAGCCCTAGCAGCTGGCCATATGGGCCTGTTCCTAAGTGTTCTGGGAAGATCATGAAGGAGAAAATAAAGGCATTTTCTTGCCCAGAGGGAAGACAAGAAGGTGGAGACGCGGCTGCAATTTGCTGTGCTGCAGGCACAGCGCCCTCGCTGTCGGCAGAGGCCGGGCGGCTGTGCCACCAAGGTTCCACAGATGCAGAACAGGTAAGTGATGAAAAAGCCAAGTGGTCCAAAAAGCTCATTGTGTGGAGAACTCTTGTGTAGGCTGTTACGATCCAATTCGAGAGGAAGGCCCCCTTGCTTTCTAGCCGACCTCAGCCGAGGCTGGGAGGCCAGGGGTGGCTGGACCAACCTCTCGTTTCGGGTTCAATCCCTTCGAGTGAGATTAAGACACAAATTAGGTCAGATGTTGTAAGCCCACCCGTTTATTAATTGTTCGGGGGAAAGAGAGAAAGCAGCGACAGGAAAGGAAGGAGGGAAAGATAAGAAATAAAGCGAGAGGTCCGGATAGAAGAGAGCAGACAGTCACCACCATGGATCCGCAGTGTCCTGGGGGTCCGCGCTTCTGGGGTTTTTGGTGATCGCACGCAGAATCTTTGGTGGTCTCTTCACGAGGTCGGTGATCTTCCTCCAGTGTCTTTGATGGTCTTCCACGAGGTCCCCCCGCAGCCTGAGCCTGCAGCCTTTTTTACAGAGCACACTCCGGCAGATGCACACACATTTCGCTCGCTTTCTTTTTGGTGGGCTCCGTTCAGGCGCTTTCTTGTTGCTGGGCAGGGGCAGGGTTCTGCTTGCACACTTTAAGTGGCGGCAAACTGCAAGCCTTGGTGGGCAAGCGGCCCCGCTTGGGTGTCCACTGCTTCAGCCAGCCTGCAAGCCACCTTGCCCGCGGCAACGCTGATCTTCGCACATTGCCAAACAAAGGAGCAAGCTCTGAGACAGTGAGCTGGCTAGTCAGTCTCCCACACAGGCGCATGCAGAGGTTCACAAAAGCTAAGGGCAACGGCATGAAGTTGCGAGCCCTCGGCTTGCCCCACGGCAAACAGAGAGGGGCACCCCCCAGCCGGTGCAGGGGGGCAGCGGGGGTCCTGCTCCAGAGCCCTCCCGGTCGGCATCACCGGGAGCTTTGGCAGCCGTTGTGTGCGCTTGAGGCCAACCATAACCCTCAGGATACCCTGCCGTAGGCACCGAGAGCGCTCCGAGGTGGGTGCGATTGAATCCGCAAGACTGCGAGATCCTGCAGCGCGCTGCGGAAGGAGGAATCGGTGAAACCGGACAGAATAATACACAGGCAGGCAAACAGTGGCACTTTGAGGATGGAATTAAGGAGATACGTAACCACGACTGTCAAGGCGCTTCCTCACCTCTGTCTATGCACTTCCCAAGCACAGAGGTCAAATGAAGTCAAACGATGCACATGTCTGAAGAACTAAATTTTACAGGTTTAAGGCAAAAAAAAAAAAAAGCTGTATTCATGTATATATCAACCAAAACATCAATAAACCACCCAAACACTTTTTAGGGGTCCTTACATTTTATGAATTAAGAAGGAGCTATAATGGGGAATGTATCACTGTGGCACGAGCACGACTATCATAATAACGCGAGAAATGGCGATGGTGCTTTTACAGAATGCAGTAAGTGTTAACTTTTCATGTGATGCACATGGGTTAACTTGAAGAATAATTCATGCTAGAAAGCCATGGTTACTGCTATTGCAGAGGCTTTCTTTCTGAGAAATAAATTTTGCATTGGCAGCTGCTATAATACCCACGGATATTATTTGGTGTATGTTCTATACAGGTCCATGCGCGTGCCCCAGGGTTTTTTTTTTTTGGGGGGGGGGGGGGAAGGGGGCTCCATGAAGGAGAGAAACATCACGGGGATAAAACAGGACAGGCAAGAAAGGTCTAATGCCACGCTATTGTAGATGCAAAATGAGAATAAATGAATAAATGTAAGGGCCTCTTGCAGAAGCAGCTCTGCTATTTCCTCTGATCCAGCAGTTAAACATTCAACAGTACCCTGAATTATCCACAATAGATTCTTTCCTTTCTCCAACTTTCTTTCCCATAACAGGCTTCTGAGTTTTAATTGAAATTTTGTTTTCGTTTCATTCTCTCGTGTGCACACCTATTGTAAAGTAAAATTTCTTCCCACTTTTCTTGCCTGGGACTGGTGAAGCCCTTTTTTCTCCCGAACTGCTGACCCTTGTACTTTCCTGTGCAAAGCCAGAGACTCCCACGACTGGGACCAGCATTTGGCTCCCAGTGTCCATGCGAAGCACCTGGTAGGCAGCAGGCCACAGGCATGTGGGAAGGTACAAGCTGAAATTTCTCTGGTTGAATTTAATATACAAAAAATTACTTGTTCACCCAAATACCTGGAGCAATCTTCACTTCAGATCATCATAGAATCATGGAATGCTTTGGGTTGGAAGGGACCCCTAGAGGTCACCCAGCCCAACCCCCCTGCAGGAGCAGGGACACCTTTAACCAGGTCAGGGTGCTCGCAGCCCCGTCCAACCTGGCCTGGAATCATCCTCACAGAAGGTTTTGCTTGGCCATTTGTGAAAAATAATATTAAAGATAAATATTACAAAAATCGTATCTTCGTCAGTTTTGAAAAAGGTCTGCTTCCAGTTTGACACTTCCACCCAGGAATAAGATATTTTTCTTAGCTGAGGATGGAAGGAGTTGCAGAGATGTGCCAGTCATGGGCAGCATTTTAGTAAAAGACTAATTAAGGACTTAATATACCCATTTCAGCTGTTTAATAAATAACCATTTTTCCAATCCTATACGAAGTTTGTAATGGGTTTTCGCATCTTCAGAACGTCTATTTAGCAGGAGAGCAAAAAGCAACTGATTTCTTTGTGGAAGGAAGCTAGGATGCCTTTATGGGGTCTGATGCCACGTTTTGGTAGCACAGCGTAACGTGCCAGCTCTGTTTCTAGAACTTTTCCAAGTGTTTAATGTTTACACAATAGACCTCAGTAAAAACGGCACCATCCGAAAAAAAAAAAACCAAAAACTATTTTATTAAGAAAAGACAGATCATTAAGAAATAACCAAGTAGCAGGAGTATGAAGAATTTCTTTTCTTTCTTTATGCTTTGCCATAGGGACAGGAGCCCCAGAGGTTAGAGGCTATCGCGCCAACAGCACAAGAGATGTGACACAGATATTTTTTTTCTTTCAGAGCCGTGTAAGTAAAACTCTGGCAGTTAAAACCTGGGATGTAAGAGATGAGAGAGCTGAGAGAGAATGCAAAGATCAGAGATATAAAAACTTTAATTATCTCAGAAGCAGGCAAGTTGCAAGAGAGCAAGGGGAGAGGCTTAGCCACGAGGGTATCGAGAAAGTAATTTTGTAGGATAAAGACTCTCTCGAAAAGCTGAAGTATTTATCTGTACAGTTTTTTATTATCGAAGAAAGTGGAGAAATATCTTTTCTTTAAATGTAGCAAAGGTAGACTGGCTCAGGCAGAGAAACGTCAGAAGTAAAAAGCAGAGGTCGGATCGAACTGGCCTAACTGCGGCGCTGCGTAACCCCATGGCCCGGTAACACCTTGCTGCGAGATCTGCAGGAACCTGTCAGGGACTGGAAGGGGCTGCCCAGGGAAGGGGTCGAGTCCCCAGCCCTGGGGGGATTTAACAGCCGGGCAGAGGCGGTGCTGAGGGCCAGGGTTTGGGGGTGGGATGGCAGGGGTAGGGGAACGGTTGGGCTGGGGGAGCTTCAAGGGCTTTGCCAACCTCAACAATTCTGTGATTCCAACCTAGGGAATTATAGATAAAAAGCTGGTAATACAGCCTGAAATAGAAACTAAAAATAATGTTGTAGAACGACCAAGCTTTATACTTGAAAGCCACTGGCCAAATCATCTTGTTTACATCAAATACTTCTAAATGAAAACTTTCCTAGGACATCAGCAGAACAGGGGATAGCAAAGAATATCCCGATTGGCTTGCGATTGGCTGACAGAATTCTCCAAAGGCGTCCAGGAGACTCATCGAAGAGGTGAAGGCTGCCCCCGAGAGGAGGAGCCTCGGGGTATCGGGGGAAGCGCAGCGGTTCAGGAGGATGGCAGGCCAAATTCAGTGGATAAATACAACGCGCTCTGAAAAGCACGAACACTACTAAAACCTGAAGCATTATCCTCAGGGAAAAAGAGCCGGGTGCCGTTGCGCACAGAACTCCGAAGGAATACACACTAATACTCAGTACACTAATACACAATACAAAACCTTTAAAAATACAACAGAGGCAGCAGAGTGGCCAGGGGCAGACCAGCACAACGAGGAATGAGCTGACACAACAAACTGGTGAGCCTGGAGCTCGTGCCAGCTCTAAGGAGGCACGTTCAAACGTCGATACAGCACAGGCGAGACAGGACGGTGTCCTCTCCCGGTACCCGTGCTGCTTCCATCTCTTAAACTAAGACCAACGATGTTTTGGAAGAAGGAACAGCCTGTGAATGCTGGCCCGCAAAACTGCCCAGAATGGACGTGAAGGCATGAACACGTGTTTAACCACTTCCACCAATACGCAGTTAAAATGCTGCGTTTTGAAGCGTGCCAATAACGCAAATCGAAAGTAAGTGTTGTCTAAATCTTGGATCGTGTTTCAAAAACTGGTATTACTAAGGACTGATTAGTAATTAGTGATTAATGGTTGGACTTGACGATCTTAAAGGATGATCTTTTCTGACCTACACAACTCTATGATTCTATAGCTAGGCTTGCTTTCAGCTACAAACTCTTCAGATTTTGGGGGTTGGACTAGATGACCTCTAGGGGTCCCTTCCAACCCAAAACATTCTATGATTCTATGATTTGTGGCTTTCCTTGATATAAATATCAACTCAGCAGAGACCCCAGTGTACCCAAGATTCAGTCAAGATCATAATCTACTGTCTGAACAAGAGTTTCTTCCCTTCGTCGGCATACCGAGGGCAATACTCATCTTGTGAAACTTTCCATTTAACAATCAAAGTTTACAAGAGTGTGATTACCGAGCGTGGCAGCCATAACTCATCAGAGATCGTCTCAGGCTGCAGAGAGCATGAACAAAGCCTAGGAAGAAAATTGGTGGCAAGGATACAGGATGAGTTTACCTACTTGGGTTACCCTTCGTCTCGCATAAGGGTTGATAGCTCCCAAGTTGGTTGGCATTCAAGTGATGGACATAACGGCCGTCTGTTTAGGGACTCACTATTTACTTCTCTCAGCTACAGGTATGTAAGCCAGAAGCAAAAGGGGTTGAGATTAGCTTAGAAGAGAAGCAGAGGTTTTTTTAGCTGTACAGTTTTAAAGTGTAAGATCTTTCCTGAATAACCTTTTCTAAGACAAGCATGGGATGAAATAGAGTGAAGAGCCCCGTGATTACAGACACTGGTATTCAAAAGCCCGTCAAAATGACTGCGTAGAAGAGATCTGACAAACGTGACACTCAAGACAAAACAGAAATAATTCACTGGTGGCTGGGAAAATCAACGAAAGGGAATAAAATAAAGCAAATCAATCTCTTCAGCAACGACGTGGCATAAATATTTTAGGTTAAAATGTATCTTTGGACATCTAGGATGCATATGGCAATCCCTGGTTTTAACATGCCTCCAAATCACTGTAAATACTAATCTCTGAATTGCAGAGTACAACTCTAAAGTTTCATTTGAATCCTATGGAATAAAATACATTTCTGCTCATTTTGCTGCTCCTGCATCACTATATCATTACTACGAAGCCTAGCTGAGCCCTGTTTTCTGTAAAGCAGACCAAAAAAATAATCAACTTTACGTTTGGGAAAAAATAAAAGGTGGGCGTTGCGGCATGGGGACAGGGCAGCTGGGAAAAGCGGTGTTGAGAGTCACAGCTCAGGTGGCAGAACTCGCAGTTCAGTCTCTGCTACCCCTAGCGTCGGGGCTGAAGACCCTTCCGAATCACGTGCCTCCACGCCGAACATTTGCACAGAGAATCACCAATGTAGAATTGCGATTAAATGAAACTTAAAGCCAAAAGTAAGGTGTTTGGTTTTGTTTTTTTTTAAATTATTTTCAATGCCTGCATTTAGAAAATGAAATATGGAAAAGAGCAGCTAAAAAAAAGTAATACTGCCAGCAATGACAAAGCGACAACTAAAATAACGATGGCCAGGGACACACTACTGTATTTAAGTTCTGTGAAATGGCTATTGCTGATCAGTTTGACCAGTGCCTGCCTCTGTGCGTTGCTGGACAACACGAACGCTTACAAATTGCTCCCTTTATGCATACGGAGCGCTCCGTGCTTGTTTGTTCAGCCTGCTATGTTGGTCTAAAGCACTTGTGCTCCAGCGTAAGCGAGCGCCGTGGCTGCGGTGCCATGGCTATGCTTGAGAAGGCATTTGATTCTAATTCTGTGTTTTCAGGAGCTTAACGTCAGCTAAACAAATTACATTTTGGACGCAAATCTCTGTGCCTGTTCTGAACCCAGAAGGAGCTACCTGTTACATCCAAACTCCGCTACAACCAGGGTGGCTGAGAAATTTTTAGTCCCCGCATTTTGAAAGCATTTATGGAAATATTTTTGCCTGTCGGAATGCATCCTTTTTAATCGTCGTAACTTCATGCGTGACGCTTCTTTAATTTTCAGTTGCCGCCTGTGTACGTGAAAACGTATCTGACTGCAAAGCACGGGGGATTTTGCAGAAGGCAAGAAAGAGCGGTGCCTGTGCTGGGTGCCGCTCTGCGGTGCCAGGGCTGGGTGCCTGTAACTCAATGTTTTCACCAGTCGCCGGTGCCACGATTCTCCTGCGTCAAACCAACCCTTCTTCCTTCCCTTAGCAAAAGGAGCGCGCTGAGGAAAGGTGGAGCAAAAGTTAGGGGGCTGCACGGGGGCCTCGCTGCAATTCCTCACGTTTCCATAGAATTATGGCCTCAAGTTGTGCCAGGGCAGGGTGAGGTTGGCCCTGGGGAACAATTCCTTCCCCCAAGGGCTGTCAGGCACTGGAAGGGGCTGCCCAGGGAAGGGGTCGAGTCCCCAGCCCTGGGGGGATTTAACAGCCGGGCAGAGGCGGTGCTGAGGGCCAGGGTTTGGGGGTGGGATGGCAGGGGTAGGGGGGCGGTTGGGCTGGGGGAGCTTAGAGGGCTTTTCCTACCTCAACAATTCTATGATTCCATGATTTCACAGGCAGCCCTGGCAAGCCATTTGGCAGCCGGGGGAAGGGTGGCCCACAGAGCTAACTTTGGGAAACATAGGGAGAAGACCTCCAGCAAAACAAATGCCAGAGCACTTCCCGTTGTCTACAGAAAAAGTCAGGGAGCAGCAGTCCCTTCAGGCCACAGCTGACCTTTGGGAACAGTCTCCTTAAACGCTTGTCCCTTATCTGTGAAACTGAGACCATAGCACTTCCTTGCCCCACAGACGCAAGAGCAACTACAAAAAATGATTTTAAGTGGTTGTCATACAGCCATACAGCCGTGCATGCTTTTCAGACGCTGCCGGGACCTACTGCCCACCTACCAAAACCTCCCCACGCAAACCCAACGCACAGTCGGATAACATCGAAGGCGCAAGAATGAAATTTAGTCTTCGTGCCGTGCCCATTCAGCCACTGGATTCATTTCCGACTCTGCCTACAGCTGAGATTTCATTTCACATAGGGTCGGATTAGAAAAAAGTCTGCTGCATTACGAAAGAAAAAGAGCCATCTATGTACAAAGGGTCTGTTAAATTAAAATAGTTCTGCATATGGAAATTTCTCAGGTTGCTAATGATGAAGTTAAACTACAAAGCAATGTAAGCAGAGAATCTGAGCACCAAGGCATGTTAGATAGCGTATGGGCTGTGTCTTACAGAGAATATTTGCGGGCCAGGAGTACAAAATGGGAGAATGCAAAGTGACCTTTACTGCAGTGTATTTTGATAACGTGACAATGGAGAGTAGGACAGCTCTGCAAAACTGTTACCGACTCCGACAGCGCCCTGCTGAATCATTCATCGCTTCAGAAGAATATAGAATTTTCTTGCAAAATGAATGTATTACATCCCCCTCATGTTTAACTAGATGGAACTGAAGCTGAATAGTGAACAAAATGTAAACACTTCTTGATCTATTCAGTGGCTACTGGGTCTGACTGAAAAAAAGCTGGAAATTTTTTAATATGCTGCAGGAACATGTCTGGAGACTGGTATTTCACTATTATCCTAGAAGCAGATAGCCGGTTGTTGGCCATTTTAAGCTAGATATTGAGGAGAAAGCTAAATACCGATAATTGTATGTTGATTCTTTGGTTTCTTCTCTGCAAAGGTACTCAGAGACACTTGAAAGATATTTTACCGCATATAAAATGAAAACTAGATCAAGTCCCCAGTTTAGATGTCTGAAATCCTTAAGGGAAACAGGATGGAATAATAAAGAGGGAGATTTAATCATTCAAAACCTGTTTGCATGTGGCACAGACTACGGCTCTGTTACTGAGTGACAGCTGTAGAAACTGCATGGAGGGTAGCTAGGAGTCACTCCAAGTCACGGTATTTAGTTATTAATTTTTTGTTAAACATTAACAGGCGTATTGAAAAACATACCTATTAAACCAAAGCTTACCCAGAAAACACAAGGAAAACCACACTGCAGGTGTGAAGCAATGCAGGTGTTGATCTCCTTGAAGTGTACAACATACCGTTAACAAAGTTCATCGCTCACTTCATTTATTCCACGTCCTGTAGCCAGAACGTTGCTCTACATTGCTTGTACTTATTCTTGCTTTCTACAATTCTGTAACAGTATATGTGATTTTATAGCCACGGCGATCAACAGCATGGTAATATCCCGAAACATTTAGAAACAAGTGTCTATCATGACTTAATTTCAATAAATCCGAACTTTTCAGAACACCACAAGAACTTGGCGCCACTGCTCCCTAATGATTGCTTTCTAGGACTAGTCTTGCAGTTTGGGGTCATCTTGGCACGTGGCGCAAAACACGTAGCCTACAAGCTCCACTCCCTGCCATGGCAACTCAGGCCATCTCCAACACCACCGCAGTAGCAATCACTCCTGAAGATCCTGCAATGGCAACTGAAACTCTTAGCACAACCACGTAACCCTAAGCCCATGCCTGGGCAGAAGCCTGGGAAGTTGTATTTTTGTCGCTTGAATAGGCTCAAGTCATACGCACAGAAACAAAACAAAAAAAAACCCCTGTTTAAGGTTTTCCATACCTAATGCATACCTATATGCACATGGACACAGTTACGTGCATACACGCGTAGAAGCATATAAACGGATTGTGGTTGGGTTGACCTTGGCTGGACGCCAGGGGCCACCAAGCCACTCTATCGCTCCCCTCTTCAGCGGGACAGGCAGGGAGAGAATGAGATGGAAAAGAAAGAAAACTTGTGGGTCAAGATAAAGGCAGTTTAATTAAAAAACAAAAGCGGTAGCAAAAGGAAAACACGATTTTATTCTCTACTTCCCGTTAGCAAGCGATGCCCTGCTCCTTCCCGGGAAGCCGGGCTTCAGTGTGCATAGTTGTTGCTCTGGAAGACAAAACGTCATGAAAGATGAATTCCCCCCCCTTCCTCCACCTTTCCCTTGGCTTTTATATCTGAGCTGATGCCATATGGTATGGAATATCCCTTTGGTCAGTTTGGGTCAGGGGTCTTGGCTACGTCCCCTCCCAAGATCTTGTTGCCTTCCAACCCACTGGTGGTAGTGGTGGGGGAATGTTGGAGGCACAGCCTTGATGCTGTTCGAGCACTGCTCAGCAGTAGCCAAGACATTGGTGTGTTATCAACCCCTTTCTACATACCGATAGAAAGCACAGCGCTATGCAGCTTGACCCAATACACTGGTAAATTAATTTGGCATAAAATGTTAAAGCAAAAATCAAGAGCTGAAAAAATATAACCCAGAAATTTTCACTCAATTCCTGGAATTCCCCAACATTTCTGTCACAATATCAACTGTTGAACATAACAATTAAGCTTTAAAATGGGAGACATTTTTACCAGCATTTGTTGAGGCGTCTTGATGGATTTTATTGCCACCCCTCATATTAGAATTTAGACAAATGGCAGCCACTTGGCATAGATCAGCATGCTGGGAAGTGCTCTCTAAATTCCCCTTTGCAGTTTTTCTGCAGGGGTCATGGGGACAGACAGCAGGAGGCCATGGACCTTCTGCCACTCCATGCAGAGTCTTGTTTTTCCCCAGACCTTATGTCTCCATGACATGGGGTGGTGTGGCTGCAAAAATGGTGGTGTTGGCCTCAGGCTGGAGAGTGAATGGTTATTAATGACTCCAGCTACTGGGCAATCGCAGAGGAACCCAGTTCAGTCGGTACCTGGAATATCCTCAGAGAGGACGGGGATACTACCAATGGCTGGCATGAAACAAAGAGGGCTTTTGCCAAGAAAGCATGGAATATGAAGTTAAATTCACACACACAAAAAAATCCAATTTGGTTTCATGTCAAAATCACACATAAAATCACGAAATTGTGAACTATCTTATGTTTGAGACCAGAGATTATTCTGGGCCCCATTGTGACGCAGTCCCACACCAAAACGCCTTGCAGAACCAGTTGGACCCACTTCTCTTGAGCAAAAGCAGTAAGTTTTTATTTAACTTGAAATATCAAGATATAAACAAAAGAGGAATGAAAGGTTGGATGAATGCAGGCTGAAGGGAAAAAAGAGAAAAGTGGGAGTAAACATTTTCATAAAGATACGAGACAAACTGGGCTGTAGATAACAGTGGTAGCAAGGAAAAGAAAACGGACGGGAAAGAAAAGACAGACGTGCTCTCCGGAGAGGAAGAGATAACTGGCCAGCAGAGACACACAGCACTGGGGAAGAAGAAGGTAAAGACAAGTGAAGGGAAAAAAAACCCCACCTGATCTTCCAAAAACATGCCTTATCAGCCAGACACAGAAAGGCTGTCTTTAGAACAGAAACTCAGACGTGAAGAAATCGCAGCGGGAGATTGAGAAATCCCCAAACACCTGACCTAGATAGGAAAACTGCAACGGAACATGAAGGAGTGAGAACAGAAGGCAACAAAAATAAAGATGAGAAAGGATTCTGCTGATCATTTCTTTGGACACTTTCAGCTAATGAGTCTTATGCTTGGGCTAGCGTATGGTTTCTGGTACGTTTTGTATATCCTGTGGAACGTATGGCGGCGCGTCTGGGTGGGAGGCGACAGATGACATGGGACATCCCTGGTGGGATGGCAGGGTTAGGGTAACAGTTGGGCTTGGGGATCTTAAAGGGCTTTTCCAACCTAAACCATTCTATGATTCTATAACAGCACATCTTGGAGACCCCTTCTTAGTCTGGATTGTTAAATAAAGTTAAGTTTTGCAAACAGGTTCAGATGCACAGCGTCCTTGTTGCTGGCAAATATCAATTAATTTGCAACACCTTTTAACAACTTGTCCAAAATGTCTATGCTGTAGCTGAAGTTTTATCAGTTTTGATAAGCTTGGCCATCAAAGCAAAACAGAGCTAGCAGGGGTCATATGGATGGAGAGATTCCAAAGATTGTAGAATCACTGAGGTTGGAAAAAGATCTTTAAGATCGAGTCCAATCTTAATAAACAAACAATATTATAAGCATCTTATTGATGAAACAGGTAGTTTCACTGAGTGAAGAGCATCAATCATGTGATCCCACGGCAAATGTTCTGCACCATGTTGTGAATAGTGCCAGCCACATACTGGGCATGCCTTGCGTTTTGTGACACGGCTGAAGCACACAGTCAGCTCGTGACGGAGAGGCCCAACGGGACATACTGGCCTTGACACGTCGCATGGCAACAAGCACTTGAATTTTGGACAGGAGAATTCGGAGCCACCCCTACCACTTCTGAGCAATGTAAAGTGTTATGGACACAATCCCAAAGAGGATGACCAAAGCGAAGACCAGCATAAATACTTCTCACCTTCCTTCCCAAATACAATACCGACAAAGTAGCACGGAGCATGACCAGAAAGGGTGATTTAATGAGCGGGAGTGAAACATCTGAACCAGGAAACGTTCCATCAGAGTAGATACAGAGCCAGGCTGCACAAAGGGTGAAGCAATGACCAAAATGCCAGGGCCACACAGCAAGCGAAAGCCGTAAGTGTTTCTCAGCTTGGTGGCTGGTTAAAAGTGCTGCAGTTTTCTTGGAAACCATGCCCTACAGCACAGCTATCCTGGGTTAGAGTGCGGCATTCGGGAAGGAGACTTGCCAGCAACTGAGAAGTTCAAAATAATTATCTTTGCCCGGATTTCACCCTACAGTCCAGCTGGCATATGGAATTTCAAGCAGAGGCTTGGGATCCGCAGCCACCTTACAGCATCTCAACCGGGGTGGGCGACCCGAGCCGGTACATGGGGCTTTGGCACCAGCCGTGCAGAAGGAAGATGGTGCAAATTAGCCACCATCATCTTTAATAAAAATGGTTGTGTTAAAATACATTTGCCATGGGATTATAGCAAGTTGGCAGAGCAGGTTTCAGCCGGGGGAATTTGGAGCATGCAAATCAGCTCACACTTGGTCCACACCCAAGAGGTGGTATGTAAGGCATCCAAACATATATTTGTTAAAACATAGAATCCTGGAATGTTTTGGGTGGGAAGGGACCCCCAGAGGTCACCCAGCCCAACCCCCCTGCAGGAGCAGGGACACCTTGAACCACATCAGGTTGCTCACAGCCCCGTCCAACCTGGCCTGGAATGGTCCCAGGGATGGGGCCTCCACCCCCTCTCTGGGCAACCCCTGCCAGGGTTTCACCACCCTCACTGGAAAGAATTTCTTCCTCATATCCAGTCTAAACCTACCCTGGTTTAGTTTAAAACCATTGCCCCTTGCCACCTTTCTTTCACATTCCTTGCCCTTTCTAAGCTCCAGCAGATGGACTTGATTAAAAGAACATCGCTTTGCTTGGGAAATGGATCCAACTATAAAAATGGATGGTTTGGAGAAGTTATAATGCAAATAAATTTTTTGCAGTGGCTTAGAAAAAGCCATTAGCTAAATATTTCTACCGCTTCTGTTTCATAACCCATAAGCCATATTCTTACTAAAGAAACTATAAATTATTACATGAAATGCAATTACAGAACATTGTGTTTGTGGTACTGATTTGTGATCAGTAAAACAGGGCAATTCATCCTTCTCCAAGACAACCCAAACAATAATGGTAAAAATCTAACGGCTCTCAGCAATCGCGCCGTTCTCGGCGGAGTGAATAACGTTCAAGAGACTCTGCTGCAAGATCAACAGAGCCACTTAAATCACACTGAATCTCAGCTAGGAGAGCAGGAGTTCCCTCAAATCCCATCACCTTCTGCTGAAGTCAAAGGAGTTCTCTGAATATTGAACACTAAAGCCATAAAACTTTAAGGATACACCTTTCCACGCACTGACAGCTGGGTTAACATTTGAAACGCTTCAGGTCTTGCTTTCATATAGGAGAGGGATTTGGCAACGTGTGGTATAAAGTCAGCTACCAGTGAGCTAATCTAATGAAGCAAAGATTTGGGTAATGCCATTTGCCTAACGCCTTCGTGGGGAGGCTCCAGGGAATATTTAGCAGGTTCTGAACTGTGCCCACACGTGAGGAGAGCTTTTTAAAAAATGTATTTAGGGTGCATTTGACGTACCTTGGTTTTAGGAACACTAGCACAAAACACATTTAGGATGAGTGACTTTGACTTGCTTGTTTACCAAGCCTTGTTATAAAGCAGAAAATGCTGTCAAGGAAAATGCAAATTCTTGATTAACTAAAAAGAAACAGCTTATGGAGATTTTTCATTAAGCCAGAGCAAACCTGGTCAAGATTTAACTTCAGAACTATATAGCAGTTCTGTTCTTAGTTTTTCTTGGACAAAGATACATAGGAAAAACCTTTCCAGGCAATGCTGTGCTGTGGATTGCTTGAGTAGATTCACTACGCAGTGGGTGAGTTTGAACAAATGAGCCCGCCCATCCCTAGAACGAGATCTGCGTTTTCCAGAGGGGTTTTCTCGCCGTGCGTGGTGTGACCCAGTTCAGCCCCAGGTGGGACCTGCTCCACCGCCACCGCTTCCACAGAGGTAAAAAGTTTCTAAATGCAGAGCTCAATCCACTGGATGTTAAAAAAATAAACAGACTGCCTTCGTGAAGTGGGTCACTCCATGAGATGTAATGCTGCTGGAGGCATCATCCTCCTCCTCCTCCTCCCGCCGGGCGTCTGAGCGAGGCGCTGCTGTCCGTGGCTGTAGCTCCAGGCACGTGGTGCGGTGCCTCTCCGGACCTCATCGGTGCATGAAACCTTCTCTGGCTCTGTGTGATTTTTGGAGTCAAGCATCTCACTCCCCTGTATTCAGAATTGGGCCCCTCCCGCCCCGAAGGACCTGGAGGGGCTGGAGGTGTCCAGAGAAGGGCAGGGGGGGGGGGGCCCCGGGGGGAGCCGGGGGGGTCGGGCTCTGCTCCCAGGGAAGGGGCGATGGGACGAGGGGCACCGGCCTCAAGTTGTGCCAGGGCAGGGTGAGGTTGGCCATGGGGAACAATTCCTTCCCCCAAGGGCTGTCAGGGGCTGGAAGGGGCTGCCCAGGGAAGGGGTCGAGTCCCCAGCCCTGGGGGGATTTAACAGCCGGGCAGAGGCGGTGCTGAGGGCCAGGGTTTGGGGGTGGGATGGCAGGGGTAGGGGAACGGTGTGGCTGGGGGAGCTTCAAGGGCTTTGCCAACCCAAATGATTCTGTGATTCTAAAAGACCACTTAGAGTGAACTTGGCCTTATCAGAGATCCTTGGAAACCATCTACTTGGAGACTGCTTGAGCCCAGATCTGGGGCGGGGGGGTCAATCCATCTGCCTGACCTGTTCTCCCCACGTCACTCAAGACCACCTCAGCTCCTCATCCTGAAGCTCCCTTGACCCCGCTTGCTGCCGTGGCTCTGATCCAGCAGTGGAAATGCCGGCTGAAGCCATGTGTCCCGGCCTGCCCAGTGCTGGATCAGGCACCTCTGGCTGAGCATCGGAACCTCCCAGGCCTGTGACAACCACTTGCGGTGTTTTATTAACGAGAGCAAAGAGTTTGATTTACATGAGCCAGTAAATTAACTGTTGCATTAGCTTCATTGATCTAGAAACAAAACCAGCTATAATCATTTTTAAAGTTCTTTTCTCTATCTTGGCAGGTTAGTTTTTAAAATATTTTTTTTAATGGAACATTTTAAAAATGGTGGGGAGAGAATCACTCAACGTTGTATTTGGCAGTGCAGTTGATAAACGAAAGCATATATTACATGTCATAGGAATGACTTTTTTCGTTTACTGATCTACATAAAGCCAAATGTTTGTTTTGATAATTGGCCTTTGCACAAAAAAGGCATTAAGTCAGCAGTGGTGAATTATTTATGAGACCTACTTTAATGTGATTATTCTCCGAGGGCCTTAAAAAAAAAAAGCGTCTTGGGCACGGTGCTGTTTTCCATTAGTTGCTGAGGCAGTGCAGGAGTCAAAGATCCCCAAGGCCACTTTTCCTTCTCATTTTTGCCCACCGTGCCCCTTGGCATCAGCCTCCGCCCACACCAGTCTGGAGCAGGGATTGCACTGGTGGTGCTGGGCTCCCCTGGGGTGGGGGGGGATGCGTTTCACGCTGCCTGATGCGGAGCCTTGCGTTAAACTGTGGCTGGGGGGTCCTCTGGGAAAGGGCGAAGGCTGGTGAGGGGGTGGGATGCTCCTCGGGCATTGCCATGGCGCTGGAAGGTGCTGGGCTGGGGCCGGTGCTCGGCCGCCTCACCTGGCTTCGTGGGTCCTAATATTTAACATTAACTATTTCTTGGCAACGGGCACGTTCTCTGAGCCATAACCAAGTTGTAGCGACCGTTGCCAAGGATAAGCGCGGCTGCAGAGCCACGCACAAGTCTCCTGCATCCAGATACCGCATGCAAAACAAAAAAGGCGAAAGGCAGAAAGATGGGGTATAATTAGCACCCGAGAATTTGGAGACCAAAGGGTCCTTCAGTTCTGTCTCTTCTAGGGGGAGAAACGGGGGGGTTACGCCAGAAAAGTGGGGAGAAGGGGCAGCAGGAGGAGTGTGGGGAAGAGGGGGGAGAAGGGACAGCAGAGCGACTGGAATTTGTGAATCTCAGTATTTTTTCATTGTGTTGGTTTATATCAGGCCAAGTGGCATTTTGGGGGCAATAACGGCATTTTTGGTGACGCGGCAGCACGCTGACGTTGCAGAATCGGGGCCCCGAGAACAACCTGACCCTCTCAAGAGCGAACACTGCCGCAGGGACACGCAGCGCCCTTCCCGCCCTCCGTCAGGGCAGATTTCTGCTTTTTAAGCCCTGCTAAAAGCCATCTGCGGGTGCTGAGCCCCTTCCTCCGCCGCTGTGGGGCCACGTGTTGGCCAGGAGCGGCTTTTCTCGAGGAAGGCTCTGGGCTTCATCCCAGCCGAGCGTAAGCCCTCCTGGCTTACCCTTAAAGCCTCTCGTGACCCGCTTTAACGGCTAAACCTCGCCGGGTGGCGGCTCACCCCACTTTGCAGCCCCCCCCACCAGCCCGGCCCTTTGCCGCAGCGTCCCCACGGGGTCCGGGCTGTGCAGCTTTGCTTTGCCAGAGAGCCCAGGATGGGACTGCCTCCCCCCGATCTTCCCCAGTCTGCCACTGGTTATACTGGTTTGGAGTTTGGTTGCATCTGGGGGAGGCTGCAGGCAGAGGAACACTCTCATCTGGGTATCGAGCAAGCCAGCGGCCAGGCAGCACGGCCGGCCGAAAGGAATGCACGGGTTAAGCTTTAAAGACACTGTTTAAACATTAAGGTTTCCTTGATTTAATTTTTAAAGCTCCGCCAGCACATAAGTGCTTGCAAATCCTGTGCTGAGGTCCCAGAGTTTTGATGTTCGTATTTAATATTTATTTCACCATGTTTGATGTTTCGCTTGTTCAAGCATCTTCCTAATTTTTGTGTCTCTTTCCGGGCCACGAGTTTGTTTCTTTACAGGACCTGGTTATTCTTGACATTTCCACGTATAGTCTAAATTTACTAAAGGCAATGAAGAAAAATTAATGGTGTGGCTGTCTCCTCTGAAGACTATTTCTTAGAAAGATGCTTTAGTCCTTATACAGGTCTTGCATGGTGTGATTGCTGGTAAGCAGGGAACCTTAGGTATTTCAGGGCTCAAAGAGGACAAGAGCCGTCTCCGCAGCCCTGTGCTGAAGGTCTTCCTGTGCACGGAAGCACCCTTTGGGATCTATCTGCAAAGCAGCAGCACCAACTCCCGAAGCAGCGGTCCAGGTTGCTGCAGTCACCAAAGGCAGCAAGACCCCTCGCCCCAGGGGGTGAATTCCATTTTTAACCACAGGCATGGACCACATTTCCCTGGGGAACGCGGAGGGGCAGGGGGAGCTCATGGGATGCAGGCGAGGGGCGGCACGGCTGCAGGCTTCGGCTTTACAGCCTGGGTCTGCAGGGCACACAGCACCACAGTTAAAACTGGGGGGGTTGGAAGATGTTCTTGTCCTGGTTTAAAGCCTGCTGCTCTCCATGGCTGTTCCCATGGCCCCCAGGCCATCCCTTGCTCCCCCACTGCTCTCTATCCTGCTGGGACAGTCCACTCCAGCATCTCCAGCCATGCCTCACGTCCTCCTCCAAGGGATGCTTTTCCTTAACACGCCAGGAAGCCCACCCTGCTGAACCCAAAAATAAGAGACTCCAAATTAACATTGCCTAACCTGCGTAACACCAGCTTCTGCCCTGGTGGGTGCTAGTGTGCATTAAAAATCCTTTTTACACATTTATTCTGGAGGGAAACACCGCAGGTAGTGAGGCTTTAGGTGTTATTTTTAAGTCTGCCAGCCCTGAGCCCCCGCTGTTCGTCTGACTCCGGGTTCTCACTTGCTGGTCCCCAAAGTAACCCGCCTCCAGAATATAAGATGTATTTGTTTTTCAAATTACAGCCTCTGCTTTGGGCAAAACCACTGCCAATCTGCAACTAAGCAAACTAGGATGACATTTTGAGGGGAAAGATGACGGACGGCCCCCGGGAAATGTTTCTTTCCCTTCTCTTTCCATTGCTTTTATTCTTTTTTCCCCCAAAGGTAGCTTCCCATCACAGCAGATGCACGCCATCAGTGACCAAGCCTGCAAAGACAGCTCGGTGGGTGCGAGCCCCCCCAGGCAGCCCCACGCAGCCCCCCAGTCCCCATTGGGATCAGTCACCAAGCTCTTGCGAATGCGCCCAAAGCGTCGCTGCCGGAGCTGCGGGTACCTGAAGCGGAGCAAACGGGGTCAGAAACCAGCGGCAGACCAGCTACATCACAGGACCTACAGTGATTAGCGCTGCTGAATTAAATGCTGAGGATTAACCTGGCTAATTAGCGTAGGCACAGCATCACGCTGGCACAGCCCGACTCCATCGGGGACCTGACCTGAGATCTTTGTATGAGGGGACGTCGTTCCTTGAGCTCAGCGCTCCCAATCGCCACCTCCACCTCCCAGCCCGAGAGTCTCACAGGGTCACCTCCCTCTGCCATTTGGATTCATTTTTTTTCTTTGCCGATTAGCAATTGTTGCAAGACTCAACCCCAAAATTTCTAGAAAGCCTCAAGCACAGACCAAGAAACAGCCTTAGGCCAGCACCAAAGCCAACACAAACCCCGAGCAAGAGCAGATCCCTCCGAGCTCCACGCTCCCATTACCCACCTCCACGTGATTCCCACAAAAGCCCGAGGAATTCCGTTTTACTGGAATAACAGCCACACAAAGCACCTTTCAGATTCGCACCGGGCATATATCCAACTGACAACAAGTGCTGACCGGAGAGATGAGCTAGCGTACGCCGTAACATCCAGTCCCCATAAAGAGAATTTGGTACAAGCAACCCCAAAAGATTTACGCCGCAGGTGCTCCCGTGCACGCCTCGCGAGGGAAAAGCAGCGACCAGAGGTGGATCTGATGGGTCAAACAGCACAGACCGTGCGTCAGATATTCGTCATTGCTGCGAAGTGCAAATAAAAATGATTTTCAAAAGACAGCAAATAAGCTAATGAAGGTCCCACAAAGTATTGCCCGACGGCCGGCAGGTTAAAAAACAAAGACCAAAAAAAGCAGTAGCGCCTGATTGTACGACATCCTGCCGCTCAGGAAGGAAGCTCGGCTTTATGGGAACATAAAATTGCTGTCGTATCCATGGCAAACACAGGAGCATTTGCAAGATCGTTTTTGGAAACAGTTGAGCAGCAATAGATTGACTTTCTGCTTTTTTTTTTTTTTTTTTAACTTCTTCAGTAGAGACGAAGTGGTGAGGGGTCTGGAACACAAGTCATACGAGGAGCGGCTGAGGGAACTGGGGTTGTTTAGTCTGGAGCAGAGGAGGCTGAGGGGAGCCCTGATCGCCCTCTACAACTGCCTGAGAGGAGGCTGTAGTGAGGTGGGGGTCGGCCTCTGCTCCCTGGTAACAGATGATAGGACGAGGGGGAATGGCTTGAAGCTGCACCAGGGCAGGGTTAGGTTGGACATTAGGAAAAACTTCTTCACCGAGAGGGTTGTCAGGCTCTGGAATGGGTGGAGTCCTCATCCCTTGAGGTCTTTAAAAGAAGGAGAGATGAGGTGCTCAGAGACATGGTTTAGTGGTGGGATGGCAGTGCTAGGTTAACGGTTGGACTCGATGATCTTAAAGGTCTTTTCCAACCGAGGTGATTCTATGATTCTATGATTCTATGACGAGCAATAACCCAGCACCTATCCCAACTTATGGAGTCTGTAAGCATCATCCTCAGCAATGTAAGCTTTTTAAGGGATTAACATTTTCCATCTTTGGGGAAATGAATGTTTTTGGTGTACAGGACCCCACAAACCTCTGGCTTGGCTCAGAGCAGAGCAGTCAGACTTTCTGAACCCGGCACTGTCTTCGAGGCCTTTCTTTCTTTTCTCTGCTTGGAGCTGCTCCAACCAAGTAAAAGTCTTTCCCAGAAGATGATATTTTCTGCTACTGGATATCCTTGCTAGGGTATGGCAAGTATAAAATCATAAATTTTAAATAGTTTTTTACTACTTTCAACAACGCAACTGACAAAAAACTCCAAAACCTGCTGTGATACCCCCAGGGACACAGTTGCCACTTCCTCGGTTCAGCTCCTGATTTCCCAGCAGAGCCAAGAGAAATCCAGAGAGATGCTCCGGGGGGCATTCAGAGCAGAAGCTGAGCTCAACCCAGCCATGATATCCAATTTTTTTTTTTTTTTAAACAGTGGCAAGTACTGGGACTCCTTCAGCAGAGACTGGGCTTTCTGGTGTGCAGCACAAATCATTTAACTAATTATTCATCGACCGCCTAATCAGTCCTGATTGAATTAACTGATAGCCGCAGCTTGAAGGAATGAAGATAAGTGGTGTGGACCGATACAGAGATGAGCATTGCTGAGATCAGTGACTGCAGCTTGATTCAGTGGTGAGCTTTGGTTGAAATGGAGCAAGATACCAAAGCAAAAGGCCCAAGAGAAGGTTCTTTGGTGTCCTCTACAGCCGCATACCAAAAAGAGACACCCTCAACAAGGAGAATCGGTAATTATTATTGAATGTGGGTGCACGCAACCCCCAAGCAAGTCACCACTGCACTCCTGACGGAGGGGCTGTCCCAGGAGCAACCCTGTACACCCAGTATCTGCCAGGCACAGAGCAACAGGGCCAGCTTCTGCTCCAAGGGACCCAGGACAGAGTGGGGTTCTAACATGGGAAACCCTGGTTGGAGTCTTGGAAAGAAACATTCAGCAGGAGGGCAACCAAACTCTGGAGCAGGGGACAGAGAGGATGTGGGATCTCCATCCCCAGAGACATCCAAGGCATCCCGGACAAGAGTGGAGCAGCCTGACCCAACTGTCCTGGCCTTGGGCAGAGGTGGGACCAGCAACCGCCAAGGTGCCCACAAACCTCAACTCATCTGCACGTTGGCCATACAGCCCCAGAGCGGTGGTGGATGCCCCATCCCTGGGAACATCCGAGGCCAGGTTGGACAGGGCTGTGAGCAACCTGATCCGATTGGAGATGTCCCTGCTTATGATAGAAGTGTTGGACTGGGTGACCTTGAAAGGTCCCCTCCCACCCAAACCACTCCATGATTCTAAGCACTCACACTTCTGCATCCCCATCTCACCAGGAATCCACCTTCCTAGGAGCAGAGATGCAAACACTGCCAAGGAATCCTGGTACAAAGGGGTGTTTTGATTATGTCTGTTTAGTATGTTGGGAAGAGATTCCAAGTTGCTTGTGCATGCCCAGAAGGAGGGGGAATGTTGGGGGGAAGCCCTGCCTGTGTGAAACTTGCCTCCATCCACAAGAGATTCGAGTTGTGCGATGTTTTATAGGTGTTCACAAGAGCAAGTCTGCTGAACACACGTGCATCTCCTTTTCTTGTACCCTCTTCAGTCCTGTCATACACAGCCCGAGCCCTTGGCAGATCATTTGCATCAACGTTTCCTACTGATGTTGCACATTTTTATTGATCGTTTCACATTTGTGGCGTTCAATGGACTGGCTAAAAAAAAAAAATAAACTTTGAGTAATTCACGAGGCGAACTGTGAATTCCTAAAAGGCACAAAGACCCAGGGCCTCCACACAGAGCTTGGCCTTGACTGCGGCAGAGGGATGGACAACCCAGGGAGAGAGGTGACATGCCTCCTAACGTCGTTGACGGGAAGAGGCTTAAAGCAGATAGCCACCCTCTCCTGGGGTTTTGCCTACTTCACTCATTAACAGGATGCATTGAGCAGCTAGGAATTTAAAGTCTTATTTCTAGCTAAGCAAAGGCTTTGGGTTATTTCTACAGGTAAAAGCAAAGCTGTGTAGCATAGCCAAAAAACTGAAAGCATTTCAGTGAAAAAAACACTCCAAGAAATGGGGGAAGGATTTCCCCACTTTCTGGCTACCCCAAGATGCTGCGTGGCTTTCAGAGGTCATGCTGGAATGTGGTTTGCATCCTCGTCCGCAACCGCAGCACAAGAGCTCCCTTTTGCAGGACTCCTCTCAGCCTGGAGAAAGCATCACTGCTGCACTGATCTGCCACACGTAATTTAGTGCAATTAAGCATGATTGACAATTTCTTTTCAGGAAAGACTGTGAACAAGGCGGGATAGGAGAATAAATAACTTTTCTCGCCTAGCAAAGCTGGCTTCCCTGGGGCAGAGCAGCTTGTTAGCAGGGCCAAGCGTGGATCATGAAGCAGAAGTCAGCTGCCAACCGACAGACATCCCCACCCCTTCATCATCAGAAACGCAAGTGTTCCCACGTACAGGGCAGGGCAGGCACAGAAAAATCAGTGTTTTCCGCACATTTTAATTAAAAGAGATTCACCTCTAACTGCAGCCCAACGCTCAGACCACCAGTCATCAGGATCGATCCCCGCTCGACCCGGTGTGTGGTCAAACCACTGCAAGATCTTTACGCCGACCTGTCGAAATGGGATCTGCGCGGCCAGTAAGCTCGACAAAAGCTGATAAATGCAACCAAATTCTCTGATTTGCTCTGGGCTGGGTACCTCTGGAATAACTTTAAAGGGTCTTTGTCTTCTAATGCTTTAATTACACTTAACCTTCATCTTCATTTGCCACCTTATTGTGCCGTCATTCCAATACAGCTAATTCATAGCCAACAAAACAGTGGCTCTAAAATTAGGAACCTGTCAGGAGAGGAGAGCTATAGCAAAGCCTGTTCCCCACCACCTTCCCTCCTAACACCGCTCAGATCCCACGATACTCTGAACAAGTTTGGAACCTGAGTAGAAGGCAATGGCAGTAGTAGGACGACTTTGGCGTAATTCTTGCTTGAATATCCTGATTTTGCATTTGTTTCAGGCCTCTTACTGGCCTTCCCTGCCTCTCAGCTATCACGACGTGAGTCACCGGGAGCTGACAGACACTTCAGAAGCCCAGATTCTCCTGCCTGGGGAGGGGATGGTGCTCAGCATGGTACTGAGGGCCAGGGTTTAGTGGTGGGATGGCAGGGGTAGGGGAACGGTTGGGCTTGGTGATCTTTAAGGGCTTTTCCAACCTAAACAATTCTAGGATGCATCTCCACTCCTCAAGCCAGGCTTTGCTGATGCCACCCCCAGGAAACCTTCCCTCCGCAGGCAGGAGAACAGCTTTGGCGCCTGAGACTGTACAAGGTCTTCAGGGCTGAAGAGGTCAGTCCAAGAACACGATAAGGCAGATCAAACTGGGATTTTTCTCAACTTTATTTTTATCCACAAGCACCTTCCTCCGCACACACAGAGCCAGTCTAATACCTTAAGCCATAACATAAGGTTTCTCCTCTCATCTTTAGAACTTGGTATCTTTTTCCAAAACAGAGCAAGCGTTCCCTTCTCCCTTGTTCATGGTTTATTTAAAAAATAGGTCGCGTTCCCTCTTACACTATTTGCATATTCCTGTAGGATTTCCAGAATATCTGATAACACGAAGGTGTGCTTCCAGAGTCACAAAACCGCCCGAAAAGAAAGCCTCCCCTCCAAGGTGTCATAGCCCAGCAGTAGAGCTTTTGCGCACGCCAACACCCGCAGCCGGAGGAGATGGGGATTCAGGAGCTACTCGGGTAAGGCAGACCATCACGGACTGATTGTAACGACCTTACAGACACCGAGCAACGTGTCCACAGAGGATGGAATTCACACCAAAGCCATCGCAGAAGACACTTTCTGCCTGTGTATGCACTGCTGCTGGAAAAGGGGCTGCTCTCGGGACTTACTGGGATACGTTAAGTCTGACGCGTCAGGCACTTGGGACGTTGTCTCCTTCCCTTCAGCAAAATTTTTTAGAAGATAACAGTGCTTTGCTTGACAAGTATTAACCATGACAGACTGTCTCATGATACTGCTGTTAGAACTTATTTTCTTATTCATTTACAAAAAAAAAAAAATAAAAAATGCGATTTGGATTTAATATCTTCCCACTCATTTTATTGTGTGTATTGTGCTTTCCGGAGGTCATGGGCAGCCAGGACCTGCCCTCAGCACCGCAGCGTGACCCCAAGCAGGGACAGGCACCGCGCGGGCAATGGGCTCGCTGCCGGCACCAGCAGCCACCGCTGTCGGCATTGCTGAATGGGCTCAGCCATTTCTGCCGCCGGAGCCCAGCAGGTGCTGGTGGGGATGGAGCTGCTCTTCAAGAGGGGTCTGGATGGAGCCAGGGACGCAGCAGCTAACCCTCCCTGCAGGAACTTGCCGGGGCCACCATCTCCCCCACATCCTCTCAAACCTTCCGGCCTTTCCCAGCTTTGCAGCACCACCAGGCTGCCACGGTCCAAATCACTGCCAAAAGATGAGCACAACGCTAAGAGAAGGGAGAGATACAGACACGGAGATATACATACGCACGGACACGTGTATGACTTTCTATGATGGTGTGACAACAACAGTGGACAAAGGAAAACCAATGGATGTCATCTATCTGGACTTCTGCAAAGCCTTTGACATGGACCCCCACGACATCCTTCTGTCTAAACTGGAGAGCTGTGGATTTGATGGGTGGACTGCTCAGTGCATAAGGAACTGGCTGGATGGCCGCATCCAGAGGGTAGTGGTCAATGGCTCAATGTCCAGATGGAGACCGGTGACGAGTGGTGTCCCTCAGGGGTCCGTACTGGGACCCGTGCTGTTTAACGTTTTCATCAATGACTTAGACAGCGAGATCGAGTGCACCCTCAGCAAGTTTGCGTATGACACCAAACTGAGTGGTGCGGTTGACACACCAGAAGGACGGGATGGCATCCAGAGAGACCTGGACAGGCTGGAGAGGTGGGCCTGTGGGAACCTCATGAGGTTCAACAAGGCCAAGTGCAAGGTCCTGCACCTGGGTCAGGTAACCCCCAGTATCAGTACAGGCTGGGGGAAGAAAGGATGGAGAGCAGCCCTGCCGAGAGGGACTTGGGGGTGCTGGAGGATGAAAAGCTGGCCATGAGCCGGCCATGGGCGCTGGCAGCCCGAGGCCACGTACCCCGCGCGGGAAGTGCCCGGGGGGGCCTGCGCCAGCTCGGGAGCCCTCAGCACAAGGAGGACATGGAGCTGTTGGAGCGGGGCCAGAGGAGGGCTACTAAAACCGGGCCCTCTGCTCTGAGGCCAGGCTGGGAGAGTTGGGGGTGCTCAGCCTGGAGCAGAGGAGGCTGCGGGCAGAGCTGAGTGCGGCCGCTCAGGGCTTCAAGGGGGCCCAGAGGAAAGGGGGGGACAAGCTTTTTAGTAGGGCCAGCTGGGACAGGACAAGGGGGGATGGTTTTAAACTAAACTAGGGGAGGTTTAGACTGGATCTAAGGCAGAAATTCTTTATGCTGAGGGTGGTGAAACCCTGGCAGGGGTTGCCCAGAGAGGGGGTGGAGGCCCCATCCCTGGGAACATTCCAGGCCAGGTTGGACGGGGCTGTGAGCAACCTGATGTGGTTCAAGGTGTCCCTGCTCCTGCAGGGGGGTTGGGCTGGGTGACCTCTAGGGGTCCCTTCCCACCCAAACCATTCCATGATTCTATATACCCAGCGTATTTACCCTTATGTTCCCAGCCATTTTGTAGCGAAGTATCAGTCACCTCCATCCGTATTTTCTGCCTGACTACAGGCAGCACCGCTCCGATTCCTTTTAACAAACACATAACAGGGAAACAGCAGCCGAAAACCACCTGGCAAACCACTTCAATTTCCTCCCTCCACGCTTTCAGAGTAGCTTGATGGAAAGCAAGGAAGATCGCCAAATCCTCAACTGATTTCATGTTAAGGGCTAGAGCAACGCCAGCAAAGATTAAATCCTCCCGGCCACGGCTTGGGAAGAAATCCTAAACAGCGTGGAAGGTGTGAAAAATGGGTTATTAGCTCCTGGTCTCAAGGTAACGTCTGTGCCTGCTCCAAAGGCGCTCACGCTCTCGGTGTGTGTGACTGAATATAAATTGGGATGCACATAGTGAAACGCACATGGAATCGGGCACGAGCGCTGCTGTTATTTTTATGAGCATTTTGTGCCTGATTTCCCTCCCAGCCTGCAGAAGGGTAATTGTCAGAGGTAGCACACAACTGTTACCAGATACAATTTTGTCACCTCTGTTCAGAAGGAAAAAAAAAAAAAGTGGAAAAAAAAAATAAGCACTGCTCCTTTTTCCAGCCTGAGCTGCATTCCCCAACACTGAGCTCTGGAGCCTGGGATCTGCTCGTTCAATGGGAGGGCCCCAAAAAAGCCCACACATTCCCCTGTGGACCAGCTGCATGAACAGATTCTATACAGAGAAGTTTCTCATCTGGCAGATTTTTTATATATTAAATATTTCACAGAAATTTTCCTTCACCACAGAAGACTGCTCAGGGTCCTGTGTGACGCTTGCACTAAAATAATTGAGTCTGGAGTGAAAACATCACTAAAATCTGCTTAGGGTTCAGGCAGAGAGGTATAAAAATAGCAAGGCATCCTGCAAAAAGAAATGGAAAACGGTGGCAGATAAACGGTGGTGAATGCGGAGTCCAGTGTTAGAAGAGGCGTCCTGGGCAGATCCCAGGCACGGATCATTTGAGGAACAGGGAATACTCCCAAGCGCCCTTGAGAGGAACAAACAATATTTTTTTCTGACCTCGCATGGCAGTGGTAGCACCCACAAAAAGCCATCCTGAGAAAAGCAATTAATGCTTGTGTCTTAGCTAAGGATATTGGCGTGAAAGCGTTCCGGAACATGGGAAATCCGTACCAGGGCAGCGATGCCCCACAGTAAGCAGTGGGGGGGGGGTGGAGGGCAACGATGCTGCACAACAGCGTGGCAAGAGCAACCCTATCCCAAACTCCGAGCTTTAAGGCACCTCTCTGCCACGCAGAAGTGTGCTTTCACGGGGCGCGGGGCGCACACCAACGCCCCCCTGTTGTATGAACGCTGCCAACCCAAATTCAGTCCTGCCAGAGACATTACGTGCACTCTCCCAGTTTTTCCGAATATCAGCTTGAGGCCGACGTTGCGGGGAGGATGGCGAGGCAGATGGCTCTGCCTGCACCAGCCCTCGCCGCCCAAGCACCTTGAATACCCGGCAGCAGGAGACAGAGGAGCTCCCCGCGGGTCCCCAAAACAGCCAAACTGCCTACAGAGATACGGAGGGGGAAAACAGCGTGGGTGGTATTACATAGCTGATATTATTTTTTTATATATAAATATATATATGCGCACAGAGGAACCACCTAGACCAGAGTCGCAGCCTGCCTGGGCATGCTTCCATCAATCTTCATTACACTCCACAAGCACTTTTTTAAACTAAGGGGGAAAAAAAAAAAAAATGCATCGGAATACAACAGCAGTGGCACAAGAAGCCTCTCCCAGCAATGTCTTCCCCCCCAGCTTTATACCACTCAGTCCAAACATTTGTTTTCCTGAAAATTTCTCTAGAACCGATCGTAACGCAACTCTGAAAGCTTTTTCTTCTGACGACCAGATCACTTAAACATCATGATTTTAAAATCAATAGTATCCATGCAACTGATAATTAGATACTAAAACTAATATAGTCCAAAAGACTTAGAAGTCAGGCATCAAATGCTACATGATTAAGTAAATATAAGAAATATTGATGCTGTTCTGTCTGACTTGATTACAGGGTGGTTTTATGGCATTTCTGTAGTCTGGCACTGTGTCGTTAGAGGAACGGCACAGAAGGTTTGCTAAGTGGTTCTGCTATTAAAATACTTCAGAAAACAGTTCATGCTGCCACCACAGGCTACTAAAAAAAAAAAAAAACCAAAGCAGTCGTAAGAGATAAATGGAGCTAAGTTTCAAGAGCTAACTGCAAACGCAGCAGCACAGGGTCACTGAGCGCCGCAGCCGGGTGGTGGCACCGCGCAGACCCCGCCGCCGCTGGAAGCGCGTGGTGGGAAAGCAGCAGCGCTGGCTGGAAGAGGATGCTGAGCACCCCAAAAGAGCAATGGGGACTGGGGACCACACGGGGCTGAGCACCAGCATCCTCGCCTTTCCCGCTGGCAGCGGGCACGGGCAGGGCTTGTGCCGGGGGGAGTCCAGCACGGGGCTGCACCGAACATGTCGGCCTCCTGGTATCGTCTCTGGACCTCCCCTTGCTGACGCTCAAGGCGCAGCCTGCACCCCAATTTCCCTCCTAGGGGTTTGTCAGGTTAAGGCTTCAGCAAGGCTGACGAAAAGGCTGCAGACGTCAGGACAAAGCTGAGCGGCAGGCTGGCACGCGGAGGAGCGGGTGTTGTGAGAAGCGAGGACCTCAGAAGCAGGCTATAGCCCGCTTATGCCTTTTGGCTTGGGTATGACAAGAATAATAAATATTATTTGGGTACAAATCCAATAGCAAAATAATCCCCAGAGAGACACAGGCAAAGCCAGAGAGAAGCAAAGAACCTCACTATAGGTATGTTCAGAAGCAGCTCCAGTCCCCATCTCAGTGAAATTCCTTTTTATAGCTATTTCTTATTTTATGTTGACAAATTTATTGTGAGAGCACAGAAAAAAAAAACATTGTTATGGTTTTGTATTTCTTGCACATACACACAAATAAAAAAATCCCTGTAGAAAGACTTTTCTATTACATAGATCTATTTTTTTTTGAGGTTCTTCATCAGGAAGAGCAGTTCAAGGATGCCCAAAGGCAGGAGTCTTATTTACAGGCAAGCCCAGACTTATACGGTGTGTTCCCAAATCCCATCAGGTGCAGAGCAGTTCAGAAGTGACATTTTGCTCTAGTTCGCAGTCGAGCAGGGACCGGCTGTGCTTCCTCGGCCCTCAGGGTTTCCCACGCATCGGAAGGGTGACCAGCACAAAAAGCAGCTGCAAGAAGCCGACTCCAAAACTCTCTGCCCATCTCAGCCTGCACCAGCTCCAGTAACAGGACAAGTGGCTGTGACCTGCAGCCCCCAGGGGCTGGGTGGCATCGCCAAGTTTGTCGAGCATTGGGAAGGGGTCGAGTCCCCAGCCCTGGGGGGATTTAACAGCCGGGCAGAGGCGGTGCTGAGGGCCAGGGTTTGGGGGTGGGATGGCAGGGGTAGGGGAGCTTAAAGGGCTTTGCCAACCTCAACGATTCTGTGACTCTGCAGGCAGTGCTCAAACTCAGAGGTCCCCGTTTCAGAGGGAGCCAGTGTCCAGCAAGAAGCACAGTTTTGGAAGGCAACAGAGGAAAGAGAAGGTCGGCTCGGGTCCCTTAACCACAGCCACAGTGAGGAAGAAGCCGCTGCCTCCCATCGACCTCAGCCGAACCACAGTGCCTGCCAGCTAACCCGACGTGCGCTTGCCATGCAGGAGCAGTTTGCAGATGCAGTCCCGTTGCAGTTCATGTCACCAAGGTGGGCACCTTTCGGGCACGCTGGCGTTCACGCTGCCCACTGGTGTAACTTGTTCCCTTACCCAAGGTCCCCAGACCAGAGCCCAGCCAGGCAGCCGGCACCAGGGCAAGGCTGCTTCTGCTCAGGGCGGACAAATCCTGCCCCCGCTAGGATTAGAGCCGAGCAAGAGCTGCAGGACTGGGCACTCGAGGAGGACGCAAAACAGCTCGGGAAGGGCGACAGAGGCATGAACCTCCAGCAGCAGCCATCCTGCCCTTTTGCACACGATCAAGGCGTTACAGCCTGTACGGTGCAACTGAGCTCTTTTGGGAACCGTAACCATCACTGCCAGTAATGCGCTGCCAGGTTCGGCCCATGAATTCCCTCCATTTGTCACCCCCCCAGCACGCTGCCGTGACGCTGGGCTGTTAGTCCTGCGCAGCACCCAATGGTGGGGTGTGGGCTCAACCAGGTCATTCCTTCTGCAACTTCTTTGGGCTCGTGTTGAGCCCCAGGCAAGGCACCCATCTCAGCCAGATGCCATGCAACTTTATCATATCCTGGGAACAGAAAGGAGCAGAAGCAGCATGCTGTAGCAGACCTTGGGCCAGGGAACAGACAGCCAACATGTAAAGTAGTCTACTTTTTCCTCAATTTCCCTTCTGCAGCTCTTGTTATTTCTTGTCTTCCAATCTAAGCTTTTTGGGAAGGATTGCTTCCTTGTACTCTCCATACCGGGTCTAGCCCAGTGGGGTCTGCTCACCAGGACGCAGCAGTAATAAGAGTAATGCATTACACCGATATCAAGCTTCGGTCGTTCAAAGTGTTAAATCATCACATTCAGTAGTCCCACAGCGCATGGGAGGTGTGTGCTGTGCCCTGCGGCCGAGAGGAGCAGGGGGCTCAGCCTGGGGAGGGCAGTTGGGGCACCCCGGGTCTCCCAGCCATGTCCTGGAGCTGCCTCACCCCAGGCACCGACAGGAACATCCTGAACACGAGCACACCGGGTCTGCTCAGCCTTTTTCCCCAAGTTTGGATTGATGGCCAATGTGTTTCAAGGCAGACCCACATCTGCAGGAACATCTGCAGTACAGATAAGATGCATCGCTCGGGCCAGATCGCCTCTCTGCAGAGGATGGAGGAGAGGCACCACGGGACCAGCCATCGCTCTGGGATGCAGCTAAGCATCAGCCTCTGTGTTTCAGATGCTCCGTGGCAAAGCCACCCACCCACCCCGCCCTCCCCACGGGGGGGCAGAGCCCAACGGGCCCAGCTGTGCTGGTCCCAGTCCAATCCAAGGAAACACACCGTTTGTATGCACGCTCTCATCCTCAGATGCTCCTAATCCTGTTCACGTGGCACTTGGGCAATCGCTGCCTTTTGCTCTGCTGCAGAAAACCCTCTAAGGGGGAGGCTTCTGGGCAGAGGAGATGCCTCTATTTCAGCCCAGATGCCAGCTGACATCTGGAGCCAGACCCTGCTCCACAGCACGGAGCAGCTCCCGCCCCCCCCCACGCCATCGCGAAAATTTGGGGGGGGGTTTCCACCGCCGCCCCGCTCACACAACACCCTCATGCAAATCTTCCCTTCCCTAGGGTTAAACACGGCTTTGGGACACGGCCCGGACCCAGGGCAGACGTGCCCGCTGGAGCCAACTCTGCTCCTAGAAAGCCCCCGGCTGGCTTTGGGGCGCTGCTGGTCCAGTGCCTCCCACTGGGGCTCCTGCCATCTCCAGTAACCCCGTGTGGCCGTGTGCTCCCCCCCCTCGTCTCCGACTGCCCCTCCTTTGACCTCTTTCAAGTGATAACCACCCGTGGCGGTGGTGATGGATGTGTCTGGTCTGTGTCTGGTCCTGAAGGACGCACGCACTGGATGTGGGGGGAGACAGATAACGATACCATAGCCAAGGGCTACTGTGGAATGTGCCCACCTGAGCACAGTGGTCAGTATGTAAATATGACCATGAGCCAATTCTCTTACCCCCATCAATAGCGAGCAGCCCCAGAGCCCTTGGAGCTCTCCTGCATGGCAGCGGCTGCACGCCAGGATCTCCCCGGGAGCAGGGATGCCTCTCAAGGTTACTCCTCAAGGTTGAGAGATTCCTGACCACGACAGATTCTCAGTAAGTGACTAACAGCATGCTAACTTGGAAATCTTAGCTAAGTGACATAAAGGATTGATTGCGCATTTATAATCCCTTAGACATAAACCGTTGACCAAGTCTGGGACTAGGATTGGATCCAGCTGCGCCTAGACTCCTCTCTGAGGGAGTTTAGAAAGGGCATCTTTTCTGAACCTCATGACTCAACGGGAGGGTCTCCCTGACAGTCTTGTCAGACCCTGTCCTCTGTGCAGTAAATAACAAAGTGTACCTTGCCATCGAATCTCAAACTATTGTCACATTTACCACTGAACTTTGTTAACTCACTGTTTTACACCAATAAACCACATTATTTTTGCCTCCCTCTCACTCCATCTGCAACACCCCGCTGCCCAGCGGGATGTGCCAGCGCTGGCTCCCGGTGACGGCTGGAGGAGAGTGCGAGCCGGGAGAGAAATGTGCTTGTACTCCTGGAGCCAACACCACAAAACCCAACGTTGTCCACGGCCAGGACTGTGCCGCATTGCTCAAGCAAGGACGCTAAATGGCAACTGGCTCCAGAGGAATTGATTTTTTTTTTTTCCCCCCTTTTTACATTTGGATACACAAAGAAATGTTTTTATTGCCCTGTAAGCCTAATGGGATGGTATAAAATGCTTTCCAAAGGCTGCTTAAAAACTCTATTTTTTAAATCCAGGATTAACAACAACTCATTACATTGTATTAAAGCGCCCAGAAGCTGCGATTTTGCTCCTTGGATAATTGAACAGTTTCTGCCCATTGTGCTGCTTTCCTCAGTGACAGTTTAATTTTTGCTGTGATCTAACGGAGGGCTGGCAGCTGGCTCGGCACGTCCCCGCAGCTACTGCAGCCCCCCGGCCCCTGCAGAGCGCTGCAAGAAAGATGCTTTCTCTTAAAAAAAAAAAAGTACATTTCTAGCCCTTCAAAAGATATTTCATGTTAAGCAATCAATAGGGTTGAAAAAACAATAGTCCCTGACTTTTTCCTTCTACATCTGTGGAAAATCCCTACTCCCATCACTGAGCCAAGGTCAACGCTGCAGCCAAGCAAGGGAGAAGCCGGCACGGAGGAAGAGGAGGGCGGCTCAGGGTGCCCAACAGCAGCAAGGGGGGTTCATGATACTCCTTTTCACAAGTTTAGGCTTATTTTAACAGCTTGTAGGCTCCTTCCCTGTTTTCTTGCAATTGGTTTTGGTTTTGGTAGCTGCAGGCCCAGCTCCACCCAACACGGGGCAACCCAGAGGGGCCAGGACCCCCGTGGGCCCCTGGGGCTGCTGTAAAGGCCAGTTCGAGTTATGCAGGGATGCGCCCACTCCTCTGCAGCAGCTCCCATTGGGGTAGATGGAAATGGTTGGTTTTTTTTCTTCCTGAACCCTAATTTCTTCCACAAATTACCAGCTGGAGGAAGTAGCTACGCTGCGAAATAAATATGGACTTCTCTGATGATTTTCCCATTCCAAAACTGCTGAGACATTGCTCTTAATTGAACAGTTTCTCTAAACATCAAGATATTGATACACCCTTTCAGAAGGCTGAAATTTAGTCCAGCAACAGTCTTTTTTTATTAAACACAATCATAGAGTCTACATGCAGAACTACCATTAACAGATGTTAAAAATTATTAAAAAGTTATGAAAAAGGCAAAATTCTCTTCCTCGCATCTCACTGCCTCCTTTTGGGCAGCAGCAGGGGAAACGAGCGCCATTTGAAAGGATAAGTCTCTCTTCATGGGGCAGTAAAAAAGGCACTGGAAGGCTACATAGCTACCTTGGGGCTACTTACAGACCAAACCGAACAAATGCAAAGCCAACCTGATGCCTGCCCCAGCGCAGGGATGAAAGCCATCGATGCCGAGCCTCTCATCAGGCCATTGCTCAGCGGGTGGACAGACAGGCATTTGGGAGACAAAACGCCCCCAGGTATCGGTACCACCCCAGCCCACCAAACCCCCTCCTGACACGCCCTGCCTGGAGCCCCTGGGTGCTCAGGACCGTCGCCATGAAGCATTATTTATTTTAAAGCATCATTTATACTGCCAGCCTCTGCCAGATCATGGGCGCTTCAAGAAAAGCAGCACCTTGCCCACCCGGGCAGCAGGACATGTTTTGACCATGTAATCACTCACCCACTCACCGACTCACCCACCCACTCACCGACTCACCGACTGTTTTGGGTTGGAAGGGACCCCTAGAGGTCATATAGTCCAACCCCCCTGCAGTGAGCAGGGACACCGCTAACTAGGTCAGGTTGCTCAGAGCCCCATCCAACCTGGCCTTGAATTTTTCATCCCAAAGCATCCAGTAAGGGCTCTTCCTTCGGTCAGTCCCTCGGGTCAGTCTCCATTTCTCTGGTTTGAAAAGAAGCCATCCCTTTCCACATCTCAATCTGTGCATCTCTTATTAAAACCGATTCACAGCACACCTATAGCGACAGGGGATGTAGCATACGTCATGGATATTTGAACATCAATCATCCCAGAGCACCTATTCACCCAAACGCCTTTTCTGGTCAACCGCTCTGCTGCGCCAAAACTGTGCCAGCAGTACATTTAGCAAACCTGCGTGGGATTTCAGGCGTTATTTTTCACTCCCACCTACAAGTTACACGGTTTATTTCTCCGTACCTCTCCCCACATCATGTCCCAGGGTGCATCCCAGACCTCAGCAAGATTGGTTTGGGTCCCATGGCACCAGCCAATATAACTGACACACTTAATTGCTTGTTGCCCTTGATTTCAGGTGTTCCCTTGGAAACAGCTCTTTAACTGACACAGAGACATCCTCCAGAGCAAATACAGGGTTTGGAGGTTGTAGTGAGGAGGGTGTCAGGCTCTGCTCCCAGGAAAGGGGCAATGGGACGAGGGGCACCGGCCTCAAGTTGTGCCAGGGCAGGGTGAGGTTGGCCCTGGGGAACAATTCCTTCCCCCAAGGGCTGTCAGGGGCTGGAAGGGGCTGCCCAGGGAAGGGGTCGAGTCCCCAGCCCTGGGGGGATTTAACAGCCGGGCAGAGGCGGTGCTGAGGGCCAGGGTTTGGGGGTGGGATGGCAGGGGTAGGGGAGCGGTTGGGCTGGGGGAGCTTCAAGGGCTTTGCCAACCCAAACGATTCTGTGATTCTAGGATTTAAACTCATTACCCCTGAAAGCCGGCAGCCTTACAGCTCCGGGTAACACACGTCACTTGAAAGTTGCGTCCGCCTTCATACGGTCATGAGCAGATGCGATCGCTCCCTGGAACTTGGCATCTGCAACGGCCATGGCACGAGACACCCTTAATATTTCCAAATCTTTAATTAGAATATGCCCCCAAACTTGTCACCCAGGATGGTAGTTTTGATCGTTCAGAAGCGTCCAGCACTACTTTTCTCAAGAAGATTAACTGGAGAGGGAAGGAGGATGCAGAACTGCTGCTCCTGAGCCCACCCAAGGGCTTTAGGCAGCCACTTGCCAGATAGGAGAGGTGTGGGCTTTCAGCTGAGCTTCAGTAAAGCATTCTGTCAGTGCTAAATAGGAATTAATTGTAAAAGATGGAAGATGGGGGTTGGCACGAATGACACGGACAAAATAATTAAATGGTTTGCATCAACGGAGCAAGGACGAAGGAGCTGGAGGAAGGTTTCCAGCAGGGATCTTTAAGGATGGATTTTGAACTGATCTGAAACAGCCTGACAGCATTTGAGGGAAATCAGAGGAAGATTAGGAGATGTGTATCACACAGGAGCTGCTGCCTTTCGCTGTATCTCTATGATCACACCCCCTCCAAACTCTCAGGCTATAGGGGCACGCCCTGGAGGTTTATTAGAAAGTTTGCAGTAAAAAGCTCAAAAAAACCCCCCCAAACAGCTTGAAAAGGCAGCAAGGAGCAAACGCTATTTCGCAACGATTGCAACCAATTGGACAAGTACTGGCGAGAAGGGTGCTGAGCCTCCCCACAACCATTTTCCTTCAGTGCCTTATCTGCTGTTACACAGAGCAATCCCCCACGCCGTCTGAGACGAGTCAGCCCCAGCACGGCTCAGAGCAGCCGCTGCAAGGGCTGGGGGGGGGGGGAGATTCTGGCCTCCCGAGGTCCCTTCCCACCAGCTTCGCATGCCTTTGACAGGAGAGCATGGGCAGGTCAGGCACTGTCTTCCATCTTAAAGAAAAAACCCACACACCCAGCCTTTGCCCGTAGCAAAGGGTATATTCATGGCCAGCCTGTACCAAGGCAAAACCAGTGACGGATCACATGGGCCACAGCACAGAGCAGGGGAAGCACCAGAGGGTGGCAGCTGGCCCTAAAACGCGCCATGCCACCGGGGCTGCCCACAGACACCCCCCCCCCCCCCCCACTGCCTGCAGCTCCCCCTTCCCTGCAAGGCATCGCCAGGGCTGGCCAAGGGATAGTCCACAGCATTTTGAGTGTCAATTTAAAGCACAGATTTTTATTATTTTTTTTTTAAATGCATTGGCTTACAGTGAACCCCCCTTGCTCATTAAGGCAAGCAGTTAGCGTATGATGGGGGGTGAGGCTCAGGGAAGCACACGTGCTCAGGGACAGGCTGCTTGCCGAAGGGAGAGCAAGAACGCAAAGAAAACAAAGAGCCCAGGGTCTATTTCCAGACTCCAGTAAGTCCATCTCGGAGCAGAGGGATCCATCCTTGTGTCTGATGCACACACAACCAGCTGTCGGAGCGGAGCACACACAGAAAAGCCTGGGAGCAAAACCTGAGGCTGCTGAACTAGCCAATACTTGTTATGGCAGCTCGGGGCATGGTGAGAACCGGCCATGCCCAGAGCATCCGTGCTCCAGCCTGGCCGGCAGCTGGCATGGGGAGCACAGGCCAGGAAAACAAGCACCTAAAGTCACCTGAGCTGGCAAAGCTGTCTTCTTCTTCAAAAAAAAAAAAATCAGCAAACCCAAAAAAACAGATCCCTGTCCATGCCTTAGCTGGGAGGGCAGTGGGAGATGCTCCCGGGCTGCCCACCGTGCATGTGTCCCATGGGGACCAGCACTCATCTCCTGCACAGCCGAGCCCGTTCCCGAAGAGCCCCAAAACCCCACGCTTCACCGCAGGTACAACGCGCTCATTACGGTTCACATTACTTCTCTGAAGCCAGTCGGAACGGCAGCGGCGCCGTGGAAACGAATCCGGTTTCTCTCCGCATGCAGCTGGAGGCACCGAGCGAGAAGGACGGAGGGTGGACGTGGCAAGGGACAGAGTGGCTGCGGATGGACGTGGCATTTGCGCTTCTATTCCCCTCCACGAGGGAGGGGTAACAAACTTTTTCTTACTGCTTAACCATTTGGGGAATAAAAAAAAGCACAATCCAAGAGTAAAAAATCAGTTTCAAGTCAAATTAAAATGCAAGGAGACTGTAAATATCTGTGCAGCCAAACAAATACGCTAGTACAGGAGTGTGCATGCAAGGCTCTTCTCACCAGCTAATACCACTCTTCTCCCCAAAACACGGGTACCCGCTGGGCCGTCCTGAGCTCTGGGTGGACGCACAAGATGCTCATCCTGAAATGGTTTACCCGAACTTTGAAAGCACATTGGCAGCAAATTAAGGCTCTGTGGCGATGAGCGTTTGGTAAATGAGTCTCCTTCAGGCGGCGTCAAGACAGGGGCAGAGGAGTCTGACACTACAGGGAGGCGGCGTGCCCGCAGACCCAGGCCCTGGCACTGAGCCGGGCTCTTTTATGAGGCTCGGAGCCCGGTGGTACGGATGCACAGAGAACAGACTCGGCTTTAAACAGCCTGCGGGAGGAAAGAGGTAGCACGCTCAGAGCCACCGGTGCCAGTATCACCAGTAAGGCACTACGCCATCCAGAGACTAACACCCATGGGGAAGGGTTACAGCCCAAAGGGGACAGTTCTCCCCAAAAAAAGAAACAATTAGGGAGCAATCAAGATTCAGAGCAGCGGCAGGGAGGGAAGCTGTGGCTCCCCGCTCCCCAGTTCTGCTTGCGTTAAACCGAGCTACATCCCAACCTGGCTGCGCCAGCCGCAGCCCTCCGCAGGGCATCGTAGCCTTTGCTGCATCAATATGGTGGATGAAAAGCTGGCCATGAGCCGGCCATGGGCGCTGGCAGCCCAGAAGCCAACCCTACCCTGGGCTGCATCAGGAGAAGCGTGGCCAGCGGCGAGGGAGGGGATTGTGCCCCTCTGCTCTGCTCTGGGGAGACCTCCCCTGGAGCCTGCGTCCAGCTCTGGAGCCCTCAGCACAAGGAGGACATGGAGCTGTTGGAGCGGGGCCAGGGGAGGGCTACTAAAATGCTCCGAGGGCTGGAGCCCCTCTGCTCTGAGGCCAGGCTGGGAGAGTTGGGGGTGTTCAGCCTGGAGCAGAGGAGGCTGCGGGCAGAGCTGAGTGCGGC